>CM057337.1:596099199-596644199 GCA_030015575.1 Agapanthus africanus | reverse complement strand
CGTGGATTAGGGGATTTAAGCGCGGTATTCATAGAATACGGCTTATTTACCCTTGTCCTTCCGTTCTTGTCTCTTGCTTTTGCCTTCGGCCAAACCGAATCGCAACCGGTCGCGGTTAGGAATCACCGTTATCTTGTCAGGGTATGGTGCCTAACGGAGCGCTTGCGTATGGTTTGGGCGGAGTTCAATGGAAAATACGGGAAAAGGAAATGGGCAAAGAAACATTAACTTAGAATACCGTATTTTTCTCTTACCAAAGATAATTACATTCATTCACAAGAAAGAACCAAAAAGAGAGAACAAAAAGAAAAGAACAAAGAAAAGAAAAGATTACAAACAAGTAACTAAAGTGCATGAATATAAATTGCAAGAAAGTAAAGCAAGGTAATAAAAAGCAAGTAATAAATAAGCAAATAAAAAGAACAAGAAACTAGAACTCAAGACAAGCATGTGATCAATAGCCAACCCTTAAACTTGCAAGCTCAATTAAGAGGTTGCAAAATCAAAGGAAGGGTAGAGAACGCATGTGAATTGAAGTGCTAATTCCATGAAAGAATACGACCCTTGAGATTAATAACTAACCTTTAACCATTCAAGCTCAATGAAGAGGTTGAATGATCAAGAGAAAGCAAGAATCTCAAGGGGAAGAAGAAACAAGAGAGAATGATACAAAAAGCCCTCATCTTCATTGATCTTCCACTCAAAAAGCTCTCACTACAATTTTCATGGAAAAAGAATGAAGAAGAAGAAGAAAAAGACTAAATCCTAAAAAGAAAGAAGAACAAAAGAATGACCCTTGGTTGGGCTCAGATCTGGAGTATTTATAGGCAGTGAATGGGAACCCTAGGGCTAAATTCTGATATAATATGGAGTACCCAAAGTGCCCCCAAAAACTCATCAGAAGAGACGCCAGCATGGCCGCGTATCCGCGGCCAATACCCCCTATTGGCCGCGGATCCGCGGCCCTTTAATAGAGTTGGGATGTCAACTTTTGTGGGTTTTCCTGGTTTCATTTGTCCTTGTGTTTGAAAACTTCATACTGCACAAAAGTCTTCCAGAATATCAGCAGAATTCTTAGTCCAAGATTGCTTTCTTTTCTTTACTTTTGACTTTATCTCCCTCGAGCTCCGCGCACCCATTGATTCTTGTGCAGCCCCCCTCGTGCTCTGTGCATGTCCAAGACACGAATGACCACTGTCATATGTCTTGTCTCTGGAACTGGTACTCGGCACAGGACGGATATGGATGACCGGAACCTGGCTTTTATCTGCTGTGACAGATGTTCTGTATTTGGTGTAACTGTGGAGATTTTGTCTTGATTTGCAATATTTGTACTGGAAACCTGTATTCTGTAAATATGTAACAAACACGGATTACAAGCACCTACCTATAAACACACGAGCATAAGAATGGACGGTATAAAATGCAATATTCTGGTATGAACAAATACCCCCAAACTTAACTTTTGCTCGTCCCGAGCAAAACCAATTATTCACAAAAATATAATGATAACCACACTTTCGCAGGGAACGCGATTGCACTGAATGCGTGCAACAAGCCGTTCAACCTCTAGGTGTCCCTAGTAGGAGGAGTGTTGTTTCCTGAGTGTTTTCAGCGGATACAACCCACAAAATCCCGTCAAGCTAGTGTTATAAGTTAACATTGATTCTACTCCTACAGTTTAGTACTTACGTTAGAAACTCTATCATCCTAAGTTAGAAATATCCAACCCTTATTTTTCACACCTCCTATCTATTTAACCTTAGGTCCTATACGTTCCAAAAAAGTTTAGAAAGATGTTGGTTCTCCTGAGTTTTCTTTCTAAAGTGCAGCCTCAAATCAGGGATTTTTATCAACTTTACAGAAAACACAAGTCTTATTCTTTATTTCTATCTTTTATTCAAACATCGATTGTATACCCCTACGTGTGTGTATATTTGCACCCCTACACTCAAGAATTCAATTCAAGCTATAATACCCTTGCCCTAATACCTAATACTACTTCTTTTCATTAAGGATGGACGGATTTGCTCACACACTTTTCATGCGACTATTAATGCTTCTTGAGGCACTAACGACCGATTACTGAATGTGTGAACTTTAAAGCGTAAATAGCAGTTTCCAGGTCTTGACTTTATTCTATTTTTTTTTCTTTTTCTTTTTCTTTTTCTTTTTCAAGACCGGATATATTTTTCAATATGCTCTTTTGGTGTTTAGCTTTAAATACCGTTTTTTCTTTCATACTAGGCTTTCAGGCAAGAGTATTTCAAGATATGCTCTACTATCCCAAGTTTCAAGGTGCGTGTAAGTGCAGTTTGTAGGGTATATACTTTCTAAATTTGAACTCGAGAAAAGAAACTATTTTTCAGACTTATCCTTCAATAAAACATCAATACTTTCCCTTCATCTTGACTTAACTCAAGAACTGAACTCAAGATTACCTATTTCTCAAAAAAACTGTTAGGACGTATACTTACCAAAGTTAGACAGAATGAGGGTTATTTTTAGGGTTTTTCAATCCCTAAGCCTAGAATTTAGTTATTTCTATCATATCAACTAAACTTTCGGAATAAAGATCTAAGTTACCCTATTAGCTAACTTGACGACAAAGTTTTTATATTTTTTGGAAAATTTTCAATTTTTGTGGGTTTTTAATAAGGTATGCAAATGCAAAATATACAAATGAATGCGAAGGAAGAAAGCTTACCGAGCACACCCCCAAACTTAAACTTGACAGTGCAATCACTGTCAGGCAACACCAAGAGGGTCAAAATTGTCGGCGCTCCCTAGAAACAAATTATATACAAAAAAGAAAAACAAAAAATATATACAAAAAGGAGTCCCCCCCAAACTCAAGTGAAACAGTGTTTCCACTGTTAAGCGTTGAAGTTCAGGATTAGGGGGGAAAGAGCAGTATCAAGCTATACAAGGCCTTACACAGGCCAAAAGTTAACACCAACCATTCAAAGATTTTATCGTGATAAAGCAGTGGTTGGTCAAAGAAGGCGTAGAGAAAAGAAATGGAGAATACGTGAGACCGTATGGAGATAGAAGCGGGATACGGTCTTGGTATATCAGAAGAAGAAGAATGGCGGAAGGGAAAAAGAAGTGGAGTACGAACTTGAGGGTGCAAATGGAGTGAATAGATTAGCACAATTTGTGATGAGCGATGTGTAAAAAGCGATTGTGCTAATCTATTAACCCGGCGAGAGATTGGGTCAAATCCCTCAAGATTCGTAAGAAACCATGGGTACGCCGAACTTGGTAAACCAGACATACGAAATGAAAGTGAGATGGTTTCTTGCAAGGTCGGAACGATTGAAAGAATGGAGGGAAGTGATCGAGGAGGGGTATCGGTTAAAGGTTCAGGAGGGTGTACACAGTCAACGATAGGGACAGGATGAATAGGAAAATCCGTCTCATCAATTAAAACTGGTTCATCCTAAAAACTATCCTCAATATTCTCCTCAAAATTTAGCACATCCATGCACTTCTCTTCAAAATCCAGACGCATATGGGGTTCGGGAAAAACATTTAATGACTCGGGATGATGATTTGAAGAGACAAACTCAGCCAAATCTACGGGTTCATCATCCAAAATATCCCCAGCGTCAATATCCTCAATCAAGTGAAAATCAATATTCTCAGACACCTCATCAAAAGCATGGATATTAATCGATTCTGGTTCTAAGATGGAGGTGTAGAGGTCAAAAGGATTAGGATTGGTTTCACTTGGAAGTGACCCTTCACAATCGGGTAAATCAAACACTACAAAGTCGCACAACTCATTAATCATTCTATCTTCAATTGATAAATCATGTGGGATACTCGATAGACTTTCAAAACAGGAGTTGTGGGATTCAATTTGGGATGGGTAGGTTTGATTTGGAAGGGGGTACATCTCACTCTCTCCACTCAAATTCTCAGCCTGTCCTACCGCCTCTTCATACATTGGAAACTTTGGAACTAGTTGAAAACTAGCTACCGGGTCACTAGGTTGTATGAGGGCGGCCATGGACGCATTCAAATCCATCATCTGTTGGCATGATGCTACCCTAAAGTCTTCTAATGACTGTTCCAGACTAGACATGTGTTGTGATGGAGTTTCAGTAAAAGATTCGAAGTTGTTTGGATACTGAAAATTCTCAAATGGCGGTTCAGAAGCAATGTCTAGGGAATGTGCAAAAGTCGGGTAGGACTGGTAGGAATTGAATGGCTGGACAGGAACAGGATCAACATTTGGATAAGAAAGTGAATGGAATTGTTGATCCCAGGAATCTGTAGTGGTGAAAGGAGTGAAAGATCGGCTACAGGATTGTTCAATATGGTCAGCGATGGACAAAGGACGACTTGCAAAAGGGGTATCAACATAAGAGGGTGGGGGAGGTTGAAAAGGTTGATACAAAGTGGATTGCGAAGGGCAAGTGTTTGTCCTAGACGCGTCTATCCGATCTTTTAAAGAGATTTTGGGCATGGAGGGGTCGTTCGATGTCCGGCCAAAGCAAGAACTGTAAGAAGTAATGTCTGGTTGTGGGTACCAAAGTTCGGCAAGAGTTTTGCGAGGTGGGGTACCCATGATATGAAGAGAGAAAGAAAGAAAGGCAGAGAAAAGGAGGGGGGAAAATGTGATATTTTTTTATTTTTTTTAAGTTTATATACTAACAGAAGAATGAAATATACACACAAAAAAAATATGGACAAAAACAATCACGACACAAAAATACCACACACCTAATCGTTCTAGGGTTCACCTAGGTCAACTAGACCTGCTCCAGAACTTGATTGTCGAAGTAAAAATGTGTCGAGAAACGGGCTCAAGATACACTGATCACGAGGCCAGGTAAGTGCAGAGATAAGGGGAGGTTTTCCAACGCTTTCGCGAAGTTCCTTAATTAAATAACCCTTTCTCTTTTGGCGGTTTCGCCGTTAAAACTTTCCTAGACACCCCGTAAACAATATACCGTTAAGCAAGGTTCTAAACACAGTTAACTTCTGCTAGTGAGCGTGAAGTCCTTAAGGCTTAAAATCTAGTTTCTTTTAAATTTTGTGCGGGTAAACGTTATGCTCAAGTTCGTGATTTGTGGGCCACGGAAAAGGTGATGAAATCCTTTACCGTATGTTGTGGGGTTCGCTTGCCCTTAAGTTCGTATTAATGTATGTAATGCGCAATTCAAAAAATTCTATAAAGAATCAAGCAATCGTTTTTTAGTTTAAGCACGGCACTGCAACAAATACGGGTTAGTCAATTTTTAGCATTTGCTAGCGAACTTGCAAAGAATCCTGCAAAGAATAGTATATTGGATGCGTCGGATTTGAGAAGAAGGTGTTAGTACGTACCGTTAAGTTTTGGATTTGGAAACCCCCGTTGAATCAAATCCGGTAAGCTTGAAAAGTTCGCTTGCGCGGGTCAAACTACCCGGATCTTTGGCACTGTACTTTCCAATCACTTTAACTTTGAATGTACACTTTGCTCCCCACAATCGCAGTTTGCAAATGCGCAAAAATCTGCAATCTTGCCCACAAAAATTATCAAAAAAAAACAAAAAAAACAAAAAGGGTTTTTTTTTTAAATATATACAAAAAGAATATTAACCCGAATAACAAGAAAGAAAATACGCTACTGTCTCCCCGGCAACGGCGCCATTTGATTGGAAGAATTTAAGTTAACCGCAATCAAGACGGTGTCGCTATGCAGCTAGCCGGTTGAGCACGGGTCGATCCACAGGGAGATGGTTGTATGTCCTTTCTTGTTTTAGACGAGTTAATAAAGAATGAGTATATGTTTGTTCGATTCTAACCTATGTGTGTTATTTGCAAGTATAAAGTTGTTAAGAAAAAGATACGAGATTATAAGCTAAAGAAATCCGTACTCAAAACCTTTGAGCCGAATCTTGACCAATTGAAGCTAGAGCAATCGGCAACAACGTGGATTAGGGGATTTAAGCGCGGTATTCGTGGAATACGGCTTATTTACCCTTGTCCTTCCGTTCTTGTGTCTTGCTATCGCCTCCGGCCAAACTGAACGCAACCGGTCGCGGTTAGGAATCACCGTTACCTTGTCAGGGTACGGTGCCTAATGGAGCGCTTGCGTATGGTTTGGGCGGAGTTCAATGGAAAATACGGGAAAAGGAAATGGGCAAAGAAACATTAACTTAGAATACCGTATTTTTCTCTTACCAAAGATAATTACATTCATTCACAAGAAAGAACCAAAAAGAGAGAACAAAAAGAAAAGAACAAAGAAAAGAAAAGATTACAAACAAGTAATTAAAGTGCATGAATATAAATTGCAAGAAAGTAAAGCAAGGTAATAAAAAGCAAGTAATAAATAAGCAAATAAAAAGAACAAGAAACTAGAACTCAAGACAAGCATGTGATCAATAGCCAACCCTTAAACTTGCAAGCTCAATCAAGATGTTGCAAGATCAAGGGAAGGGTAGAGAACGCATGTGAAATGAAGTGCTAATTCCATGAAAGAATACGACCCTTGAGATCAACAACTAACCCTTAACCATTCAAGCTCAATGAAGAGGTTGAATGATCAAGAGAAAGCAAGAATATCAAGGGGAAGAAGAAACAAGAGAGAATGATACAAAAAGCCCTCATCTTCATTGATCTCCCACTCAAAAAGCTCTCACTACAATTTTCATGGAAAAAGAATGAAGAAGAAGAAGAAAAAGACTAAATCCTAAAAAGAAAGAAGAACAAAAGAATGACCCTTGGTTGGACTCAGATCTGGAGTATTTATAGGCAGTGAATGGGAACCCTAGGGCTAAATTCTGATATAATATGGAGTACCCAAAGTGCCCCTAAAAACTCATCAGAAGAGGCGCCAACATGGCCGCGGATCCGCGGCCAATACCCGCTATTGGCCGCGGATCCGCGGCCCTTTAGTAGAGTTGGGATGTCAACTTTTGTGGGTTTTCCTGGTTTCATTTGTCTTTGTGTTTGAAAACTTCATACTGCACAAAAGTCTTCCACAATATCAGCAGAATTCTTAGTCCAAGATTGCTTTCTTTTCTTTACTTTTGACTTTATCTCCCTCGAGCTCCGCGCACTCATTGATTCTTGTGCAGCCCCCCTCGTGCTCTGTGCATGTCTAAGACACGAATGACCACTGTCATATGTCTTGTCTCTAGAACTGGTACTCGGCACTGGACGGATATGGATGACCGGAACCCGGCTTTTATCTGCTGTGACAGATGTTCTGTATTTGGTGTAACTGTGGAGATTTTGTCTTGATTTGCAATATTTGTACAGGAAACCTGTATTCTGTAAATATGTAATAAACACGGATTATAAGCACCTACCTATAAACACACGAGCATAAGAATGGGCGGTATAAAATGCAATATTCTGGTATGAACAAGTCTCAACTTTTCCATCTACACCAATTTTCTTCTTAAAGATCCACTTGCTCCCGATGGGTTTTACCCCTTCAGGAGCAACTTCTAAAGTCCATACTTTGTTAGTGTATATGGATTCCATCTCAGATCGCATAGCATCCAGCCATTTCACACAATCCCCACTTGTGAGGGCCTGCTCGAAACTAGTTGGGTCATCAACTTCCATAATGCAATCCTTACTCCCACCGTCTATGAGAAAATCGTAGTATCTCTCAGGTGGATGAGAAACCCTACTTGATCTGCGGAGTGGCTGAGCTTCGTCGGGGACTATTGAATCCTCCGGTTCTACCAAATTGTCAGTTATAGTTTGTGTTTCTGGAACTTCTTCCAGTTCTACCTCATTACCACTTATTTTATTCAAAAGAAATTCCTTTTTCTAAAAAGGTGGCATATTGAGAAAAAATACCTTTTGTTCCTCTGTGTGGTAGAAGATATATCCATATTAATCCTTTGGATATACCACAAAGTTGCATAAAACAGATCTTGCCTCGACCTTGTTCGGATTTTGCTTTTTAACATAGGACGGACAACCCCATATCTTAACTCATTTAAGAGATGGTCTTTTCCCATTCCATATCTCATATGGAGTGGTAGTAACGGATTTGGTCGGAACCCTATTCAATAGGTATGCAGCCGTCTCAAGTGCATAATCCCAAAAGGAAATATGTAACTCAGCAACACCCATCATAGAGCGCGCCATGTGCGATTTCTCTGCTCCGATACTCCATTATGCTGTGATGTATATGGAGGAGTAAATTGAGAGAGAATCCCATTCTCTTTTAAGTAGTCTCGGAATTCCGTGCTCAAGTATTCTCCTCCCCGATCAGATCGTAGGATTTTAATACTTTTACCCGTCTGGCTCTCAACTTTGTTCTTATATTCTTTGAATTTCTCAAAAACTTCAGATTTGTGTTTCAAGTAGAACACATGTCCTAATCTTGAGAGATAATCGGTGAATTTAATGAAATATAAGGAACCATTCCCGGCATGTGTAGACATAGGACCACATACATCACTATGTATTAGTCCTAAAAGTTCAGTAGCTCTTTCTCCATGTCCAGTAAACGGAGTTTTGGTCATCTTCCCTTTGAGACATGACTCACAAGTTTCATAAGATGTAAATTCTAACGGATTCAAATATCCATCTTTATGCAACTTTGGTAGTCTTGTCGTATTGATATGACCTAGTCTACAATGCCACAAGTAGGCTTCGTTCATTTCTGAACTTTTCCTCTTGTGTGTGTTCTATATATTTAGAATTGTGGTTTGATTCAGAACGTATATACCGTTACACAACGTACCAAACCCAATCAACACTTGATTTAGGAAAATGCTCATAACATTATCCTTTAATGCAAAGTTATATCCTTCTTTATCCAACAAAGAAACTGATATAATATTGCACATCATATTTGGTATGTAATAACAGTCGTTCAGAATCATTGTATTACCATTTGGTAATACTAGGTGATATTCGCCAACAGATTTGGCTAAAACAATTGCTTCATTCCGTACTTTGAGAGACATATCACTCTTTCCCAGTTCTCTACCTTTCTTTAACCCTTCTAACAAATTATATACGTGGGATCCTCATCTGGTATCCAATACCCAGGACGTAAAGCATACAGAGAAACAGTTCTCGGTAACGAACACACCCGAAAAGATGCATCATCATGCTCTTTCTTCGTTTGGGTTGCGTGGGAATCCTAATAGTCCCTTATTCCTTGCTCAGACTTATGAAAATCATAAGAAAAGGCGGAACCAACATTCTCCAGCTCAGTATAATTAGCATGTTCAGTCAATACATCCATACTATTAGCTTGATTAAGACGTGTCATGGTCGCTACTTGGAGAGAGTGAGAAGGAAACACTTTAGCGTGCTTACTTTGCAAGATTAGATTGGTTTTTATCTTATCTAATCAGGATAGCTCCCACTGTTTTTATCAAATATTCCTTCAAACCATAAAAGGTAAGATTAGCCGGGATTAATTACACCCTACAAGTTCGCCAATCGGTCAGCCGGGCAGGTATTGGCACTCCGAGTGAGTTTCCCCATGCTTTCGCATGGAACTAATTAAATAACTTCGTTTCCGCAGGGGCATAACCCCGTTAACACATTTCTTAAACACCTACTGGATTAGCTAATTGTAAACTAGAAAAGTCTCCCAGGAGTAACTCTAACTTACAGTGGGTATCGGGATCCAACTATCTCATATAAGGTATGCAATCTCAATGCAAATTTCAACACTTGAAATACCCAATATCTGTTTTTACCCCTAGCAACTTATGACCTTAACTATGGTCAACAAATCATAAGCACTAGCCAAGTTCAACCTGTCATTTCGTGATTGAAATAAACCCACGCGCATGAGCCTTAAATATAGTCAACAAGGTCGTACGACTAACCTAATCTAATCACATCATATGCGGCAGATAAGCACTAATCATCTACTGTACACTACGCCTTGACTATAGTCAACAAACGCAGCACGAATACTAAATAGTCTCTTTTTGAAATGACGGAGGGCTACGAATGGTTTTGTAGAAAACCTTTAACGTAATGAACTTGATATCTTTATGGAATCTAGTGATTTGAAAAGGAGTGTTTTTTGTAGCTTTTGCTAAAGAGGTGACTCCCGGTGAATGGATCTCGGCTATTTTCTCATCGAATGAGGTGCTGGATATTCATTATGGAATACCACTATGCAAAGAAAGAACTAGAGAAGCTACCAAAACAAAACTGAGTGGGTTGTAGCATTTGCTAGTTTTTCTAAAGAGGTCACTCTCGGTGAAAGGATCTCTGTTCTTTGCTTATCGAATGAGATGCTGGATATTCATCAAGAAATACCACTTTGCAAAGCAAGAACTAGAGCTATCTTTTTGAAAATTTTGATTCTAAAATATATTTAGGTTTCTTTTCTTTCCATTAATGTCATTCATGAAGTCCCATCATTTATGTTTCCCTAAATATCACAGGAAATAAACGAAAATAGAACGTACGCTTATGCCATCCGCATTCGCCACGGGGCCCCGTCATGCACCGTTAGGTTACTTAACTAACGGCAGAGCGGGGGCTGGACTAGCGCAGGTACAAAACAAAAGCAACGTTTATTATATATATCATATAAATATAGCATTCGTCTCACGCAGTTATATGATTACATCACTGAACTCAAGCAGCAGAAGCAAACATATGAAATATTCGATATACTAGGATGTCCGTGTTTTAAATTTATCCAGTAATGAAAAACCCAGATTCCACGGTCATGATGAATAGCCAAACCCACATCCCTAGAATCTTACGAGAGTGGCATGCAACCCTGCCAATTCTAGTGTTAGGGGACCCGGTCTCGACTCCTCGAGATGGTTTCCCACTATACTCTAGAACCCGGTTACTTGTGCTCCCCACCTTGGGTCTATCCTAATGTGGAAAAGTAAATAATATACATCAATGGTGACATCATCCTCAACCCGGAAGTGTCCTAATAAAAGAATATTACATACGATTTATAACATGAATGAAAATAGAAAAAACTCTCATCTCACGCAAAAACCCCCGGCTATTCAATCACGAAGATTCAACATAACATATCGCAGCAACACTTACGGTAAATATGCGTATCCCAAATGTCGTTGATATATAGCAACGAGATCGGGGATACCCCACATATTACACTTATGGTCTTAGAAAAGAAATGAAAAACTAAAATAATTAGAATCCGCATTTACCTTAGACATCATAAACCCGGAATATCACATATTCTGAATTTCATGCATAACCCTATAAACCTTGCATTTTGGCCTCAAATCGAAAACACTTTTCAATAACTTAGACAGGTAATTCAACAAGATTCCCGACTACCTGATCGAATGCTCGTCGGGAATTTTAGTAGATGGCCGCACCCCTGATGCCGTCGACAAAGTGCACTTAGGCAGAACACCGTGGCCGCAAGCACCCGAGTGGATGCTTTTGGCAACGGGGTTCTTCTAACGTCACTTGGTCGGGGCTATGGGGCGTGGCTATCTAGTAATGTTACCTGGCAAGTGTTCGCGTACTATACGAGATTGCGACGGAGTTTTGATCCATATCAAAACTCCGTTGCAATAAATCAAAAGAGTCTAAAATACTAGATTTACAATTAGCAAACTAGTTTTCACAAAACTAATTAAATATGGATTCCAAATATTATATCCCATATCAAACTTAAACCCAAAAGGATATTAAAATTGTGACTACGAAACCCTCTGAATTGCCCTAACAGAATGATAACATCACATGCAATCATGGCAAAAACAAATAATACCTGAAACCGTAAAACCAAGCCCTCAGAACACCAAACAATTACGAGACCAAAACTGGAATGGGGAGCCGACCAGGCCGGTTTTTTGGAGGTATTCACCTGCCAAATTTTTGAGTTTGGATCACAAGTTTCTCTGGTGTTCTAGTTACATCACATGTAACATTCTGCACTTATTTAAAAAAAATTGTAGAGGCCATTTAAAAATCGACAGAAACTTGGGTTTTAGGTTTTGTTTTTCGGAGATGTTTCGGTTTCGCAATTTCTAACACATCGTCTAATACTCTAGCTTTGGCTTTGATACTATGAAAGTTCTTCCTAGCACCACCACTGAGCTTTAACCGGCATCAAGCATGAAATTTTAAAAATTTCTTCGTGCTAAGCTACGCTAACCTAGAATCTAACTAGAATATTATAGTTTAACACGATATAAAACAAGATCTATACTAAGAGACGGAAAATACAACCTTTGTAGACCAAGTCCTTCTCTTCTAAATCTCCGGGTAGTAGTCCCTACGACTCTTCATAGGTCTACTTGAAAAAGGATCGAGCTTGCCTCACGACCTTCAGCTTGCCAAATTTTTAAAAATTTCTAAATCAAAACTCGAAGATAATCCACCCGAAGTTCCTCTACCCGAAGTTCCTCTAGGTCAAGCTGCCTCTTCACTAATCTAGTATGAGTGAAGTAAACAACCTAGTCTAATGTGCTAATCTAGACTAGGATGATAAAGTAAGGTGTTTAGCTCACTAGGAATTTTCTCAAGCCCTAAGATTAACAACTCATGTGAGGGTTAGGGATTGGATGAGGAAGAAGAAGAGAATGGAGAGAGTTATGAAATGAGCTAGCATGCAAGGAAGTGATGAATAATGGCTCACATATAATCTTCACTAATCGAAGCATGAATATTTTCACATAGAAAATTTGCACCAGGCATCAATAGTGAAGCCAAACTAATATAATCATATATGAACCATGCTTCACCCAATCCTCAAATATCTAACCATTTTATACCTCATTTTCTATTTTCTCAAAATAGAAAATCCATCCATCCATCCATACATACATACATACATACATACATACATATATATATCACACACACACACACACACACACACACACACAGATATATATATATATTAACATATATATAAAGAGAAGGAAATAATTAGTGAGTAATAATATCAGTTAATATATAATTATATCAAATATAATATATATCAAATTATTAAATCAATACTTGATTCAATAATCCGGTTATTTTATATACAACCGACTAATATCATTTATCGCCATATTAGAATACGGTATCACATACTTGTATTTAATCAGGCTCCCGCATATATCCGCATATGTGCCCTACCTCGTTTCACTTGAACAAGAAAACCTCTGTATGGGGCTCTAAAGACTCGTCAATACGCCAGCAGTAGGTAATGATCATATCAGTTACCCACAAGCCGTCAGCGGTACTAGCTGGGCATAACGGCTACCTAGGTATTGAGCGACTAGAAGATCAACAACCAAGCTTATCTAAACTCCGATGAAGCCTATAAGTAACACTTACTATACAGTCCGGTCTCTTCATCTGATATGTCGCATATCGAGTCTAGGGGTGGAATCGTCGAACCCCAGTAACTTGATAAGTCTTGCCGATGTGTGGCTCATAACGGTTCAAGAAATTACTGATAACACTTACTAGTAAATCTCATCAGCCCTAACCAGGAACTTACTGTTATAACCAACCGAGCATAGCGCAACATCAACTCCCTTTACCGGGAGAGACGAAACCCCTCCTATCGCTCACTGCCTCTATGTGACTCGGGACTGTACCCAAAATCCCCCAATTTGCATGACTCCTTTGAGCTGTAATAGGGAGGAAATCAAAGAACTGTGAGAACCACACAAAATACTATAACGATCTTGGGTCTACAGACTAACCTGTACCAGTGTCACCAGAGAACTGGTATCTGACGATAGGTATAGTACCGTCTAGGAGTTCTCGGCGAGTCCTGTTCGGTGTTCCCATTCTCTAATGAGCACCTATGTACAATCTTTGATGTCAAACACCAATGGTTATGGGATCAACCATCGCCCCCTACAGGGTTAAGAAACATACACACTAGTCTACTCTGGAATATCGATGCCATGTCTCGATACTTCCTCGACTAGGAACGGTTAAAGCATGTGCTTGTAGACTACACAGGCCGCACTAGTATGATCTGCATCATAGTCCTGGTAGTCAAGAAAACATCCTAAGGGCTTTATTAACATGTATCAGAAAGACAGTATAATAATACAAGCATACATGTTAAGATAAAAAGAACCAGATAGTATACTATCATGTCGAGCAAGAAAGTCCTCTATATATATCCAAGCATCCACTATATCATACAATAATGGCCTCTAGGGCATATATATTCCCAACATAGAGTGGGTTCCATCTAGTTTATCACGCAATGATAATTGGATCCCGATCCCACTAATGAGTTGGATTACTCTTGGAAGATATTTTTCACTTCACACTTAGCTAACCTATTAGGTGTCTATAAAAGTGTTAACGGGGATTGTTGGGTTACGATAGCGCCCTGGCCATCTACCGTGGCCGATGCGGAACAAAAATGACGTTTAAAAATTTTGGCGCTAACGAACCTATCTAGAATCGAACCATAAAACTACACTAGCTAACTATAAGATGTTCTAGCTACTGAGATAGAAGGTTATATCGAATGAACCGTATCCTTCGGTCTTCTACCATCTTCACTCTCTCCTTGAGGCGTCTTCGACTGAACTTAGCCACCGGTCTTCCTCCGTCGAAGATGATCCAACTGAGGAATGTAACTCATGGCTCTAACTCCACACCAAAGATCAAGTGAAGCAACTAGGGACTCTAGGTTGCTAATCTAGAGTGCTTTGGATGTAGTGAAGTGCTCAAAATATTTATCTACCTCATATCCTCTCTTGATTCTCAACACATAAGATTGTAGAAAGGAAGTTGATGATGAATGTGGAGAAACTCAAGAAACTATAGAGGAGAGTGAAGCTAATGGTAAGGTGAATAAAAACAACCATGCAAAGACTTCATCCAACATCAATTGTGAAAATAAAATGAAGCATGGATTTAAAAAACCCATTTTTCCAATTTAAAATCCAACCCATACTTGAATAGTTTGCACAAATGAATTAACAATTCATTTGTGCAACACTATACAAGCATGGCTCTCACCATACTCCCATCTCTCCTTTTCCATCTCATTTACCATTTACAATAAATGGTTAAATCTAATATGAGGTGTCCACCTTCTAGAATGTTATCTGTATAAATACGGATTACACTTACTGTATATACATACATGTACTCGTACCGAAATACGAATACCTAAAGAGATAGAATAACACAAAGAGCATAATACTGGAATATATATATCGAAATACATATACGTAAATTATTAAATCAATATTTGATTTAATAATCCAGCTCAAACCCGAGCTGGCTAGTATTATCAACTGTCCGATCGAAAGTCTGGGTCCATAGTACAATCAATCGATCGGAACCCTGCACGTATCCAATACGGCTACTACATCATTTCGCCAGAACTAGGGAAACCCTCTGGTGGAACTCTAAGGACTCGTCAATACGATTGCAGTGGGTTTAACCACAAGCACGTCAGCGGCACTAGCTATACATAACGGCTACCCAGGTATTGAGCGAAAGGAAGGCCGACGAGCAAACTCATCCGAACCTCTATTAAGCCTGTCTGTGACAATCTCCGTACAGTCCGGTATGTTCGTCCAAGAGTATCGCATATCGAGTCTAGTGGTGGATAAAGTCAGACCCTTAATAACTCAATATTTCGTGTCGGTATGAAGCCCATCACCCACTGAGAAACTACTGATCCAAATCGGTAATTCTCGTGAACCTTGGCTAAGGATTTCTGGTTATAGCCACCCGTCCAAAGTGCGACATCAACCCCCAATACCGAGAGAGACGAATCCCATACGATCCGCTCACTGCCTCTATATGGCTCGTGACTGTACCTAACTAAAACCTGTTTGCATGGCTCCTTTGAGCCATTGTAGGGTAACAATCAAAGCACAATGGTAACTCACAGGAGACAAGTGACAATCTCAGGTCGACAGACTAACCTGTACTCATATCACCTGACAACTGCTATCTGACAATAGGTATAATACCTACTAGCATGTTCCCAGTGAGTCCGTTTAGTGTCATCATAACCCAATGAGCACCTGTATACTATCTTAGGTGACTAACTAACATAAATAGCTTATGAGACCGGCCACCGCCCATCGTCGGGGTCTCGATAAGTACATACTAGTCTATTCCGGAGTATCAATGCCCAGTCTTGACACTCCATTGACTAGGGACATTTAAGGATGTGCTTATAGACCACCCAGCTCCCACGTATTTGATCGCCATCATAATGCTGGTAGTCATGCAAAAATCCTATGGGCTCTATCAATATGTAATAGTGATCTGTAATACCACATAATACATGTACATGATGATAAAGACAAAACAGATAACATACTATCATTTTGAGTAAGACTGTTCTACCCGTATAGGTCTTCCCTCATTCATCATAATCGCGTGCCTGCGATTACAATAATTGACTTGAGGGCACTATAGCCAACAATCTCCCACTTGCACTTAAAGCTAATTATTGCGATGTCGTATAACCACACCCCGTATGATACCGAATACCCAACTTCTCTACTAATCAGTCTCGCAAAGCCCGTTTGTGAAACTATTGCGTTCGAAAAATAGCCTCAGTGATTGGATCCGCTCCAATGTTTCGATCTTCATCTCTCTATATCTCAACTTCTCGGAGAAAGACAATCTCCCAAAATGAGCGATACCTGTCTTAGAATCTGTCTGGATATTTGATGGGACGCAGTTCACAAATGAACTCCAAATCTAACAAACTTCTTAGACCGTATCATTCACTGAATTTAAATAGTATCCTGCACTATGCCTTCCTCGGTATCCGCTTGGACCACCTTGTTAGTTGTATGTATGCCCAAGAGACCATTATTGTATATATGATGTATACTATAGTGGATGCTTGGACATACATAAGGAGGACTTTCTTGCTCGACATGATAGTATGCTATCTGGTTACTCTTTATCTTAAAATATACACTTATGGTCTCTCTGTTACATGTTGATAAAGCCCTTAGGATGCGTACTTGACTACTAGGATTATGATGCAGATCATACTAGTGGGGCCAGGATAGCCTATAAATACATCTTTCAATTGTTCCTAGTCGTGGGAGTATCGAGACGGGGCATCGATATTCCAGAGTAGACTAGCGTATACGTTTCTTGACCCATATGATGGGCGATGGATGATCCCACATTCATTGGTGTTTGACATCAAAGATTGTATACGGGTGCTCAGTGGAGACTGGGTACACTGAAAAGGACTCGTCAAGAAATCCTAGATGGTATTATACGACACGTTAGATAGTTCTCTGATGACACTGGTATAGGTTAGTCTGTAGACCTAAGATCGTCATAGAGCCGTATGTGATTCCCACTGTGCTTTGATTTCCACCTTACCATGTTCAAGAGAACGTGCATAACGGTGGTTTTTGGGTACAGTCCCGAGTCACATGGAGGCAATGAGCGATAGGAGGGGATTTCGTCTCTCCCGGTATTGGTGGTTGATGTTGCGCTGTGGTCGATTAGCCATAACAGGAAATCCCTGGCCAGGATTGCTGTGATTTACTGGTAAGTGTTATCAGTCGCTTCTCAAACCGTTATGGGCCTCACATCGGCATGTCTTATCAAGCTATTGGGGTCTGACGTTTACCACCATAGGCTGGATATGTGACATATTAGACGAAGAGACCAGATGTACGGTAGTGTTACTTATTGGATTCACAGGAGTATGAGCAAGCTTGCTTGTTCATCTTCTGATCGCTCAATGCCCCGGTAGCCGTTACGTCCAGTTAGTATCGCTGACGGCTTATGGGTGACTGATATGTTCATCACCTACTGCCAGTGTATTGACGAGTCTTTAGAGTCCTACATAGAGGTTTCCTGGCTCAGGCAAAACAAAGTAGAAGCACATATGTGATATGTGCGGGACCGAGATTGATATGCGCATGTGATACCATATTCTAATCTCGCGATATATGATATCGGTCGGTTATATGTGATATAGCCGGGTTATCGAATCAAGTGTTGAATCGATAAGTTGATACAAATGATTTTAGTCGGTTATATATGATATAACCGGATTATTAAATCAAGTGTAGATTTAATAATTTAATGTCTGATTTAATATTTGATATATTAATTTTACATTAAATAATATTAGTGTAGGGTTCCTAGGCACTCTAGTGAGGTCTCACAAGTGATCAAACATGCACAAATAAAATTTTACGGGTGCCTACAAACCCGACTACGGATCGTTTACTAGATATTTAGGCGAAACATAAACTAGTTAACAATTTAACTAAGGGAACGGACATACAACCTTTGTAGATCCGGTCCACCACCTCCACGGCTCCGCAACAAAGTCCCCTCGGCTGTCCAAAATGAATCCGAAACTCAAGTATCGGTATCATCGAAGAATGGGCGAGCTTGATCGTCGGTTCAATGCCGAAGATGATCTACGTCGAGATATCGCAAGAACAAGCTCCAACTTCATCAAGCTTGGAAAACTTGTGAAGGAAACACCCTATACTACTTGGCAATAGATAGAGGATGAAGAAATAGGAAGTGGGTAAACTTTAGTTTTGGATTTCTCACACTTTTTCAACACTTGCCATTGGAGTAGCAAGCTACATCCATGGAAGAAGAAGATGAAGAAGAAGAAGATGATATGATAACTTAAACTAAAATAGAAAATAAAATACAATACTTATCATATCATTGACCATGGTTTAGTGTAGAGACTTAACTTAGGTTAGATAGTGGTTAGGGTTAGATAAAAGACAAGAATGGTGGACTAAGGTCAAAGCTTCAAGAAGCTTTCAAATAAAAACAAATCTAGCAACCATTCTTATCTCTTTATCTTTCCTTTTTCCAAAATAAATAAAAGGAATAAATAAATGATTAAGTAAATGAAAAAGAAACCCTAATCACCAATTAACCATGGTTTAACACTTTACACAAAACCAAGCAAGAATGTATCATCAAACATGATACAATCATGTGCACAAAACTATATCGAATATACAATGTGCACATCCGCGTGAGAAAATCCATTTAAAGTGAACCGATACTAGTTAATGCAAAGTAATATATCAAATATATAATTATGTATTAAATCATTAAATCAACACTTGATTTAACGATCCGGTCATATCGCATATAACCGGCTAGTATCCAATGTGTCGGCTTATCGAATCAATCCTTGATTCGATAACTAGGTTATATCGCATATAACCATTCGATACATTGATCGTGAGAATCAAACACGGTATCACATACACGCATTATTCTCGGTCCCGCACATATCTCATATGCACTCCTATTTCGTTTCGCTTGAACCAGGAAACCTCTGTGTAGGACTCTAAAGACTCGTCAATACGCCGGTAGCAGATGATGATCATATCATGCACCCACAAGCCGTAAGCGGTCTGCCAAACGTAACGGCCACCCGGGTATTGAGCGATCAGAAGATCGACGAGCAAGCCCGCTCACACTCCTGCGAATCCGACCAGTAACACTACCGTATAGTCCGGTCTGTTCGTCTGATATGTCGCATATCTCGCCTAGGGGTGGTAAACGTCAGACCCCAATAGCTCGATAAGTCATGCCGACGTAGGGTCCATAACATTCGTGAAACTACTGATAACACTTACCAGTATATCACTGCAACCCTGGCCAGGGATTTCCTGTTATGGCCAGTCGAGCATTGCACAACATCAACCCCCAATACCGGGAGAGACGAATCCCCTCCTATCGCTCATTGCCTCCATATGAATCGGGACTGTACCCAAAAACCACCTGTTTGCACAACTCAGTAGAGCCGTGGTAGGGTGGAAATCAAAGCACAGTGGGAGACACACAAGACTCTATGACGATCTCGGGTCAACAGACTAAGCTGTACCAGTGTCACCAGAGAACTGCCATCTGACGTGAGGTATAATACCATCTGGGAGTTCTCGGCGAGTCCGTTCAGTGTACCCAGTCTCCACTGAACACCCGCATACCATCTTCGATGTCAAACACCAATGGATATGGGATCATCCATCGCCCATCGCATGGGTCGAGAAGATATGCGCTAGTCTACTCTGGAATATCGATGCCCCGTCTCGATATTCCCTCGACTAGGAACAATTCAAGGATGTACTCATGGACTACCCAGGCCCCACTAGTATGATCTACATCATAGTCCTGGAAGTCGAGTACATATCCTAAGGGCTTTATCAACATGTAATCAGAGAGACAGAAAGTATACATGTTAAGACAAAGTGCAACCAGATAGCGTACTATCATGTCGAGCGAGAAAGTCCTTCCTATATATGTCCCAGCATCCACTACAATATACATCCTATGTACAGTAATGGCCTCTAGGGCATACATATAACTAACAATCTCCCACTTGCACTAGGGCCATCTGTAGCAGTGGTTGCAGTATCACATACTCAACCATCCCCTAAAAAGTCTCTCTTTGGGAAAAAGGCCTTCGTGAGTGGATCCGCCGTGTTGTCCTCTGAGTCTTCTCTCATAACCTCGATCACCCTGGAGATCAACTATCTCCATGATCAGGTGATGCTTCCTCAGAATTTGTCTGGGCCACTGATGGGACCAGGGTTCCAGGGTCGAAACCACGCTTCCATTGTCATACAATGGCAGGAACCTAGTTCATCTTATGAACTAATATACACCCAAACAGCCTCTTTGGTAGTATCTTTAATAGCGATGTTACCAGCCTTTATCGTCTAGATTGCCACGGTATCGAGCTTGGAACTCTTCCAACATACCGTCCCTTTACTGAGGGTAAAGACAGTGCCTGTGACTGACATTCAGTCGTCTTTATCACCCTGGAACACTTCCAGTGATTCTCCCCAGGATCGATTGATACCATCTCACTACATCTAGTGAGTATTCTAACATCCATTTAGATCTATCTCATAGATCCAAAATCCAGGATTTAGTAGGTATCACTTTGATCCTATTTGGGGAATCTTAGTGATAAGAGGAGATTGATCGATCGTAGTATAGGAAACTCTTTTCCTATCAAGAGTATGTTGTCTACGTACAATACGAAGATGACCACCTTACTCTCTACTACCCTTTTGTATATACAAGGTTCGTCTACCATTTTGATGAAGTCAAACACTTTGACTATCACATCAAAACAGACGTTCCAACTCCGCGATGCCTGCTTCATTATGTAAAGTAACTTGCTCACGTTTCCGCTGCTCCCACTGTTTACGAAGACCTCTGGCTGTGTTCTTATAGACGTTCTTTTCTAAATCAGTATTTAGAAAAGCAGTCATGGCACCCAACCGCCAGATATCGTAGTCATGGTATGTAGCCGTGGTAAGTAGGATCTGGATAGACTTAAGCATAGCTACTGGAAAAAGGTTTCATCATTATCCACGCCTGGTCGATGACGAAAACCTTTAACAAGTCTAGCTTTGAAAGTCTCAACTTTTCCATGTACACCAAGTAATCTTCTCAAGATATACTTGCTCCTGATGGGGATTTAACCCTTCAGATATAGCAACCAAAGTCCATACTTTGTTGGTGTATATGGATTCTATCTCAGACCGCTAAGCATCCAGCCATTCTTACAGAGCCTTACTCTCGATGGCCTGCTCGAAACTAGTTGGGTCATCATCTCATGATGCAATCCTTGCTCCCACTGTCATCGAGAAACTGAGGTATCTCTCAGGTGGGTGAGGAACCCTACTAGATCGGCGGAGAGGCTGAGTTTCGTCGGAAACTATTGAATTCTTTGGTTCTACCAAATCATTAGCAGTTTTGTACAGCTGGAACCTTTCCAGTTCAACAGAACTGATCTTGCCTCGATCTTGTCCGGATTTTGCTTTTGACATAGGCCGGACAATCCCAAATCTTAACTTGCTTAAGAGATGGGTTCTTCCCATACCATATCTTATATGGAGTGGTAGGCAGTGATTTGATTCGAACCCAATTCAATAGGTATGCAGCTTCTCAAGTGCATAACACCCCAAAAGGAAATAGGTCACTCAGTAATACTCATCATAGAGCACACCATCTCATATAGGGTGTGATTGCTCCGCCCTGATACACCGTTGTGTTGTGGTGTAATCAGAGGAGTAGTACGGAGAGAGAATCTCATTCTCCTTTAGAATGGTCCATTAATGCCATGCACAAGTATTCTCCTCCCTGATCTCATCTTAGGACATAATACTTATACCCGGTTATTGGTTCTCTACTTCTAACTTATATTCTGTGAATACCTCAAAAGCTTCGGACTTATGTTTCAGCAGGAACATACGACTGAATCTTGAGAGATTATCAGAGAATATAATGGAGTATAAAGAACCAGTCCTGGCATGTGTAGACAGGAGACCTTACATACATCATCATGTATCGGTCCCAAGAGTTCATTAACTCTTTCTCTGTTTCCAATAAACAGAGCTGTGGTCATCTTATCTTTGTGACATGATTGGCGAGTTGCACAAGATGTAAATTCAAAACGATTTAAATATACATCTAAATGTAACTTCAGCCAGTCGGGTCGCATTGATCTGACCTAGTCTACAATACCTCAAGAAGAATCCGTTCATTTCTGAACTCTTCCTCTTGTGTGTGTTTCACATACTAAGAACTGTAGTTTGATTTAGAACATCAATGCTTTTAGATAACGCACCTGAACCGATCAACTTTTGATATAGGAAATGTTCAAAACATTATCCAACTATACAAAATTTTATCATTTCTTTACTAATAAAGAGACTGATATGATTTTGTATATCAGGTTCGGCATCTAATAGCATTTGTTCAGAATCAATGTATTGGTAATACAGGGTGACAGTGACCAACAGACTTGGCTGCAACACTTGCCCCGGTTTCTGTCTCATGAAACTTATCACCCGTTCTCAGTTTTTCTACCTTTTTATAGCCCTATGTAACAGATTACATATCTGGGATCCTGATCCGGTATCATATACCCAGGATGCAGAGGACACTGAGAAACAGTTCTTTGTAATGAACACACCCGAAGGAGATGCATCATATGCACTTTCTTCGTTTGGGCGACATAGGAATTCTGGTATTCCCCTATTTCCTGCTCTGTCTTATAACAATTATAAGTTGGAGCGGGACCAACGTTCCCCAGCTCAGTATAACAAGCGGGTTCGGTCAATAATCCGTATTATTATCTTGATTAAGGCGTGATATGGTCGCTACCAGGAGAGAGAGAGAAGAAAAACACTCAGCGTGCGCTCTGTCAAGAATAGATTGGTTTTTATTTTATCTAATCAGGATGGCTCCCACTGCTTTTTATCAAATCTTCCTTCAAACCCTAAAAGGAAAGACTAGCCGGGATTAATTACACACTACAAGTTCGCCAATCTTTCAGCCAGGCCAGTGTCGGTACTTTGAGGGAGGTCCCCCGTGCTTTCGCACGAACCTAATTAATGTAAACCTCGTTTTCCCAGAGGCGTAACCCCGTTGACACCTTTCTAGACACCTACTTGATTGGCTAATTGTAATGTATAAAACTCTCCCAGGAGTAACGCTTACTCGCAGCGGGTATCGGGATCCAACTATCACATAGAAGGTATGCAATCTCATTGCAAGTTTCAACACTTGAAACTCCCGATAAAGGTTTTTACCCCTAGCACCTATGACCTTAACTATGGTCAACAAATCATAAGTACTAGTCAAGTTCTACCCGTCATTTCGTGATTAATTAGACCCACCCACATGACCCTTAACTAAGGTCAACAAAGTCACGCGACTGTCCTAACTAATCGCATCATATGCGGTGTAGGAAGACATCACTTAGCTACCGTACACTGTGCCTTGACTATGGTCAACAAACACAGCACGAATACTAAGTACTCTACTTCCTAAAATGACGGAGGGTTGCGGCTGGTTTTTGTGAAAACCTTTAACGCTTTGAACTTGATCTCGTTGCGGAATTAAATGGTTTTTAAATGGAATGTTTTTGAAGCTTTTCTAGTTTTGCTAAAGGGGTCACTCCCGGTGAAGGGATCGTCGGCCCTTTCCTCGTCGAATGAGGTGCGGGATATATCATATATATCACTGTGCAAAGCGGAAACTATAGAAGCGATCAAAGACAAACCGAGGGTTGTAGCATCTGTCAGTTATTGCTAAAGGAGTCACTCCCGGTGAAGGGATCTCGGTCCTTTCCTCATCGAATAAGGTGCAGGATGTTCTATAATGAACACCGCGATGCAAAGCAAGAACTGTAGCTACCTGTTTTATTTTGAAATTCGATTCCACAACATCATTTAGGTTTATTTTCTTTCATTAATCTCATTAATGAATATCCCATCATTTAAGTCCACCTAACCATCACAGATAAATATAACGTACGCTTATGCCATCCGCATTCGCCTCGATGTCCCGTCTGCACCGTTAGGTTAGGTAACTAACGCCAGAGCGGGGCAGGGCTAGCGCGGGTGTAAAACATAAGCAACGTCTATATAATATATCATATATACTATATATAATACCTGTCACAGAACACAGAACATCGCATGATCACAGATAAAACACAGCAGAAGAAACATATGAAATATTGGATATACTAGGACGTCCGTGTTTTCAATACGAGCCAGTATAAAACACGGATTCCACGGTCGTGATGAATAGCCAATCCCACACCCCTAGACCCCTACGAGAGCGGCAAGCAACCCTGCCAATTCTAGGGTTAGGAAACCCGGACTCGACTCCTCGAGTTGGTCTCCCACTGGACCCCAGAACCCGGTTACTTGTGCTCCCCTCCTTGGGTCTATCCTAGTGCGGAAAAGTAAATAATATACAAACGGTGACTACTTCCGCAACCTGGAAGTGCCCCAATAAAAGAATATTACATACAAGTTTTTACATGAATGAAAATGAAAAAACACTCATCTCACATAAAAACCCCCGGCTATTCAAACACGACGATCCAATATAACATATCCAGCAATACATAACATCACATGACATCAACGTAAGTAAATATGCGCATCCCAATTGTCGTTGACATATAGCAACGAAACCGGCGATATCACATATTACACTTACGGTCACAGAAAAGAAAGTGTAAAACTACAACAGTTGGAATCCGCAATCTCTTCAGACATCGCATGCCTGACCAAATGAATTATTTAGACATCGCATGCCTAACAATTATAAACCCCGCATTTCAGTCTCATTATCGAAAACACTTTTCAATATTAAGTCGGGCAATTTTATAAGATTCCCGACATTTTGATCGAATACTCGTCGCAAACTTCAGTAGGCGGCCGCACCCCTGATACCGTCGACAAAGTGCACCAAGGCGGAACACCGCTACCGCGAGCACCCGGACGGATGCTTTCGGCGACGGGGTTCTCCTACAGTCACTTGGTCGGGGCTATGGAGTGAGGCTGTCTATTAAGTTTACCCGGCGAGTATCCGCGTACGCTACGTGATTGCGACGGACTTTTGATCACATCAAAATTCCGTGGCAACTGATCAAGTGAGACTAAACTGCTATGTTTATAACATTCATTTAGTTATCATATAACTCATTGTGAATTCCAATTATTGTATCCCATTCCAGATAAACAGAAAATGTTAAACTTTTCGATCGAACATTCGAACACCCAAGTTTTCCCGAAAATGATCAACACATGAAACAAGTCTAACAACATTCCGTTCGTACCTCAGTACCAACGATCCAGCCGTAGAAGGGTCAAGCCAACGCCTCACATGTGGCACGCCGTACTGCCCCAAACCCGAAGGTTCAAAGGGCAGTTCAAGACGGTCACATAATCGAGTTAAGGTTTGTGTCTTCTAGAGGGACCATCGCGTTACTTGCACTACTTAGAACGTCGTTAAACTACGGAAAAATCCAACACTTGGAAATTTCCCGACAGGGGAAAAGTTGGGTATTTATATCCGGTCGAACTTTTTAACATATTCTAAAATTTATCCGGAAAGCCACACAGACAAAATTTGATACCCCGATCGAAATACCGAAGCCCCAAATCAACTCAGAAAAATTCTACTCTGGAATAAATATTAAAAATACCCAGGAATACCAGCACTAATGATTATGAGATACTGTGCAAAAATCACTGAACAAACAGGCCGTACCGCCGCGCAACCGCCGCACGAGGCTTGCTCGTGCCGCGGAAGCGCGGCAGTATGAAGGAGTTATGGCCACGAGTTTCACAGTACCTCATATATTCACCTGCTTATTTTTCTGAACATTTTTAATATGGAAAAAGACCAGATTTTAAAAATTGAACAGAGAGCAATTTTCCGGGTAGGGTTTCGGTTCGATCGGACTTCAAATCGCGTCTGGACTTCGCCTAAGGCTCTAGCTAGGCTCTGATACCACTGTAGGGTTCCTAGGCACTCTAGTGAGGTCTCACAAGTGATCAAACATGCACAAATAAAATTTTACGGGTGCCTACAAACCCGACTACGGATCGTTTACTAGATATTTAGGCGAAACATAAACTAGTTAACAATTTAACTAAGGGAACGGACATACAACCTTTGTAGATCCGGTCCACCACCTCCACGGCTCCGCAACAAAGTCCCCTCGGCTGTCCAAAATGAATCCGGAACTCAAGTATCGGTATCATCGAAGAATGGGCGAGCTTGATCGTCGGTTCAATGCCGAAGATGATCTACGTCGAGATATCGCAAGAACAAGCTCCAACTTCATCAAGCTTGGAAAACTTGTGAAGGAAACACCCTATACTACTTGGCAATAGATAGAGGATGAAGAAATAGGAAGTGGGTAAACTTTAGTTTTGGATTTCTCACACTTTTTCAACACTTGCCATTGGAGTAGCAAGCTACATCCATGGAAGAAGAAGATGAAGAAGAAGAAGATGATATGATAACTTAAACTAAAATAGAAAATAAAATACAATACTTATCATATCATTGACCATGGTTTAGTTTAGAGACTTAACTTAGGTTAGATAGTGGTTAGGGTTAGATAAAAGACAAGAATGGTGGACTAAGGTCAAAGCTTCAAGAAGCTTTCAAATAAAAACAAATCTAGCAACCATTCTTATCTCTTTATCTTTCCTTTTTCCAAAATAAATAAAAGGAATAAATAAATGATTAAGTAAATGAAAAAGAAACCCTAATCACCAATTAACCATGGTTTAACACTTTACACAAAACCAAGCAAGAATGTATCATCAAACATGATACAATCATGTGCACAAAACTATATCGAATATACAATGTGCACATCCGCGTGAGAAAATCCATTTAAAGTGAACCGATACTAGTTAATGCAAAGTAATATATCAAATATATAATTATGTATTAAATCATTAAATCAACACTTGATTTAACGATCCGGTCATATCGCATATAACCGGCTAGTATCCAATGTGTCGGCTTATCGAATCAATCCTTGATTCGATAACTAGGTTATATCGCATATAACCATTCGATACATTGATCGCGAGAATCAAACACGGTATCACATACACGCATTATTCTCGGTCCCGCACATATCTCATATGCACTCCTATTTCGTTTCGCTTGAACCAGGAAACCTCTGTGTAGGACTCTAAAGACTCGTCAATACGCCGGTAGCAGATGATGATCATATCATGCACCCACAAGCCGCAAGCGGTCTGCCAAACGTAACGGCCACCCGGGTATTGAGCGATCAGAAGATCGACGAGCAAGCCCGCTCACACTCCTGCGAATCCGACCAGTAACACTACCGTATAGTCCGGTCTGTTCGTCTGATATGTCGCATATCTCGCCTAGGGGTGGTAAACGTCAGACCCCAATAGCTCGATAAGTCATGCCGACGTAGGGTCCATAACATTCGTGAAACTACTGATAACACTTACCAGTATATCACTGCAACCCTGGCCAGGGATTTCCTGTTATGGCCAGTCGAGCATTGCACAACATCAACCCCCAATACCGGGAGAGACGAATCCCCTCCTATCGCTCATTGCCTCCATGTGAATCGGGACTGTACCCAAAAACCACCTGTTTGCACAACTCAGTAGAGCCGTGGTAGGGTGGAAATCAAAGCACAGTGGGAGACACACAAGACTCTATGACGATCTCGGGTCAACAGACTAAGCTGTACCAGTGTCACCAGAGAACTGCCATCTGACGTGAGGTATAATACCATCTGGGAGTTCTCGGCGAGTCCGTTCAGTGTACCCAGTCTCCACTGAGCACCCGCATACCATCTTCGATGTCAAACACCAATGGATATGGGATCATCCATCGCCCATCGCATGGGTCGAGAAGATATGCGCTAGTCTACTCTGGAATATCGATGCCCCGTCTCGATATTCCCTCGACTAGGAACAATTCAAGGATGTACTCATGGACTACCCAGGCCCCACTAGTATGATCTACATCATAGTCCTGGAAGTCGAGTACATATCCTAAGGGCTTTATCAACATGTAATCAGAGAGACAGAAAGTATACATGTTAAGACAAAGTGCAACCAGATAGCGTACTATCATGTCGAGCGAGAAAGTCCTTCCTATATATGTCCCAGCATCCACTACAATATACATCCTATGTACAGTAATGGCCTCTAGGGCATACATATAACTAACAATTAGCTCACTTAAGCATTTATTTATCTCACTTATACATTTAATATATATGTGATATATATTTGTTGGGATGCGGCTGCGCTCTGGCAGTCAAACCGATGCCAAATGCGGAAGAAAAAACTTTTTACAGAACCGGTGACATCGCAACCCAAATACCCGGATCATTCCATTAACCGTAAACTAGCAAAACTGAAAAAAGTTAGGAAAGATTATGCCGATCGATCCGTGTCCTTCGGTCTTTAATCTCCGCACCAAACTCCCGCTGCTGCGCTGACGAAGTCCGCTCCCCGAGCATACCCGTCGAAGTGGCACCACGTCTTTGAATCTTTATACGGGCTCCCGCTTTGAACTGAAGCAACTCGAAAATGAAGATTGCTAGCCGACATGTCCAAGATTGAATTAGAGAGAGTGTAGAATACTTATTCTCAAGAGTGAAGTTGCCAAAATGGATAGAAATGCGAGCAAAGAATTTTTCTTGGAGAAAAAGAGAATGAGCCTCCAAAAATTGAGCTCGGCCATTATCAATGGGGGGGGCTTGAAAAAAGCTTGCTGAAAAAATTGTGTAGCTCAAAATGTGAGTGTGTATTTATTCACCACAAAAAAGCCCCTGCATATAAAAACTTGCCCAATTGCAAATACCCCCCAAGCAGGAATAAACAGCCACCATGCCTTTCCCATGCCATGCCCATGCCCAAGAATTTCATAAGAATTTCATTGTAGGTAAAGACAAGAAAAATAGGTAAAGACACGAAAAATAGTCAAGGTCAATGGTCAATGCTCACATAAAATAAACAAAGAGGGCGATGTTTAAGACGGAAACTGAAAACTGGCAACTCCCAAAATAATTCCGTAACGAACTACGAGATTACACCTCAACTGTAAATACATACCTGCATTTGTATTCCGACAGAATACAAATACAACGAGACAAAAATATTCCTACAATACAATACTAGGATCCGGCTTAAACCAAAGCCCGCTAGTATTATCCGTCCGATCCTGATCCGTGCACAAATGCACGAATATGATCGAACCCTGCCACAAATCCATACGGCCTCAACAATGTTTCGCCCAAACTTAGGAAACTGTCTGTGGGGGATGCTAAGGACTCATCAATACACTGGCACTAGGTATAACCATTAGCACGTCAGAGGTACTAGCTGTACGTAACGGTTGTCTATGTATTGAAAGAAGGGGAAGCTGATGAGAGAACTCATCGTCAAACCCTACTGAGCCTGACAGTGACAATATACGTATAATCCGGTCTGTTCGTCTATGAGTATCGCATATAGGGCCTAGCGGGCTGGTAAACGTCAGAACACTAATAGCGGTATAAGTCGTGTCGGATTGAAGCCCAGAACACCCTGAGATACTACTGGAATACCTACCATTAAATCTCGATTACCCTGGCCAGGGATTTCTTGTAATGGCTCTCCTAGACACAGCGTGATCTCACCCCCAATACCGGGAGAGACGAATCCCTGACGATCCGCTCACTGTCTCCAAGTGGCTCGGGACTGTACCCAACTAAAACCTGTTTGCAGGACTCCTTTGAGCCGCGGTAGGGTAGTAATCAAAACAAAGTGGGAACTCATACGAGACAAATGACGATATCAGGCCGACAAACTAACCTGTACACAAGTCACCTGGGAATTGCCATCTGACGACAGGTTTTAATAACCAGCTAGCATATTCCTGGCGAGTCCTGTCCAGTGTACTCATAATCCAATGAGCTCCTGTATTCATCTTAGGTGAATCAACTGACACTAATGGCTTATGAGACCGGCTACTGCCCCTCGTCAGGGTCTCTACTGTATACACTAGTCTACTCTGGAGTATCGATGCCCTGTCTCGAAACTCCCACGACTAGAGACACTTTAAGGATGTGCTTATTGACCCTAGCTCCCACGTATATGATCGCCATCATACCGCTGGCAGTCAAGCAAGAATCCTATAGGCTTTATCAACATGCAATAGTGAACTAAAGCATGTACACGATGATAAAGACAAACCAGATAACATACTATCATCTTGAGCAAGACTGTCCTATCGGTATAGGTCCTCCCTCAATCATTGCAATCACGTACCTGCAATCCAATAATTGACTTTGATGGCACTATATCCAACAATCTCCCACTTGCACTTAAGGCTAATTATTGTGATGTCGCATACTCACAGCCCGTGTGATGCCGAACATCCAACTCCTCTACTAATCAGTTTCACAAAGCTCGTTTGTAAAACTATTGCGTTCGAGAAATAGCCTCAGTGAGTGGATCCGCCCTGATGTTTCTTTACATGTCTCTCTTTGTCTTAAGTTCGCTGAGAAAGCCATCTCCCGAATTGAGTAATACCTGTCTTAGAATATGTCTGGATATCTGATGGGACCTAGCTCATAAGTGAACTCCAAATCCAGCAATCTTCTTAGACTGTAACGTTAACTGAAATTAATCTGTATCCTGCGCCATTCCTTCCTCAGTATCCGTCTGGACTACCTGTCAAGACTACTGCCCATCGTCAGAGTGAAAACTATAACTCTGACAGTCACTCTGTCATCCAGGTCACCTTTGGAAGCCTGGAATGATAACTGTCTCCCAAAGGAGGCTATCGTTTTCAAATCCCTAGGACAACCACTTATGTTCTAAAACTGCTTCGAACATTTCTTCAAAATTGGATTAATATCAACTTATTGCATCTAGTGAAAAAACAACATCTGGTGTGGTACTTGACATCTCACGATCAACTCAATTGCCTAAGCAAGTTATCTACCAATCATGCACATCCCTCTTCCCTTTAGTCTGTAAGACACCTTTAGAGAGGGTGACTCCCTCACCTGTAGGTACTCCACCATGCCAGGAGTCGCTCATTCTAAAATACCTTTAGAATGATGTCAAAGTACCCAGATTGGGAAACTATCCAAATCTAGATCTAAAACCATAGATCTAGTAACCAGAATGCCTGATATTATATCCATATCCTATATGGAGAAAATACTGTGTGACAACCACAGTATAACCGATCGTAGTATAGGAATTTCACTTCCTACTCTGTGTATGTCATCCAAATACCAGGACATCATACCCTACTAACTTCTTAACAGATCCATCCCCTATTCCGATGAAGTCAAAACCTATGACTGTCATACCAGAAATAAATGATCTATCTCCGCTATATCTGTTTTAGTCTATAAATAGACATAAGCTACTTGTCCACTATGCTTCCGCTGCTCCCACTGACTACGACAACCCTCTGGTAGAGTCATATACACATGCACTTCTAAAGCTAGTTTAGAACGATGCTATACTCATCCTCCTACCGGGTCTCATAGTCTGGAACAACAGTAGTGTCAAGTCTGGGTAAACAAGAACCTCCCTGTCACCGTCCTTGAGGCTACCAGAGCACCTCTCCGATACTTGAGGTTACCCAGCATATCTGCGGAGTGGCTAACGGAATGTCAATCCTGATTGAATCTTTAGGTCCTATTAAATTTTCCGTAATCGTTTGCGGTTCTGGAATATCTTCCAGTTCTACCATACTCCCAGTAATGTTTTACGAAAAAAATCCATTTTTACTAAAACTGTGGCGAGTCAAGAACAATATCACTATTGATCTTCCAGATGGTAGAAAGTCAACCCTCGTCAAAGCCTGGGTTAACCCACAAACTGCCATTACAGAAACGTGCCTTGAGTTATCCAGAGTCTGGTTTTAAGCATAAGCCGGACAACTCCCCGTACCTTAACAACGTTAAGATATGAACCATTCTATATACAATATAGAAATGGAGGCACTGATTTAATTGGAAGAAGATTCAAATCATGCAGCAGTCTCCAGTGCATGTAAACTAAATAGAGAGAGGCCGATCAGTATTACTCAACTTAGGAATGCATCCAATTATGAGTAACCTGAAAGATAAGTACGTTCTCAAAATCATTACTATCAACTGAATACCAAACACAAATATCTATATCTTCGATCACCTTGAAGAATCTCGATACTTGCAACACCTGGTTCTCTACTTTATTCTTGTACCTATAACTTTTCAAACTTGGACCTTGTATTTCTACCAAACACATGCCTAAAACTTGAGAAGTCAAAAATAAACAGAATATAGTAGGAGGACCAACCCCTTTGTCCTAATGGACACTGGACAACATACAATACTTTGTATAAGCCCCCTGAGTTGATTAACTCAAACCATGTGCGTCGTAGGTTGAAAACTGTACCCAGGCGATTTCCTCAAATATCACCAATTACAACGAATTCCGATATAATAAGGATGATCACCTAATTCCCAATAATTTACTCCCACTCATCATATGTAAAACCATACAGATATGAGAATCATACCTGGTAAATACATACCCTTGAGCAAGTGTCTAATTGGAAAATCAGCTTTCAATTAACAATGCACAGTGAAACTGAAACATTAAAATGTTCCGAAAGAGTATCCGGGTATTCCTAGTAATGCCTCTTCCATTATCAATATTCATAACTATAACTATATATTTTTTTGCCATCTCTCCAATTCCCTTTATTTGTCTTTACTCATTACCTTCTGTACAACATCGTTAGGCTAAGTGGTTTTCTTCCTTCCCTACCGTTCGGCACCAGCCTATGGTTTGGAAGTAGACTATCCAATACGTATAATAGGTGTACTCTCCTAATCCTAGGAGCACTCGCAACCTGAGAGAAGGTAAGGATAAAAGGCAACTGAATAAAGCTTATTCCTATTTCTCCTGAACCAGAATCTATCCTCGAAAAAGTTCCTTCAAGTTTGTATATAACCATACGATGGATTTATCCAATGGAATTGGATATTCGTAGTGATACGGGGTGTTCTGGAGAAATACAAAGGTGAATTAGGAGTGGCGATGAGATACGTGGTTTGGTCGTGAATGATTACAGTCGCAATTTACTTTGCCCTCTTTCTGGTCCCTTTATTTGTTTTTACTTATTACCTTCTGCACACCGAACTAGGCTAATTAGTTTTCTTCATTCCCTACCTTTCGGCACCTGCCTATGGTTTAGAAGAAGACTATCCAATAAGCGTAATAGGTGTACCCTCTCCAAATCCTAAGAGTGCTCATAACATGAGAGAAGGTAAAAGGAAAAGACAACTGAATAGTCCTATTCAATCTCTCCAGAACCAGAATCCATCCTCGAAGAAGTTCCTCCGAGTTCGTATATAACCATACGATGGATTTATCCAATGGAATTGGATGTTCGTAATAATACGGGGTGTTCTGGAGAAACTCAAAGTGTAAAAGAAGGAGTGGCAATGATGTATGCAACTCAGACTATCCAAAAGCCAGTGTTTTAAGAAAGTTCGGCTAACTTGGCCACTGAGTTATTTTCTAGGGTCGGGTCATGGTCGCAGTCAAAAGAGGGAGAGAAAAGAAACACTCTGCGTGCACTCTAACCTAGATCAGAATGGTTAATCATTTTATCTAATCAGGAAAGATCCCACTGTTTTCTCAAATTCTTCTCCAAACCTGATAGAAGCATTAGTCGGGATCACCCGAGGAGTAAACCAACTCATCAGTGAGAATCGGGATCCAACTATCATCGCATGATAACGTGATGGAAGCCACTCACGTTATCACACTCCAGAAGGTATGGGCATGCCTGGCAAGTTTCGTGTAGGTTTGAAACTCCCGATGTGATTTTTACCCCAAGCGGCTTATGACCTTGACTATGTCAACATATCATAAGTCGCAAGTCAAATTCAACCCGTCATTATCCTGGATTAATTAGACCCACCCGTACGAGTCCTTGACTAGGTTAACACGACCGTACGACTGTCCTAACCAATCGCATATCCATGCAACAGAAAAGTACTACAGAGCTACCGAACACTATGCCTTGACTAGGTCAACATACGCAGCACGAATACTAAGCAATACCCGTCTGAAATGACGGAGGGCTATGGTTGGTTTTTGGCGAAAAACCTTTACCATAATGAACTTGATATCGTTGAAGGAATCCAAGTGATTTTATAAATATATAGTGGTGAAAACTTTTGCTAAAGAGGTTACTCCCGGTGAAGGGATCTCGGCTCTTTCCTCGTCGAATGAGGCGCAGGATATTCCAAACTGAATACCACGATGCAAAGAAAAAGGTAATCGAGTATAGTGATGTTATTACCCTGATGCAAACCTTTGTCCAAGGGTTCACTCCCGATGAAGGGATCTCGGCCCTTGCCTCGTCGAATGAGGTGCTGGATATTCATAACCGAATACCATTGTGCAAAACAAAAGAGAATGTCCTTGTAATAATAGCTTTTGAAAAATTGGTTCCAACAACATCAAATATAGGTTTTTTTTTCCTTGCATTGATAAGAATCAACGCATTCCTATCAATTGATCACACCAGAAAAGAACGAAAATATGATGTATGTATATGCCATCCGCATTCGCCACTGGGTCCTGTCATCACCTGTTAGGTTACTTAACTAACGATATAGCGGGGACTGAGCTAGCGCGGGTGCAAAACATATACAACATCTACTAGTATATATATCAATATATAATAATCGCTCCAGGTATGATAAATGCAACATCATAGAAAAGTAATAAGCATCTCAGAACAATACAGATAATCTGGGATCCTCGGGTTTCATAGAGCCGCAAATGAAACCCGACGTTCCCCTGGTCATGTGGATAGCATGTGTAATGAAAACCTAGACCCCTACGAGCGTAACAAGTTACTCGCCAAAATCTGAAGCGAGGCAGCCCCCTTCAGCAACGTGAATGGACCACCCAGCACTTTACGTAATCCGGAAACTTGAGCACCCCTCCTTGGGTCAACCTATACCCCCTACGAGTGCGGCGAATAGCCCGCCAATTCTAGAGTGAAGCCCCCTCCATCTTAAAGCCATGAGATGCGGGCCCGTTTCCCTCTAGAACCCGGCTATCCGTGCACTCCACCGCAGGGTAATCCTAGTACAGAAAAGAAAATAAATACAACGGGTACATCGACCTCAACCCAGTCGTTCCCCAAAAGAATAATATACAAACAGGAAGTCACGGCAGTCCACATGTCGGACGCTCGTCCCGTAATATCAAATGTACAAATAAATCCAAACAGCACTACCATTGCACAGGAGCTATCCACCACGACAAATCCGCAACATCACAGCACAACACAGAACATCAACGTGAATGTCACGTTCGTAAATCCGTCTAAAGGGAATATAGCGATTAAATAAGATTTACCAATCAAATGACATTCACGGTCGCAGATATAATGCAAGCACTGTAGACAAACATATTTAAAATCTCGATCGACAAAACATCCCAAACTGGGCCCTAAGCACAAATCCAGTACTCAAACAAAATCTGGGCCCAAACAAAATATTCCAGAAACCCCAATTCTATGTTAAAGACCCAAAGCAAAAATTTAGTGCACTGAAATCTCAACACTGCGGCGGAACCGCGGCCAAAACGTGGTTACGGTCGCGGTTCCACGGCGCTACAGAGGGATCATGCTACCAAAAGTTTATAGTTGTCTTATAAAAGCCTGCCTGATTTTTTGAAACACTCAAAATAATTTATTGACGACTTTAAAAATTCGGCAGAAACTTAAAATATTGGAAATGCGGTTTTGAAAATTCCGTCGATCGATATTTTAAACACATTAGAACAAGCAAGTAAACGGTTAACAGTTTGGCTCTGATACTATTGTTGGGATGCGGCGGCGCCCCGGCAGTCAAACCGATGCCAAATACGGAACAAAAAACTTTTTACAGAACCGGCGCCACCGCAACCCAAATACACGGATCGTTCCATTAACTGTAAAATAGCAAAACTGTAAAGAGTTAGGAAAGATTATACCGATCGACTCGTGTCCTTCGGTCTTTAATCTCCGTACCAAACTCCCGCGGCTGCGCTGACGAAGTCAGCTCCCCGATCACGCCCGTCGATGTGGTACCATGTTTTTAAATCTTTATACTGGCTCCCACTTCGAACTAAAGCAACTCGAACATGAAGTTTGCTAGCCGACACGTCCAAGATTGAAGTAGAGATAGTGTAGAATACTTAGTCTCAAGAGTGAAGTTGCCAAAATGGATGGAAATGTGAGCAAAGAATTTTGCTTGGAGAAAAAGAGAATGAGCCTCCAAAAATTGAGTTCAGCCAGTATCAATGGGGGGCTTCAAAAAAGCTTGCTGAAAAAATTGTGTAGCTCAAAATGTGAGTGTGTATTTATGTAAGTCCATATCACGCACACCACGAATTTGCGGGGAGGCGGAATATATAAAAAAAACGATTATCAAAGCTTCGTAACACGGACTTGAGCGCAAGAATCGTATCTAAACCATTACTAACTATCTACTAGAGGTTTAACTACTCGGATTCGAAGTTAAACCTCACGTTACATGTCCTTCAGGTCTTCATCGTTGTCCTCCACTCCTCGTAGGCTCCTTGGAACATCGGCACCTCAACGGCCTCCTCGAGTCAAAGACGATCCACCCGAAAGCTTCTACGCCAAGCTTAATCTCTAAATTCAGATAACTAGGTTGCTTAAACTGCTAATCTAAGCTACCTAGGGGATATAGAGTGAGGTTATGGATGTATTAGTCTAGCTAACCCTTGATCTCAACTCATGAGAGGTTAGAGTTAGGGTTTGAAGAGAGAGTGATCTTGAGGAGAGAGAAGGTGAAGATGAGAATAAGAATGAGATAATGATCTATCATAATATATATAAAGCATTATTATTTATCAAATAAACAAATAAATGATTAATCAACCATGCTTCATAAATACATTTAAGTGATTCATCTCCATGAGTCATTAAGCATTTATGATACATTAATGACATGGATGAATCACACAAATGAGTCACTAATCTCATTTAATGCAATGCCACCTTACCCCCCCAAGTCCCCATGCTCATAGAAGCTTCTCGAAAAATTACGAGAACGTCCCTCCTATCAGTGAAAACACGGAAAAACTTTAGACTGTATAAATCCAATAACCCGATACTAGAATCTGGCTTAAACCAAAGCCGGCTAGCAAAAACTGTCCGAACGTCGTACGTGCGTAAATACACGTACGCGTCCGAACCCTTGTCGTAAAACCGTACGACCTCTATATCGTTTCGCCTGGAGCAGGGAAACTCTCTGTGTTGGACTCTAAAGACTCGACACTACGCTAGCAGTGGGTTTAACCACAGACCGCAAGCGGCATTAGCTGTACGTAACGGTCCCCAGGTAGATGTCGATAAGAAGGACGATGAGGAAACCCATCCGAACTCCTACTGAGCCTGATGTGACAATCTCCATACAGTCCGGTCTGTTCGTCTAAGACTATCGCATATCAAGCCTAGAGGCGGCAAGCGTCGGTCCCTTAATAGCTGTATAAGTCATGTCGGAGCAAAGCCCATTACACCCTGAGAAACTACTGGGACCTACCAGCAAATCTCGCTTGCCCTGGCCAGGGACTTTGTGTAATGGCTCTCTGATACAGCGCGATAACATCTCCCAATACCGGGAGAGACGAATCCTGTCTAACCGCCACTTCCTCCAAGTGCTCGGGACTGCACCCAACTGCTACCTGTTTGCATTACTCCTTTGAGCCGTGGTAGGGTAGCAATCTAAGAACAGTGAGACACACTCGAGGCGAAGTAGCAGTGTCAAGTCTGCGGACTATGCTGTACTCATGTCACCTGGGAACTTTTAACTGATGACGGGTATAATACCAACCAATAAGTTCCCCTGCGAGTCCTGTCCGGTGTACCCATAACCTAAGGAGCACATGTATACTATCTCCAGTAGTACGTACTGACGGCTGTGGGACAGACCATCTCCCGAACTTGGATGAGAAGCGTACACACTTAGTCTACTCCGGAATATCGATGCCCTGTCTCGATAATCCTACGACTAGGGACAGGTATAGGATGTTGCTTATAGACTACCCAGCCCCCACCAGTGTGACTGCCATCACAACGCTGGTAATCAAGCAAAGATCCTATGGCTCTACTAATATGTATAAGTGATACGTTACAAGAAACATATGCACATATTAAAGTTGACACAAACCAAGTAGCATACTACCATTTTTAGCAAGACTGTATATACAACTGTGAATATCCCAAGCTTCCATTAAGTAATATACATACAAGTATGATACAATAATGGCCCCTAGGGCATATACACTAACAATCTCCCACTTGCACTAGGGCCATAAGCTAGCATATCGTGGACCTATCATCTCGAATAGCCTCTCGAACTGTGTCTGAGGAAGGGCCTTTGTGAATGGATCAGCAATGTTATTCTCTGTCTCTGCTCTTTTCACCTCGATCTCCCGGCGATCTACGATCTCCCTGATCAGGTGGTACCGCCTTAAGATGTGTCTGGACTTCTGATGGGACCTGGGTTCCTTCGCTAAAGCTATAGCGCCGTTGTTGTCACATTACAAAGGTATTGGATCAACACTGGTAGGAACCACCTGAAGTTCTGTGAGGAACTTCTTCATCCAGACAGCTTCTTTTGCGGCATCGCAAGCAGCTATGTGCTCCGCTTCCATTGTTGAGTCGGCAACTGTTTCCTGCTTGGAACTCTTCCAACAGACCGCCCCTCCATTGAGGGTAAAGACATAACCCGACATTGATTTGGAGTCATCCTTGTCACTCTGGAAGCCGGACTCGGCAAAGGCCTCCATCTGGATGTTTTTTCCGCCATACACCAAGAACATCTCCTTAGTCCTCCTCAGGTACTTCAGAATGTTCTTTACTGCTATCCAGTGTTTCTCCCCTGGGTTTGCTTGATACCGGCTTACTACGCTCAATGCGTATGCTACATCTGGTCTGGTACATAACATCGCATACATTATAGAGCCTACCGCAGAAGGGTAGGGTATAATTGACATGCGATCCCTTTCCAAATCAGTCTTGGGAGACATCTCTTTGGAGAGGGTGATTCCATGACAAGCCGGTAGGTTACCGCACTTAGAATCATCCATACTGAATCTCATCACTATGGTGTCTATGTACATGGACTGCGATAGTCCCAACATCCTTTTTGATCTATCACGATAGATCCGGATCCCCAGAATGTAGGTGGCATCACCCAGGTCTGTCATGGAGAATTTCTGTGACAAGAATCTTTTGACTGACTGTAACATAGGAATATCATTTCCTAATAGGAGAATGTCAACCACGTACCAGACGAGGAAAACTACAGCTCTCCCTACAATCTTTCTGTATATGCATGGTTCATCTGGATTTTTGATAAAGTCAAATTCTTTGACAGTATCATCAAAACAGATGTTCCAACTCCGCGATGCCTGCTTTAGTCCATAAATGGACTTAAGCAACTTGCATACATTACCGCTGCTTCCACTCTGAATGAATCCCTCTGGCTGATCCATACAGACACTTTCTTCCAAATTACCATTTAGAAATGCCGTATTTACGTCCATCTGCCAGATCTCATAATCGTGGAAGGCAGCAATAGCAAGAAGGACCCTAATGGATTTGAGCATAGCCACTGGAGAAAAGGTTTCGTCATAGTCCAAACCAGGTCTTTAACGGAAACCCTTTGCAACAAGTCTAGCCTTATAGGTTTCAACCTGTCTATCAACACCAATCTTCTTTTTGAAGATCCATTTGCATCCTACGGGTTTTCCCCATCTAGAGCAATGTCCAAAGTCCATACTTTTTTAGTGTACATGGACTCCATTTCGGTCCGCATTGCATCCAGCCATTTTACTGAGTCACCGCTCTGAATGGCTTGCTGGAAGCTAGTAGGCTCATCATAGTCAATAGTGCAATCCTCTCTATCCCCGTCTATGAGAAAACCATAGTATCTCTCAGGAGGATGAGACTGCCTACTACTTCTGCGGATAGGCGCTGGTATATCCCTTTCTTCTGAAGCCTCAGGTTCTACCATACTTTCAGTAGTAGTTAGTGGTTCTGGAATTTCTTACGGTTCTATTTCGCTCCCATTTGTTTCTCTTTTGAAAAACTGATGTTCTAGAAAGTGGGCATAACGAGAAACAAAAACCTTTTGTTCCTCGACGTAATAGAAAAAATACCCCTTGGAGTTCTTTAGGTATCCTACAAACTTACACTGTACTGATCATGCCTCGAGCTTGTCCGCATGCTGCCTTTTTACAAAACCTGGACATCCCCAAATCTTCAGATACTGAAGATATGATTTCTTCCCACTCTACATTTGATATAGTGTTGTAGGCACAGTTTTGGTAGGAACTAGGTTTAAAAGATATGCAGCTGATTCTAGTGCATATCCCCAGAATTATCGCGGTAATTCAGCGTTACTCATCATGGAACGAAGCATATCTAATAGGGTTTGATTCCTCCTTTCTGATACACCGTTGTGTTTTGGTGTGTATGGAGGAGTAAGCTGAAAGAGAATTCCATTCTCTTTTAAGTAACCCAGGAACTCGGCACTTAAGTATTTACCACCTCGATCAGATCTCAGTGTCTTTATACTCTTGCCTATTTGTTTTTCCACTTCATTCTTGTATCCTTGGAATTTCTCAAAGGTCTCGGATTTATGCTTCATCAAGAAAATATATCCATACCTAGAGAAATCATCCATAAAAGTAATAAAGTAGGAATAACCACCTTGCGCATGTGTAGACATTGGACCGCATACGTCGCTGTGTACGAGTCCCAAGAGCTCTCTTGCTCTTACCCCGTGTCCAGGAAACGGAGTCTTTGTCATCTTTCCTATGAGACAAGATTCACAAGTAGTATAAGATTGATATTCGAACGGATTCAAATATCCTTCTCTATATAACTTAGTCAACCTTCTCTCATTGATGTGACCTAGTCTACAATGCCATAAGAAAGCCGGATTTAATTCCGGAGACTTTCTTTTAAGTGTATTCTGGATATTGAAAACCTGAGCTTGACTTAATACGTATATACCGTTATCTAATGTACCTGACCCAATTAGAACTTGATTTAGGTGGATGTTAACTACATCGCTTACGAATGTAAAATCATATCCCTCTCTTGAAAGTGAGGACACTGATATGTTATTGCAAGTCATACTAGGTACATACAGACAGTTACGTAGAATCAATATCTGCCCACTTGTCAAACCTAGGCGATATTCTCCTACGGATTCAGCGCCTACGCTCATTCCGTTTGCAACTTTGAGAGACAAATCACCTATCTTCATAACTCTACGGTTTCTCAAAGCATGTAATGAATTACAGATATGAGATCCTGCTCCGGTATCTAGTACCCAGGAAGTAGAGTTAGTTGACAAATAGTTCTCAATTACAAATACACTAGAGGCTGAAGCCACAACATGCTTCATATCCTGGCTACTGGCTTTAAAAGCCCTGCAATCTTTCTGCTAATGCCCAATCCCGTAACAATAGGAACGTTCCTCTTTTACTACATTCAGTCCCAAAACTTTTGCCCTTCTCTTTCCTTCTACTTCCTTGGTTTCTTTCAGGGTAGGAGGCAGAGACTGTAGAATCAAGTCAGTATTTGACTCGTTTCCCAACGCGGTCTCCAGGTCCTTAAGCTCATCAATACAGCTAGTCATTGTAAGGACGTTGTCCCTTACAGATGACCCGTCAGCCAACCTCGCTTGAATTAATTCGTTCGAGGTTTCATATCTAGTGATATGAGATTGCTCTCCATATAAATCTTTGTTATGGAGAAAGATGGAAACTATGTTCATCTTCTCATGCTGCTTCTGGTATACACCATCAACTGAAGCTAACACGAGGCACTTAGCTTTCGCTTTATCTTTTTCCCTTGTCTGATGGATATCCATATCCATGACAGTGGAAACTGGACCTGGGATGGCGGGATCTTGAGTAGTAATAGGGTAGTCCAGCTTTTCATAGGTAATGGACATCTAGACAGACCTTTTCCAGTCATATAAGTCAGATTCAGTCAATTTGTTATCTAGATGTAACCTATGTGTGGTCACAAGGTCGCTACAAATAAGAGAGAGAGAAGAAAACATTTTAGCATGATGCTGTTGTAAGTTTAGATTGGTTTTAAGTTTATCTAAATAGGATGGCTCCCACTGTTTCTCGAATCCCTCTTCTAACCAAAAAGGAAGAACTAGCCAGGACTATTCTCACCGTACAATACTTGCTTAATCGTTCAGCCAGGCCTGTGTCGATACTTCGAGGGAGGTTTTCCAACGCTTTCGCGAAGTTCCTTAATTAAATAACCTCTTTTCTCTGTGGGTGTAGCCCCGCAGACACCTTTCTCGACACCTACTTGGTTTATAGCATTGATCGTTCAGTGATGAATCTTCTGATAAGTAGTATATACTCACAGTAGGATCGGGATCCAAAATATCATCGTATGATAATGTTGAAGGAATCCTACCAACATTCATCAAACTCCAAAATGGTATGCATCTCTCTGCAAATTTCAGTTTCTTTTAGAAATTCCCGATATAAATTTTTGCCCCATGCTCTTATGACCTTGGCATTGGTCAAAATGTCATAAGTCACATGTCAAGTTCTACCTATCATTATCCTGGTTAATTTGATCCCACCCGTACATATCCTTGACGTTGGCAAAAATGATAATACGACTGTCCCAAACTAACATATCTATTTATGTAACAAATGAAATACCCAGCAGCTACCAAACACTATGCCTTGGCGTTGGTCAAAATTCATAGCTTGAATACTACTGAATACCCAAATGAAATGACGGAGGGCTACGAATGGTTTTGGCAAAACCGTGAACGTAGTGAACTTGATATAATCGAAGGAACCCGATACATTTTAAAAGGAGTGGTTAAAGCTCCGTAATTAAAAATTCTGATCCTTTTTAAAATAACCGAGTGGTTTTTTAAATTTGCTCCAATGATTAAACTTTGGTTTATTTTCTTTGCATTATAATAATGCGTCCCATCGTTTATCCTATCATTGCAGAAAACAACGAAAATACCACGTCCTCTTATGCCATCCGCATTCGCCACTGGGTCCCGTCATCACCCGTTAGGTTACTTAACTAACGACAGGGCAGGGGCTGTGCTAGCGCGGGTGTAAAACATAAGTGACGTCCAATCGCTATCATATATAGATATTGTACATTCGTCAGACGCAATAATAAGCATTCCAGATCACAGATGAACTTTATTGGATATACTAGCAATCCACATTTGCTTTGAGCCTGCAATAAAAGACGGATTACAAAATTGTGATGAATGGCCATTACCCCACCCTAGACCCCTACGGGTACGGCAAACTACCCGCCAAGTACCCGGAGTGAAGCGGTCTCCCTCAACAAAATGAGTAGGCCACTAAACACTTCAAAATACCCGGTAGTTTGTGCACCCCACCTTGGGTCAATCCTAGGAGTAAAAAACAGTAAAAAAGAAATAATACAACGGTGGCTACAGCCGCAACCTAGAGGTGCCCCGCAAAAGAATATTACATCATATTACATTTACATCGAATGAATGAATATTAAACCCATTTCAAAACCCCAGCTAATCATCACAACATCCCAATACAGTTCATATACACAAACGGTAAACATTTCAGAAATGTGCAACCCTTTGCCAACCGACATACTAGCAGTTAGGGGAGGTTTACGAACACGTTAAGCATTATAGATAAAAACCCAATTAGAAAATATCTTAGAATATCGATCGATTACCATATTCCGTGTCTACCCCAAAAGCAAACCTGTACTGAAGTAACCTGGGCAGAAACAGTATATACAGGAAAATAAAACAACAAAAAAAATGAATAACAGAGAAAATAGGAGTCAAAACCGAGTTGACTCCGCGGCGGATCCGCGGCCAAAAGCACAATTTGGCCGCGGATCCGCGGCCGTCTTGTCGATTTGTGTGCTCGAATTTTCCCAGTATTTATAAAAATCCCTGCTGTGAATTTTAAGGCATATCAAATATTTTTTCAGACACGTTTAAAATTAATAGAAACTTAGGGTACGGGGTGTTTCGTTGTCGTGTTTTCCGTCGATCGAACTTCTAATTAGTTGCTAACAAGCTAGTAATGGTTTAGTTAGCTCTGATACCACTGTAAGTCCATGTCACGCACCCCATGAACTTGCGGGGAGGCGGAATATATAAAAAACGATTATCAAAGTTTCGTAACACGGACTTAAGCGCAAGAATCGTATCTAAACCATTGCTAACTGTCTACTAGAGGTTTAACTACCCGGATTCGAAATTATACCTCACGTTACATGTCTTTCGGGTCTTCATCGCTGTCCTCCACTCCTCGTAGGCTCCTTGGAACATCGGCACCTCAACGGCCTCCTCGAGTCAAAGACGATCCACCCGAAAGCTCCTACGCCAAGCTTAATCTCTAAATTGAGATAACTAGGTTGCTTAAAGTGCTAATCTAAGCTACCTAGGGGATATAGAGTGAGGTTATGGATGTATTAGTCTAGCAAACCCTTGATCTCAACTCATGAGAGGTTAGGGTTAGGGTTTGAAGAGATAGCGAGCTTGAGGAGAGAGAAGGTGAAGATGAGAATGAGAATGAGATAATGATCTATCATAATATATATGAAGCATTAATATTTATCAAATAAATAAATAAATGATTAATCAACCATGCTTCATAAATACATTTGAGTGATTTATCTCCATGAATCATTAAGCATTTATGATGCATTAATAACATGGATGAATCACACAAATGAGTCACTAATCTCATTTAATGCAATGCCACCTTACCCCCCCAAGTCACCATGCTTCTAAAAGCTTCCCGACAAATTACGAGAACGCCCCTCCTATCCGTGAAAACACGGAAAAACTTTAGACTGTATAAATCCAATAACCCGATATTAGAATCTGGCTTAAACCAAAGCCGGCTAGCAAAAACTGTCCGAACGTCGTATGTGCGTAAATACACGTACGCGTCCGAACACTTGTCGTAAAACCATACGACCACTATATCGTTTCGCCTAGAGCAGGGAAACTCTCTGTGTAGGACTCTAAAGACTCGACGCTACACTGGCAGTGGGTTTAACCATAGACCGCAAGCGGCACTAGCTATACGTAACGGTCCCCAGGTAGATGTCGATAAGAAGGACGATGAGGAAACCCATCCGAACTCCTACTGAGCCTGATGTGACAATCTTCATACAGTCCGGTCTGTTCGTCTAAGACTATCGCATATCAAGCCTAGGGGGTAGCAAGCGTCAGTCCCCTAATAGATGTATAAGTCGTGTCGGAGTGAAGCCCATTACACCCGAAGAAACCACTGGGACCTACCAGCAAATCTCGCTTGCCCTGGCCAGGGACTTTGTGTAATGGATCTCTGACACAGCACGATATCATCTCCCAATATTGGGAAAGATGAATCCTGTCTAACCGCCACTGCCTCCAAGTGCTCGGGACTGCACCCAACTGCTACCTGTTTGCACAACTCCTTTGAGCCGTGGTAGGGTAGCAATATAAGAACAGTGAGACACACTCGAGATGAAGTAGCAGTGTCAAGTCTGCGGACTATGCTGTACTCATGTCACCTAGGAACTGTTAACTGACGACGTGTATAATACCAACAAATCAGTTCCCCTGAGAGTCCTGTCCGGTGTACCCGTAACCCAACGAGCACCTGTGTACTATCTCCAGTACTACGTACTGACGGCTGTGGGACAGACCCTCTCCCCAACTGGGATGAGAAGCGTATACACTTAGTCTACTCCGGAATATCAATGCCCTGTCTCGATAATCCTATGACTAGGGACAAGTATAGGATGTTGCTTATAGACTACCCAGCCCCCACTAGTGTGACTGCCATCACAACGCTGGTAATCAAGCAAAGATCCTATGGCTCTACTAATATGTATAAGTGATACGTTACAAGAAACATATGCACATATTAAAGTAGACACAAACCAACTAGCATACTACCATTTTTAGCAAGACTGTATATACAACTGTGAATATCCCAAGCTTCCATTAAGTAATATACATACAAGTATGATACAATAATGGCCCCTAGGGCATATACACTAACAATTTATTCACCATAAAAAAGCCCCTACATAAAAAAACTTGCCCAATTGCAAATACCCCCCAGCAGAAAAAAATAGCCACCATGCCTTGCCCATGCCCAAGAATTTCAAAAGAATTTCAATGTAGGTAAGGATAAGAAAATTAGTCAAGGTCAATGGTCAATGCTCACATAAAATAAACAAAGAGGGCGATGTTTAACCCGGAAACAGAAAACTGGCAACTCCCAAAATAATCCCGTAACGAACTACGAGATTACACCTCAACAGTAAATACATACCCGCATTTGTATTCCGACCGAATACAAATGCAACGAGGCAAAAATATTCCTACAATACAATACTAGGATCCGGCTTAAACCAGAACCCGCTAGTATTATCTGTTCGATCCTGATCCGTGCACAAGTGCACGAATATGATCGAACCCTGGCATGAATCCATATGGCCTCTACAACGTTTCGCCCGAACTTGGGAAACTGTTTGTGGGGGACTCTAATAACCCATCAATATACTGGCACTGGGTATAACCAATAGCACGTCAGAGGTACTAGCTGTACGTAACGGTTCCCTATGTATTGAAAGAAGAGGAAGCTGATGAGCGAACTCATCGTCAAACCCTACTGAGCCTAACAGTGACAATATCCATACAGTCTGGTATGTTCATCTATGAGTATCGCATATCGGGCCAAGGGGGATGGTAAACGTCAGACCCCCAATAGCGGTATAAGTCTTATCGCAGTGAAGCCCAGAACACCCTGAGATACTACTGGAATAGCTACCAGTAAATCTCGATTACCCTGGCCAGGGATTTTGTGCAATGGCTCTCCTAGACACAGCGCGATCTCACCCCAAATACCGGGAGAGACGAATCCCTGACGATCCGCTCACTGCCTCCATATGGCTCGGGATTGTACCCAACTAAAACCTGTTTGCACGACTCCTTTGAACCGTGGTAGGGTAGGGTAGTAATCAAAGCACAGTGAGAACTCACACGAAAGAAATGATGATTTCATGTTGACAGACTAATCTGTACATATGTCATCTTGGAACTGCTATCTGACGATATGTATAATACCACCTAGCATGTTCCCGGCGAGTCCTGTCCGGTGTACTCATAATCCAATGAGCACCTGTATACATCTTTGGTGAATCAACTAACACCAATGGCTTGTGAGACCGGCCACCGCCCCTCATCGGGGTCTCAACTGTATACACTAGTCTACTCTGGAGTATCGATGCCCTTTTTCGAAACTCCCACGATTAGGAACACTTTAAAGATGTGCTTATAGACCCCAGCTCCCACGTATATGATCGCCATCATACTGCTGGCAGTCAAGCAAGAATCCTATGGGCTCTATCAACATTCAATAGTGAACTAAAGCATGTACACGTTGATAATGATAAACCAGATAGCATACTATCATCTCGAGCAAGACTGTCCTATCGGTATAGGTTCTCCTTCAATCATTGCAATCACGTACCCGCGATCCAATAATTGACTTTGAGGGCACTATATCCAACAATATTAATGTATTATTTATTTCTATCATGCTTGATGATACATTGTACATGGGTGTATGAGACTCATACAATACTTTAGATAATTAGGGTTTTATTTATTTAAGGTAAATACAAAAATAGGTGGAAATTAGTCATGGTTGATGCTTAGTGGAAGCTTGTAGAAACCATTGACTTAGTCCACTCGTTTTATTTTACATTAGATATTTATTAATCCAACCATGATCTTTAGCCATGGTTAAGTCTCTACATGAGAGAATATATGATATTATCTTACCCATGGTTGCTTGAAGGCTCTCATGCTTTCAACACTTCACCTTCCTTTTCATCTCAAGAAAGCTCTCTAGGTTTTCAAGAGGTGAAGAAAATTAGTAAGAAAAATAATTCTAAAGTGCAAAAATCCTACTTCATCAACCAACACTAGATTAGCCATTGAGTTTAGGTTGATTGCTTCACTAATTCCCAATTAGTGAAGAGATAGCTTGAGTTGGAGATTTCTCGACGTAGGTCATCTTCGGCCTCGAATACTTCAAGCAATCTTGTTCATTTCACCTTGTGAACCGTTACTAGAGTCCACGAGATCACTAATTGGAGCGAAAGGACTACTACAAAGTGCTTTAGAAGTGGAGGACCGGTCTACAAAGGATGTATTCCTCATTCTCTTAGTGCAATATTTGATTACGTGCTAGCTTACTCGTAATCCTCTAGTTAGATCCTTGGTTTAGGTTACTTAGCTCACTGGAATTTTATAAAAGGGCATAGTTGATGCCTAGAAAACATAGTGAGGGTTCTTAGGAACCCAGCAGTAGTATTAGAGCTATATTAGAGAATTAGAAAATATTAGTAGAATTACGAAACCGAAACAACTCCGAAAAGTCGAAAAAAAATACTAGTTTCTGTCGAATTTTTCTGTGCCTATAAAATTTTTTTAAACAGGTGCGGAATGTTACATGTGACATAATATGAACTCCAGAGAAAATTGAGCACTATCCACCGGTTCTGACCCAGCGAAAAGCACTATAATACCGGCCTGGCCGGTTTTCTATTACGTTTTTGGGTTGAATTTTCTCTGGTGTTCCAGGCTCTGGGTTTGGTGTTTCAGGTATTGTTTGTTTTTACTAAGATTGCATGTGATGTTATTTTTCTGTAAAGGCAATTCGGAGTATTTCGTATTCATAATTTTAATATCGTTTCGGGCAACTTAGACGATGTTAAAAAGTTCAAACGAACATCTAACACCATCTCAAGATTGCTCTCTGGAAATTTTTCAAAAGTTGGAATTTTTGGGTGTAAAAATGTTCAGAAAATTGGGCAAAGTATTGTGTGGGCCCCCAAGAAAAATGAACCCCTAACTTGACCTAACGACCGCGGAATCGCGGCCAAAAGGTGCTTTTGGCGATGGTTCCGCGATGCCGTTGGGGAGGCATGGGACGTGCTCTCTTGTGTTGGTCCGTATGTGCTTGTGGCACTGTCTGGGAATTTTTGAATCTAACTCAAGTGTTGAGTACTCTGAGAAATTTTTGGTGGTTGATTGATCGATCAAAAAGTTGAACATCTCTTAGGTTTTATGAATGTGATACAATATTTAGAATACACAATATTTAGTTTTGTGAAAACTAGTTTGAATTTTGTAAACCTAGCAATTTAGTCTCATTTGAGCGGTTGCCATGGGGTTTTGATATGGATCAAAACTATGTCACAATCACGTAGTGTACGCGAATACTCGCCGGGTAACATTACTAGATAGCCACGAACCATATCCCCGACCAAGTGACTGTAGGATTGTTAGTGTATATGCCCTAGAGGCCATTACTGTATCATACTAGTTTGTATATTACTTGATGGAAGCTTGGGATATTCACCTTGTATAAACAATCTTGCTCAATATAGTAGTATGCTACTTGGTTTGTTTCTACTTCAATGTGTACTTGTGTTTATTTCAGTATATCACTTATACGCATTAGTGGAGCCCTTAGGATCTTTGCTTGATTACCAGCGTTGTGATGGCAGTCACACTAGTGGGGGCTGGGTAATCTATAGGCACATCCTTATACAGGTCCCTAGTCATAGGACTATCGAGACAGGGCATCGATACTCCGGAGTAGACTAGCGTATGCGCTTCTCATCCCAGTGTGGGAGATGGTCTGTCCCACAGCCATCAGTACGTCGTACTGGAGATAGTATACGGGTGCTCGTTGGGTTACGAGTACACTGGACAGGACTCGTCGGGAACTGACAGGTTGGTTTTATACCTATCGTCAGTTATCAGTTCCCAGGTGACATGAGTACAGCTTAGTCCGCTGACTTGACACTGACACTTCGCCTCGAGTGTGTTCCCACTGCACTTTGATCACTACCCTACCACGGCTCAAAGGAGTCGTGCAAACAGGTGGTGGTTGGGTGCAGTCCCGAAGCACTTGGAGGCAGTGACGGTTAGACAGGATTCGTCTCTCCCGGTATTGGGGGTTGACATCGCGCTGTGTCTAGGAGAGCCATTACACGAGTAGTCCCTGGCCAGGGCAAGCGAGATATACTGGTAGGTTTCCAGTGTTATCTCAGGGTGTTTTGGGCTTCACTCCGACACGACTTGTACCGCTATTGGGGGACTGACGTTTTACCGCCCCCTAGGCCCGCCATGCGATGTATCAGACGAACAGACCGGACTGTACGGAGAATGTCACATTCAGACTCAGTAGGAGTTCAGATAGGGTTTCACCTCGTCAGCCTTCTTGTCGACATCTACCTGGGGACCGTTACGCACAGCTAGTGCCGCTTGCGGTCTGTGGTTAAACCCACTGCCAGCGTAGTGTCGAGTCTTTAGAGTCCCACACCGAGGGTATTCGCCTCTTGGCAAAACTGAGTAGAGGTCGCATGGTTTTGCGACAGGGTTCGTTCTCATCCGCGCACTTGTGCACGTTTGGAGTCCGGACGGATTATACTGGCAGGCTCTGGTTTGAGCCAGATACTGGTATATGTTTTAGGGGTTGCTTTTATATCTTGGTATTCTTGTTCCTCGGAACGAGAATGCAGGTGTGTATGCACAGTTGCTTGAGGCGGAGAATGAGGTTTTTCATTAGGGTTTCGGATCGGGTGCGTATGCACAGTTAACAGTTATCATTTTCCAAACCCTAATGGATTTATATATTATCTATTAATAATAGTAATTAAATGAGAATTATGTTATGGTTGATTTTTTGTTGACTTGTTGACCTTGGTTGACTTGTTGACCATTGACCACCATCATGCTTTGAAAGATCCTCCTTGATTCATGCTTACACTTCATTTAAAGAAGCATGATAGTGGTCATTCCAAAATTACCATCAACTATTCTTATTTCAATTATTATCATTTAGATAATTCTTTTCTTTTGCAATATGGTTGCAAGAAAGAAAAATATAGCTCATTCTATCATAACCACTCTCTCTCCTCATTTCATCTTCTTCTTCCTCTAGCAAAGAGAAACCTTCTCATGTGTTGAGAATCCTTCTCTTTAAAAAGAAAAGCAAACCCTAGTCACTCTCTACTCACTCTAGGTTAAAGGTTTAGCAAGCCGGAAAGCCTAGTTCACTCAAAGATCGAGGAAGAGCCCAAAGGTCGAACCTTCGAGGTGGATCCATCTTCGACGGAAGAAGGCGATGAAAAGAGAACCATCAACCTCTACAAGGTTTGAAGATGAAGGAGTTCAAGTTTAGGTATAACCATCTTCCATAGTAGCTAACTCTCTTTAGCAAGTATACTAGTTTTAGTTTAGACAACGATCCCGACCTTGTTTAGTCCATGTTGCCTCTTGCGATAAAAATTCATTTTTTTTATACCGTTTCCGCCTCCCCGTAAGCACCGGGGGTCGCAATATGGACTTACAGTGGTATCAGAGCCTAACTAAACTTAAACTAGCTTGGTAGTGAAGTGTAACGAAGTTCGGAACCGAAAAATCGCAAAACCGGAAAAACAAAACCCTAAGTTTCTGTTGAAATTTTTTCTGCTCAAAATGAAAAACTTTATACTTGTAAATTCGTCTCAGGGTTTTCTAAGAACACCCACCAAAAACGATAGCATGATTCTTCCAAAGAGCCGCGCTTCCGCGGCCTCACCTCTTCATTAGGCCGCGGAACCGCCGCAGTTTGGTTTCTTCTCTGCATCGTTTTTCGTGCAGTGTTCTTCTGTGTTGGTTTTGGGATTTTTAAAATATATTATATGTGCCCAGATTTTCCAGAACAGAAATTCACTTTTGGGGTCCTATAATTCCGTATTTTTTCCGAACTTCACTGCACTTTGGCTATGTTGGTTATATCTGTGATGTTTGCATGTATTGAACGTCGGCTAATCGCTATAAGCCGATTAGTCGGGGTTATACATGATCTGTGTTTGATATTGGAATGTGTATATGAATGTGTTGGACTGTCGCGGGTGAATAGCCGGGGTGGATGTGAGATGAGCTTTTGTTTTTCTTTCATTCATTTGTAAATGTAAATTGATGTAATTATATTATTTGTTTGGCCGCACAACCGGGTCGGGGTTGTAGCCGTCATTGTATAATTCTTTTTACTGTTTTTGCTCCTAGGATAGACCCATGGTGGGGTGCACAAACTACCGGGAACTTGGCGGGTAGTTTGCCGCACCCGTAGGGGTCTTGGGTGGGGTATTTGCTATTCACCGCGACCGTGTAATCCGCTTTTCGTTGCAGGCTCGAAAGGAATGCGGATTGCTAGTATATCCAATGTATTCATCTGTGATCTGTAATGTCTATCATTGCTTTCTATTTAGGCGTTGCTTATGTTTTACAGCCGCGCTAGCCCAGCCCCCGCTCTGTCGTTAGTTAAGTAACCTAACGAGTGATGACGGGACCCCGTGGCGAATGCGAATGGCATAAGCGTACGTCATATTTTGGTTGTTTTCTGCAATGGTAGGATTAAATGATGGGACGCATTAAAAGAACTAATGCAAGAATATCACGCATTAAAAGAACTAATGCAAGATAATAAACCAAGTTTAAGTCGATGGAACACTTTCGAAAAACCACTCGGTTCTTTTCAAAACTAACTTTTAAATGCGGAGCTTGAGCCACTCCTTCTAAAAGCTATCTCGTTCCATCGATTATATCAAGTTCACTACGTTCACGGTTTTACCAAAACCATTCGTAGCCCTCCGTCGTTTCGCATGAATAGGCAATAGTATTCAAGCTGTGTATTTTGGCCAAAGTCAAGGCACAGTGATTGGTAGCTATTGGGTGTTCATGTGTAGCATAGATAGATGCGTTGGTTTGGGACAGTCGTGCTGCCATTTTGGCCAAAGTCAAGGGTATGTACGGGTGGATCCAAATTAACCTGGAAAGTGACGGGTAGAACTTGACATGTGACTTATGATATTTTGGCCAAAGTCAAGGTCATAAGAGCATGGGGCAAAAATCCACATCGGGAGTTTCATAAGTACTGAAACTTGCTAGATTTGAATACCATTTGGAGTGTGATGATTATGGTAGGATTCCTTCATTTTCGTCACGTGATGATATTTGGATCCCGATCCTACTGTGAGTATATGCTACTCCTCGGGAAATTTCTCACTAAACGATCAATGCTATAAACCTAGTAGGTGCCTAGAAAGGTGTTAGCGGGGCTACGCCCCCAGGGGAAAAGAGGTTCTTAAATTAAGGAACTTCGCGAAAGCGTTGGAAAACCTTCCTCGAAGTACCGACACTGGCCTGGCTGAACGGTTAAGCAAGTATTGTACGGTGGGATTGATCCCGGCTAATTCTTCCTTTGTGGTTTGAGGAGGGATTCGAGAGACAGTGGGAGCCATCCTGTTTAGACAAATTAAAAACCATTCTAAACTTGCAAGAGCATCGTGCTAAGTGTTTCTTCTCTCCCCCTGCAGCGACCAAATCGAAATGACTGGACTTAAGTTACTTTTAGATAAAAACATATTGACAGGGCCAAACTACAAAGATTGGCTCAGGAATGTCAATTTGGCAATCTCTTACGACAAGCTGGGGTATCTTCTTACCACCAAAGCTCCCCCCGTCCCAGGTCCCACCTCCAGCGTCGCGGATAAGGAAATCCGTAAGACTTGGGAGATTGACAGCGCGAAGGCCAGATGCCTCGTACTTGCCTCGATGGACAACGACCATCAGAGGAGGCACGAGAATATGGATTTGGAATCCATATTTCTTCATACAAAAGAACTGTATGGAGAGCAGTCTCGTATCGCAAGATACGAAGTGTCGAAGAAGTTATTTTCGACTAAGTTGGCCGTCGGATCATCGGTAGCGGACCACGTGCTTAAGATGATTGGCTACACTGAGGAGCTCGCGGAACTTGGGACCACGTTGGACAGTGAACTTTATACGGATATAATTCTCCAGTCCCTTCCAACCACTTACGCCCAGTTCATACTGAATTTCAACTTGCAAGAAAAAGAAGTTGAACTTTCAGAACTCCTCAACCTGCTGAGGAGCGCAGAGGGCACCCTACAGAAGGGTAGGGATACATCCACTTTGTTTGTAGGAGGATCTTCTTCTTCTAGGTCCAAGGCGAAAGCCAAGGGAAAGAAGAAGAAAGCCCCCGCCAAACCAAGAGGCGGTGTTAGTAAAGTGGGTGCGAAGGGAAAGGAAAAGGCAACAAAGATAGCGGGGAAGCTTGTTGGTAAAGAGGAATGCTTCTATTGTTACAAGAGTGGACACTGGAAGAAAGATTGCAGGGTTTGGAAAGCCAGGACACAGGAACTGAAGCAGGTTGCGGCTTCAGCTTCAGGTGTGTATGTTATTGAAAACTGTCTTTCTATAAACTCTACTTCCTGGGTATTGGATACCGGATCAGGATCTCATATCTGTAATTCTTTGCAGGCGTTGAGAAACCGTAGGGTTTTGAAGGCAGGTGACATGACCCTCAGAGTTGCGAACGGAGCTAGCATGGATGCTAAAGCCGTGGGGGACTATCACCTGGGAATGTCAGATGGGCATGTTTTGGTTTTGCGTAATTGCTTTTTTGTACCCAACGCAACTTGTAATATCATTTCTGTATCTTTGGTTTCTAAAGAAGGTTATGAATTTGCGTTTGTAAGTAATGTTGTTAACATTCACCTTAATCAAGTTCTGATTGGGTCAGGTACATTGAGCAATGGTATATACGTATTAAACCAACCACAGATTTTCAATGTCCAGAATACACACAAAAGAAAGTCTCCAGATATCAATCAGACTTTCTTATGGCATTGTAGACTGGGTCACATCAATGAGAGAAGGTTGACTAAGTTACATACAGAAGGATATTTGGATCCGTTCGAATATCAATCGTATACCACTTGTCAATCCTGTCTCAAAGGAAAGATGACAAAGACTCCGTTCACTGGACACGGAGTAAGAGCGAGCGAGCTCTTGGGACTCGTACACAGCGACGTGTGCGGTCCAATGTCTACACATGCGCGAAGCGGTTATTCTTACTTCATTACTTTTACGGATGATTTTTCAAGATACGGTTATGTCTTCTTAATGAAACATAAGTCCGAAGCTTTTGAAAAATTCCAGGAATTTAAGAATGAAGTAGAAAAACAAACCGGCAAAAGTATCAAGATTCTAAGATCGGATCGAGGTGGAGAATACTTAAGTGCCGAGTTCCTGAATTATTTAAAAGAGAATGGGATTCTCTCTCAGCTTACTCCTCCATACACTCCGCAACACAACGGTGTATCGGAGAGACGGAACCGAACCCTATTGGATATGGTACGGTCCATGATGAGTAACGCTGAGTTACCGCGATCATTCTGGGGGTATGCGCTAGAATCAGCTGCGTACCTTTTGAACCGAGTTCCTACTAAGACTGTGCCTACTACACCATATGAGATGTGGTGTGGGAAGAGACCCCATCTCAGTCACATTAAGACTTGGGGAAGTCCATCTTTTGTTAAAAAGCAGCATGCGGACAAGCTCGAGGCGCGCTCAGTACTGTGTAAGTTTGTGGGATATCCAAAGAATTCCAAGGGATATCTCTTCTACTACGAAGAGGAACAAAAAGTTCTTGTTTCTCGTCATGCCCACTTTCTAGAACATCAGTTCTTAGAAAAAGAATTAAGTGGGAGCGCAGTAGAACTGGAAGAGATTCCAGAACCACAGACTATTACTGAAAGCTTAGTAGAACCAGAGGGTTCAAATGAACAGGACATTCCTACGCCGCTCCGCAGGAGTAGTAGGCAGTCTCATCCGCCCGAGAGATACTACGGTTTTCTCATAGACGGGGATAGAGAGGATTGCATCATAGACTATGATGAGCCTACTAGCTTCCAGCAGGCCGTTCAGAGCGTTGACTCGGTAAAATGGCTGGATGCAATGCGGACCGAAATGGAGTCCATGTACACCAACAAAGTATGGACGTTGGACATTGCTCCAGACGGGGTAAAACCCGTAGGATGCAAGTGGATCTTCAAAAGGAAGATTGGTGTAGATGGACGGTAGAGACCTATAAAGCTAGACTTGTAGCAAAGGGTTTCCGTCAAAGACCTGGCTTGGACTACGATGAAACCTTTTCTCCAGTGGCTATGCTGAAATCCATTCGGATCCTTCTTGCCATTGCTGCCTTCCACGATTATGAGATTTGGCAGATGGACGTAAAAACCGCCTTTCTAAATGGAAATTTAGAGAAGTGTGTCTATATGGATCAGCCAGAGGGTTTCATTCAGAGTGGGAGCAGCGGAAAGGTGTGCAAGTTGCTTAAGTCCATCTATGGACTAAACCAGGCATCGCGGAGTTGGAACATCTGTTTTGATGAGACGGTCAAGGAATTTGACTTTATCAAAAATCCAGATGAACCATGCATCTATAGTAGATTTGTAGCGAGAACTGTAGTATTCCTTTTTTTATACGTGGATGACATTCTCTTAATAGGAAATGACATTCCTATGCTACAATCTGTCAAGGGTTTCTTGTCACAAAGGTTCTCCATGAAAGACCTGGGTGATGCCTCTTACATCTTGGGGATCCGGATCCATCGTGATAGATCCAAGAGGATATTAGGACTTTCACAGTCCAGGTACATCGACACCGTACTGAAAAGATTCAGTATGGAAGATTCCAAGCGCGGTAACCTACCGGCTTGTCACGGGATCACCCTCTCTAAAGAGATGTCTCCCAAGACTGATTTGGAGAGGGATCGCATGTCTATTATACCCTACGCTTCTGCGGTAGGCTCTATAATGTATGCGATGTTGTGTACCAGACCGGATGTAGCTTATGCACTGAGTGTAGTAAGCCGGTATCAGTCAAACCCTGGGGAGAAACATTGGATAGCGGTAAAGAACATTCTCAAGTACCTGAGGAGGACTAAGGAGATGTTCTTGGTGTATGGCGGAAAAGACCTCCAGATTGAGGCCTTTGCTGACTCCAGCTTCCAGAGTGACAAGGATGATTCCAAGTCCATGTCGGGTTTTGTCTTTACCCTTAATGGAGGGGCGGTGTGTTGGAAGAGTTCCAAACAGGAAACCGTTGCAGACTCGACTATGGAAGCGGAATACATCGCTGCATCTGATGCCGCAAAAGAAGCTGTCTGGATAAGGAAGTTCTTAAAAGAACTTCAGGTGGTTCCGTCTATTGTTGACCCAGTACCTCTGTATTGCGACAACAACGGGGCTATAGCTTTAGCAAAGGAACCCAGGTCCCATCAAAGATCCAGGCACATCTTGAGGCGGTATCACCTGATCAGGGAGATCGTGGATCGCAAGGAGATCGAGGTTCGGAGGGTTGCTTCAGAAGAGAACACTGCAGATCCATTCACCAAGGCCCTACCCCAGACTCAGTTCGAGCGGCTGATCGAGATGATAGGTCTTCGATAAGCCAGTACATGGCCTTAGTGCAAGTGGGAGATTGTTAGTGTATATGCCCTAGAGGCCATTACTGTATCATACTAGTTTGTATATTACTTGATGGAAGCTTGGGATATTCACCTTGTATAAACAATCTTGCTCAATATAGTAGTATGCTACTTGGTTTGTTTCTACTTCAATGTGTACTTGTGTTTATTTCAGTATATCACTTATACGCATTAGTGGAGCCCTTAGGATCTTTGCTTGATTACCAGCGTTGTGATGGCAGTCACACTAGTGGGGGCTGGGTAATCTATAGGCACATCCTTATACAGGTCCCTAGTCGTAGGACTATCGAGACAGGGCATCGATACTCCGGAGTAGACTAGCGTATGCGCTTCTCATCCCAGTGTGGGAGATGGTCTGTCCCACAGCCATCAGTACGTCGTACTGGAGATAGTATACGGGTGCTCGTTGGGTTACGAGTACACTGGACAGGACTTGTCGGGAACGGACAGGTTGGTATTATACCTATCGTCAGTTATCAGTTCCCAGGTGACATGAGTACAGCTTAGTCCGCTGACTTGACACTGACACTTCGCCTCGAGTGTGTTCCCACTGCACTTTGATCACTACCCTACCACGGCTCAAAGGAGTCGTGCAAACAGGTGGTGGTTGGGTGCAGTCCCGAAGCACTTGGAGGCAGTGACGGTTAGACAGGATTCGTCTCTCCCGGTATTGGGGGTTGACATCGCGCTGTGTCTAGGAGAGCCATTACACGAGTAGTCCCTGGCCAGGGCAAGCGAGATATACTAGTAGGTTTCCAGTGTTATCTCAGGGTGTTTTGGGCTTCACTCCGACACGACTTGTACCGCTATTGGGGGACTGACGTTTTACCGCCCCCTAGGCCCGCCATGCGATGTATCAGACGAACAGACCGGACTGTACGGAGAATGTCACATTCAGACTCAGTAGGAGTTCAGATGGGGTTTCACCTCGTCAGCCTTCTTGTCGACATCTACCTGGGGACCGTTACGCACAGCTAGTGCCGCTTGCGGTCTGTGGTTAAATCCACTGCCAGCGTAGTGTCGAGTCTTTAGAGTCCCACACAGAAGGTATTCGCCTCTGGGCAAAACTGAGTAGAGGTCGCATGGTTTTGCGACAGGGTTCGTTCTCATCCGCGCACTTGTGCACGTTTGGAGTCCGGACGGATTATACTGGCAGGCTCTGGTTTGAGCCAGATACTGGTATATGTTTTGGGGGTTGCTTTTATATCTTGGTATTCTTGTTCCTCGGAACGAGAATGCAGGTGTGTATGCACAGTTGCTTGAGGCGGAGAATGAGGTTTTTCATTAGGGTTTCGGATCGGGTGCGTATGCACAGTTAACAGTTATCATTTTCCAAACCCTAATGGATTTATATATTATCTATTAATAATAGTAATTAAATGAGAATTATGTTATGGTTGATTTTTTGTTGACTTGTTGACCTTGGTTGACTTGTTGACCATTGACCACCATCATGCTTTGAAAGATCCTTCTTGATTCATGCTTACACTTCATTTAAAGAAGCATGATAGTGGTCATTCCAAAATTACCATCAACTATTCTTATTTCAATTATTATCATTTAGATAATTCTTTTCTTTTGCAATATGGTTGCAAGAAAGAAAAATATAGCTCATTCTATCATAACCTCTCTCTCTCCTCATTTCATCTTCTTCTTCCTCTAGCAAAGAGAAACCTTCTCATGTGTTGAGAATCCTTCTCTTTAAAAAGAAAAGCAAACCCTAGTCACTCTCTACTCACTCTAGGTTAAAGGTTTAGCAAGCCGGAAAGCCTAGTTCACTCAAAGATCGAGGAAGAGCCCAAAGGTCGAACCTTCGAGGTGGATCCATCTTCGACGGAAGAAGGCGACGAAAAGAGAACCATCAACCTCTACAAGGTTTGAAGAAGAAGGAGTTCAAGTTTAGGTATAACCATCTTCCATAGTAGCTAACTCTCTTTAGCAAGTATACTAGTTTTAGTTTAGACAACGATCCCGACCTTGTTTAGTCCATGTTGCCTCTTGCGATAAAAATTCGTTTTTTTTATACCGTTTCCGCCTCCCCGTAAGCACCGGGGGTCGCAATATGGACTTACAAGGATAACCCCGTTGCCAAAAGCATCCTCCCGGGAGATCACGGCCGCGGTGTTCCGCCTAAGTGCACTTCGTCGACGACATCAGGGGTGCGGCCGTCTACTAAAGTTTCTGATGAGCATTCAATCAACTTATCGGGAATCTTGTTGAATTTCCCGACTTATTATTGAATAGTGTTTTCAATATCGAGATTAAAATGCGAGGTTTATAATGTTAGGCATGAAATTCGGAATATGAGATATTCCGGGTTTATGTTGTCTAAGGAATTCATAAGGTTAGGCATGAAATCCGAAGTATGTGATATATCGGGTTTATGATGTCTAAGGTGATTGCGAATCCTAATTGTTGTAGTTTTCACTTTCTTTTCTGCGACCGTAAGTGTAATATATGGTGTATCGCCGGTTTTCATTGCCATATGTCAACGACAATTGGGATACGCATATTTACTTACGTTGATGACATGTGTTGTTATGTGTTGCTATGATATGTTATATTGGATCGTCGTGTTTGAATAGTCGGGGGTTTTTGCGTGAGATGAGAGTTTTTCATTTTCATTTATCTAAAAACTTGTATGTGATATTCTTTTTTTGGGGCACTTCCAGATTGAGAATGATGTCACCATTGATGTATATTATTTACTTTTCCATATTAGGATAGACCCAAGGTAGGGAGCACAAGTAACCGGGTTCTAGAGTTCAGTGGGGACCATCTCGAGGAGTCGAGACCGGGTCTCCAAACTCTAGAATTGGTAAGGTTGCTTGCTTCTCTCGTAGGGGTCTAGAGATAAGGGTTTGGCTAATCATCACGACCGTGGAATCCGTGTTTTTTACTGGCTAATTTTAAAACACGGAATTCCTAGTATATCCAATATTTCATATGTGGAATTTTGCTGTTGATATTTTGTGATGTGATCACTTTATATGATGAGACGAATTTTGTTATTATATATATGATATATAATAAACATTGCTTATGTTTTACACCCACGCTAGTCCCTCCCCGCTATGCCTTTAGTTAAGTAACCTAACGGTGTATAACGGGACACTGTGGCGAATGCAGATGGTATAAGCGTACATTTTATTTTCGTTTCTTTACCTGTAATGCTTGGGAAACAAAAATGATGGGACTTAATTAAAGAGATTATTGAAAGGAAAGAAACCTAATGATGTTGTGGAATCAAATTTTCAAAACTGATAGCTCTAGTTCTTTCTTTGCATAGAGGTGTTCCTTGATGAACATCCAGCACCTTATTCGATGAGGAAAGAGCCTATATCCCTTCACCAGGAGTGACCTCTTTAGCAAAAGCTAGCAGATGCTACACCCACTCAGTTTATTTTGAAAAACTTGATTTAAAAGCGGAGCTTAAACAACTCATTTTCAAAATCACTCGATTCTACAGCGATATCAAGCTCATTAGGCAAAAGGTTTTCTTAAAAACCTATCGTAGCCCTCCGTCATTTCAGATAAGTACTACTTAGTATTCGTGCTATGTTTGTTGGCCTCTGTCAAGACGTAGTGTGCGGTAGCTAACTTGTGCTTATCTGCAGCATATGATGCGATTGGATTAGGGTGGTCGTGCGACTTTGTTGGCCTCCGTCAAGGGTCATGCTGGTGGGTTTAATTCAATCATGAAATGTACGGGTTGAACATGACTAGCAACCTATGGTTTGTTGGCCTCCGTCAAGGGCATATGATTCTAGGGGCAAAATATTATCTGGAATTTCAAGTGTTGAAATTTGCAATGAGATTGCATACCTTCTATGAGATAGTTGGATCTCGATACCCACTACGAGTAAGAGTTACTCCTGGAACAGTTTTGCATATTACAATTAGTCGATCAAAGTAGGTGTCTAGAAAGGTGTTAACGGGGTTATGCAACTGGGAAAAAGAGGTTTATTTTAATTTGGTCCGTACGAAAATACGGGGAACCTCCCTCAAAGTACCAACACTGGCCTGGACGAAAGATTGGCTAACTTATAGGGTGTAATTAATCCCGGCTAGTCTTACCTTTTAGGGTTTGAAGGAAGATCTGATAAAAATAGTGGGAGCCATCCTGATTAGATAAAATAATAACCAATCTGATTTGCAAGAGCATACACTGAGTGTTTTCTTCTTTCTCTCTCCTGGTAGCGACCGTGATATGACTTAATCAAGATAATAATATCGATGTATTGACCGAACCTGCTTATTATGCTGAGCTGGGGATCTTTGGTTCCGCTCTACCTTATAACTGTTAAAGGTCCGAGCAGGAAATAAGGGAATAGCAGGATTCCCATGCCACCCAATCGAAGAAAGAGCATGTTGATGTATATTCTTTGAGTGTGTTCGCTACCGAGAACTGTTTCTCAGTATCCTCTACATCCTAGGTATAAGATACCAGATCAGGATTCCATATATGTAATCTGTTACATGGGCTACAGAAAGATAGAGAACTGGGATTGGGTGATATGTCTCTAAGTGTAGAGAATGGTGTAATTGTTGCAGCCAAATCAGTTGGCAAGTATCACCTTGTATTACCAAATAGTAAATATATTGATTCTAAACAAATGTTATTACATACCGAACTCCATATACAACATTTCATCGGCTTCTTTATTAAGTTAAAGAAGGATAAAATTTTGTATTACAGGATAATGTTATAAACATTTTCTTGAATCAAAAGTTGATTAGATCAGGAACGTTATGTAATAGCATATACGTTTTAAATCAAACCACAGTTCAAAATATACAGAACACACACAAGAGGAGTAGTTCAGAAATGAACGAATGCTTCTTGTAGCATTGTAGACTAGGTCATATCAATGCGACACGACTAGCTAAGTTATATAAGGATGAATATTTGAATCCTTTCGAATTTTCATCTTATGATACTGGCCAGTCTTGTCTCAAACGTAAAATGACCAATACTCCATTTACTGGAAACGGATAAAGCGATACTCAACTCTTGGGACTGATACATGGTGATGTATTTAGTCTTATGTCGACAAATGCCAGGGTTGGTTCCTCGTACTTCATTATATTCATTAACCATCTCTCAAGATTTGGACATATGTTCCTGTTGAAACACAAGTCTGATACTTTTTGAGAAATTTAACGAATATAAGCTTGAAGTTAAGAACCAGACGGGTACAAGTATTAAGTCCTTCGATTTGATCGGAGAGGTGAATACTTAAGCATGTAGTTCCTGGATTCTCTCAAAAGATAATAGGATTCTCTCTCTTCTTACTCCATCGTGTACACCACAACACAATGGTGTATCGGGATAGAGTAATCGCACCCTATTAGATATGGTGCGCTCTATGATGAGAATTGCTGAGTTGCATGTTTCCTTTTGGGGTTATGCACTTGATAAGCTGCATACCTATTGAATAGGATTCCTACCAAATCAAGTGCCTACCACTCCATATGCAATATGGCATGGGAAGAGACCATGTCTTAAACGAGTTAAGATATGGAGTTGTCCAGCCTATGTTGAAAGGCAAAATCCGGACAAACTAAAGGTAGGGTCAGCTCTGTAAGTTTGTTGGATATCCCAAATATTTGCGAGGGAATATCTTCTACCAAACCGAAGAACAAAAGGTGTTTTGTTTCTCCACATGCCACCTTTTTAGAAAAAGGATTTTCTTGAAAAACAAATTTGTGGTCATGAGGTAGAACTGGAAGGAGTTCCCGCTACACAAATTGGAACTAATGATTTAGTGGAACCAATTGATTCAATAGTCTCCAACGAACCTCATTCTCTCCGCGAATCTGGTAGGATTCCTTATCCACCTAAGAGATACTATAGTTTCCTCAGTGACGGTGGGAGCGAGGATTGCATCATGGTAGATGATGACCCTACTAAGTTCAGGCAGGCCATCACGAGTGGGGACTCTGTGAAATGGCCGATGCAATATGATCTGAGATGGAATCCATATACACCAACATAGTACGGACTATGGATGTTGCTCCTGAAGCGGTTAAACCCATCGGGAGCAAGTGGTTATTTGAGAAAGAAACCAGGTGTAGATGGAAAAGTTGAGACTTTCAAAACTAGACTTGTAGCAAAAGGTTCTCGCCATGCAACGAAGTGTGGATTTTGATGAAAACTTTTTCTCCACTGGCTAAGCTTAAGTCCATCCAGATCCTACTTGCCATCGCTGCATACCATGATTACAAAATCTGGCAGTTGGACGTCATGACCGCTTTTCTAAATAGTGATTTAGAAGGGAGCGTGCACATGACAGGCAAAGGGTTTTGTGGACAGTGAGAGCAGCGGAAAGGTGTGCAAGCTGCATCGCTGAGTTGGAACATCTATTTTGATGTAGCATTTGTTCACATTATAATATTGCAATTCATACGCCCCACTTTTATGCATTTTATAAGTAAACATGTACTTTTGACGCTCGTTTGCTGCATGATACAGGATACAGGATCTCGGAGCAAATACAGTGAAAAAGATAAAAATGATACAGGAAATGGACTTTTGACCAACCAGCACACGGATCTTACTCAAGCCGAGACGAAAAAACAAGTGAAACGGTCAAAAGATCCTTATAAGTTTAACTAAGGATCTGGAGAATACTAAGAAGCCCAACAGAGAAAAGAACAATGAAAATAGGAAGCCCAAGAGAAGACAAACCAACCACAGAAAGTTGGTGAGCCAAGCCAACCAAAGGACCGCGGAACCGCGGCCAAAGGCATGTCTTTGCCGCGGAACCGCGGCCATATGGTGCCCGTGTCGGCACCGACTTCTTGTGTCGGTGTGTCGTTTCATATGTTGGGATTTTTAGGGGGCAAATCTGTAATTTCATGTCTACGAGAGTCTGTAACCCTAGCTTCACTAGTTGCTTATAAATTGTACTCAAGATCTGTAAAATGGCATGCCTCTTATCAATCAATAAAAATTCAGACCTGTTGAGAGATCAAGAGCATCATCTTGTAAGTTTTTAGTTTTATTTAATTCCTGCCTTAGTATAATCTTTTACTTTCCCTAGTTATCTGATTGTCGCTTTAGTTTAACTAGTGTAATCCTCTTTAATCTGTAGTAAGTAATTACCCTTGAAAACATAAACATAAAAAATGTCACTTTCAAATAACTCCCTAATAAGCGAGTAAAATCCTCGCTCGTTAGGGTTAGGAACAAGAGAGGGAGTGAGAGATGGATGTCTCTCACCTCCTTCAATGCCAACATATTTTTAAAACGAAATCTTCATGCACGCATGTATGATCCGCTCCTTACGGCACCCTACCTTCAAGGTAAAGGTGAACCGTAGTATAAAAGGCCGGACATTATATGACGTCCATGAAGATCACAGCAATTAATAGGAAAGGACGGACAAGGATCTAGAGGAAGAAACTTTGTTTTTTCCCGATCATCCTAATCCCCTTTGCTAATAATTGTTGTGATTTTTCTAAAAAGCTTAAATCAACGGCATTGAAAGAGGTGAAAGCGTTGATCTCAACACCCCTACCTTCGACCTAACCCTAACGAGTTCTTTCATATCACATAAGTACGTCTTAAATTCAATCGACTAAAACCAAACAACAATATGAATCAACTCGTTATAACACAAAAACAGAAACTCACACATCCCTGCGGATCGACCCGTATTCACCGGCTAGCTGCGAAGCGACGCCGTTTCTGATTACGGTAAACTACAATTTTTTGGATTAATCAAATGGCGCAGTTGCCGGGGATGGCGTAATTTTCTCGTTTTTGTATGATTTCGGGTTGATATAAATTTTTAAAAATCATAAAAATCAGAAAATACAAAATACAAAAAATTATCTTTTCATTATTTTTATCTGTTTGAAGGGTTTCTCGTTGGAATCTTGCAGGAACAGCAAAGACTTTTGGATCTGGAATTTTACAGAAGGTCAAAACAGAAAAGGGAGCATAAGAACAGAGAGGAATCACAAGTACAGAGCTACACAAATTTTTGCAGAACCCGATCTCCTCATCAGACCGTGGAACCGCGGCCAAGGAGCACCCCAGACCGCGGAACCGCGGCGGTTAGGGCTTTTCACTGCTTGAAATTTTCAGGGTTAGTTTCCTCATTCTTCCCTCTGCAAACTCCATATCTCCACTGTAAAAATTTTCTGCAGGTTTCTTTGCGCTAAAAAAATTTCTTCCCCTTCTAAATAACAGATTTGCTGCAGCTTTCTTTGCGCCGCGCTAAAATTGATTGCAAGTGAATTTTTGTTTTGCATAATTTAATTGGACTTAAGGGGCTAATTGACCAAACTCAGATTGGGTGGGGATTTCATCACCCTTCCCAGGACCCCAGAAAACACCTAAAGCATTTTGCATCGACCACAATTAATTAAAAAAGATTAGACTCAGACCTAAGGACAGCGAGCTCAATAGGAAAAGGACTAGGGTAGGCATCGGCCGTTTATCCGAACCGACATTGCGGTGTCTAGGCTAGTGGTTATTAATTAGGCCCACTGTAGTGGTGGTTCCTTCCCACTTACCTGGCCGTACTTGTCCGTGAAGAGGCGGTTCGAGGTCCTATTTCTAGCCCTAGCTAGGAGATGTCTAGTAGACCTAGGCGACCCTAGATCTTGGCCTGATTGTGCATGTGTGGTTGATACAGTTGTGTCACGAGTCCTTTTTCAAAAACCTCTTTGCAAAACTCTCACATAAAAAAAAACAAAATCAATAAAACTTTTCAAAACTTGCAATTTTTCGCAGAAAGAAAACCTGCAAATTCACCACACCACTTTCCCTCACTGACGTTATCTTACCCCCACATTCTGTTTTTCCTTTTTTTCTGACTGCAATACCCTTTAGTGTATGTCACTTTGGAATAGGGATACAGACGCCCGATTAGTCCGCGTTTCGTTGGTACCGACCAACGAACCTTTCGACACAAAGTCGAAAATCCGTCCACTTTCTCACCTTCACCTTCAACTTCTTTCACTGAAGGTATGTCAGGATTCAACCCCAACAATACCTTGCCGACGGGAAGAATTCCACCTCCGTTAGGTGTGAATGATCCGAACTAGCCGCCTGTTGAAGCGCCCGCACGAGTTGCGCTCCAGGACCTCTTTTACCCCATCCGCACTTCTTTACCCACCTGTCTTTCACCCCCGCCGGCAAATGGGGACAATTTTGAGATTAAACCACATTTCATCAATATGCTGCCGAAATTTCATGGTTTGGAAACTGAAGACGCTTATATCTTTATTAATAAATTCCAAAATGTGTGCGCTATGATGAAAATGACCCAATTGAGTGATGACGCTATAAGGCTAAGGGTCATTCCTTTCACCTTATGTGACCTAGCCGAGAAGTGACTATATAGCACCGCATCACATTCTATTAGAAATTGGGATGAGTTTGTGAAAGCTTTTCTAAAAAAGTTCTATCCTCACCATAAAACTGCCAGAATCCGCAATGAAATAATTCAATTCTCACAACTTCCATCAGAACCATTCTGGAAGTGCTTCGAGAGATTCAAGGACCTATTAGTTCAATGCCCTCATCATGGGATAGAAAGTTGGCAACTTTGCCAAACACTATACGAGGGATTGAACTCGGCAACGAAGAAGTTGCTAGAAACCATCTGTCAAGGTCATTTTCTCTCTAAGTCTAGTGATGAAGCGTGGCAGTTTCTCGAGGATCTTAGTGAGCAGACAATACAGTGGGAGAGCACCAAGACCACATCATCTTCTAGTGGTCAATCTAGGGCAGGCATACATCAAGTAGAGATGTCGATTGCCATGAAGGCCGAGATCGCCGCTCTTACGAAAAAGCTAGAAGCGATCGAGACCAAAATCTCATCGTCTTCTCCTGCCCCTGCTATGCCTCCACGAACTGTATGTGCTTGCTGTGCGGATCCATCGCACCTGACCGAAGAGTGTCCTTATAATGTATCTACACAAGGAGAGGATCAAGTAAATGCTGCATTTCAGCAACGACAAAGAAACGATCCGTACTCTTCAACGTATAATCCTGGGTGGAGGAGTCACCCAAATATCGCTTGGAACCAAAATCAACAATTCCAAGGAAATAATAATAATTTTCAAAGACCTCCTCCTCCACAACAACAACAACAACAAGCACCCTCGCAAACTCAATATCAACCGCAACAATTTCAACAAGCTTACCCTAATCAGGTGAACAATTTTGTGCCGAACAATACTTACCAGCCACACAATTATGTTCAACCTAATAATGATAAGGTTAGCTCGCTCGAAAGAAGTCTAGATGCATTTCTTAAGCAATCTACACAGTCTACAGCAAGATTTGAGACTTCTATTCAATCTTTAGTGCAAAATAGTGCCCCATACGATCAAAGCATCAAATCTATTGAGGCGCAAATTGCACAACTCAATGCAGCTTTGAGCGAGCGCGAAAAAGGAAGACTCCCGTCTCAACCTCTGCCCAACCCCGGTCACGCACATGCTGCACACCATCAGCAAAATCATAACGTGAATGCCGTGACCACGTTGAGATCGAGGAAAGTGTTGCGAAACAATGTGGGCATTAACAATGACTCCCCTGCCGGTGGGCCTTCTTCATCTTCTTCACCATCTTCTTCTTCTTTAGAGCCTATTCTCCACCCTTCACATGGCTCTACCTCTTCTAGCTTGAACGGACCTAATTCTCACGACACGAACACATCTACACGAGGTACCGTTCCAACTCGACAATCTGATCCCAAAAATTGGACTCAACCACTTTTCAAAATGTTCCTTTTCCTAATCGATTGAGATCCAATAAACCAACTACTCAAATGGAGAAGATTGTCGAGTTGTTCAAACAGGTTAGCATAAATATCCCTCTTTTGGATGCAATTCAGCAAGTTCCTTCATATACCAAAATTTTAAAGGACTTGTGCACCAAAAAGAGGAAGTCGCAAGTGCCAAAGAAAGTTTTTGTGGCTAGTGCTATTAGTGATGCTCTTGCAAATTCCCTTCCCCCAAAGCAAAAGGACCCCGGGTGTCCTACCATTTCGATAACAATTGGGGACAAGAACATCAATAGAGCACTATTAGATGTTGGCGCGAGCGTCAATTTGCTACCCTATTCTGTGTACGAGCAATTGGGCGTTGGAGAGCTTAAGCCCACTCACTGTACTCTCCAAATGGCTGACCGGTCAATAACCCATCCTAGGGGAGAGCTGGAGGATGTGTTAATAAGAGTAGGGGATTTCATTTTCCCCGTTGACTTTATTGTGATGGACACACAACCTGTTGCTAACCCCCGGAACCAAATTCCGGTAATACTTGGTCGACCATTTCTGGCTACTTCCAACGCAGTGATCAATTGTCGTAATGGTTCAATGAACCTATCTTTCGGCAATATGACAATTGAGCTCAATATTTTCAAGTTAGGAAGTCAGCCTGCTGAGCCCAATGCTAGCGTACTTGATGTTTGCTCGATCAATGAGATCACGGAGGAGGACTGTGAATTCGAGAATTTTTTGTTCGATCACAGCAATGTTAACGCCACTAGTGCGTTCCTCCTAGAATCCGATGCGGCTTTCACCATGGATAATGATTTTGAGTGTTTTACATTCGTCGACGACTTTGAAGACTCATCACCTGAATTGGAGTCTTTTTCTTTTTCGGATGAGTTAGTTGAACCATCCGACACTGTTGCGTACACTCGGTTCGAATCTTTGATGGAATCATTCGAGTTTGAAACAACTACCCCATTGTTACCATCTATTGTTTCACCTCCTAAACTCGAATTAAACCTTTTGCCGACACACCTAAAATATGCATATCTAGGTGATAATGAGACCTTACCCGTCATTATATCAGCCTCTCTAGCTCTTGAGCAAGAGAAGGCTCTCTTGATGGTCTTACATAATAATCGGCAAGCTTTCGGCTGGTCTATGGCGGACATTAAGGGGATTAGTCCCCTCATAGTCGAACATCATATACACTTAATGGATGATGCCAAGCCAGCACGAGATCCACAAAGGCGCCTCAACCCTATCATGAAAGAGGCGGTTAAGAAAGAAATTGTAAAGTGTCTGGATAGCGGTATCATTTACCCTATCTCGGATAGCCAATGGGTTAGCCCAATCCACGTCGTGCCAAAGAAATCGGGCATTACGGTCATCACCAATGAGGCAAATGAGTTGATTCCCACTCGCACCCAAACTGGGTGGCGAGTATGCATAGACTATAGGAAACTCAATGTCGCAACAAGGAAAGACCACTTTCCTTTACCTTTCATTGACCAAATGCTCGAGCGATTGGCAGGGCACGAGTTCTACTGCTTTCTCGATGGCTATTCCGGTTACAATCAAGTCCCCATCGCCAAAGAGGATCAAGACAAGACAAAATTCACTTGTCCCTTTGGCACTTTTGCTTATCGTCGCATGCCCTTTAGGTTATGCAACGCACCCGCTACATTTCAGCGGTGTATGATGGGGATCTTTTCAGACATGGTTGAAAAGTTCTTGGAGATTTTTATGGATGATTTCTCCATCTTTGGCGACTCCTTCGACGAGTGTTTATGCCATCTTGACGCTGTTCTTACCCGCTGCAGGGATAAGAACCTAACATTGAATTGGGAGAAGTGCCATTTCATGGTGCGAGAGGGCATCGTTTTAGGACATGTCATCTCGCAAAACGGCATCGAGGTTGACAGGGCTAAAATCGAAGTTATTTCTAACCTACCTCCCCCAAAATGCGTCTAAGATATTAGAGCCTTCCTTGGCCACGCTGGTTTCTACAGACGGTTTATCAAGGACTTTAGCAAGATTGCTCGACCCTTGACTCTCTTACTGGCCAAGGACACGACCTTCGCTTTCGACTCCACATGCACTGAAGCATTCGAGTCTTTAAAACATTCACTCATCACTGCGCCCATCCTCTCATCTCCTGACTGGACGCACTCTTTTGAAATCATGTGCGACGCATCAGACTTTGCTATTGGCGCTGTTCTTGGACAGCACATTAATAAGATGCTGCACGTGATTTATTATGCTAGCCGAACACTAAATGAAGCCCAACTTAATTACACAACAATAGAGAAAGAATTTTTAGCTGTTGTGTTTGCACTCGAAAAATTTCGGCCTTATTTAATCGGCTGTCCAGTCGTTGTTTATACTGATCACTCGGCTCTTCGCCACCTTTTTGCGAAGAAGGATGCTAAGTCAAGGCTAATACGTTGGATCCTTTTATTGCAAGAGTTTGACCTTGTCATTAAGGACAAAAAGGGATGTGAAAACGTAGTATTTGATCACCTATCACGACTTCCTTCTTCGCCCATGCTCGATCTTCCAATTGTTGGAGATAGTGCCCTCAGAGTCAATTATTGGATCACAGGCACGTGATTACAATGATTGAGGGAGGACCTATCCCGGTAGGACAGTCTTACTCGAGATGATAGTTTGCTATCTGGTTTATCTTTATCATCGTGTACTGCTTTAGGTGACCTGACGAGTCGCTATTGCACGTTAATAGAGCCCCTAGGATTCTTGCTTGACTGCCAGCAGTATGAGGGCGATCATATACGTGGGAGCTGGTAGTCTATAAGCATATCCTTAAAAGGTCCCTAGTCATGGGAGTTTCGAGACAGGGCATCGATTCTCCAGAGTAGACTAGTGTATACAGTCGAGACCCCGATGAGGGGCGGTGGCCGGTCTCACAAGCCACCGGTGTCAGTTGGTTCACCTAAGATGTATACAGGTGCTCATTGGGTTATGAGTACACCAGACAGGACTCGCCGGGAACATGCTAGTTGGTCTTATACCTGACGTCAGATAGCAGTTCCCTGGTGACATGTGTACAGGTTAGTTCATCGACCTGGGGATCGTCATTTGTCTCGTGTGAGTTCCCACTGTGCTTTGATTACTACCCTACCACGGCTCAAAGGAGTCGTGCAAATAGGTTTTAGTTGGGTACAGCCCCGAGCCACATGGAGGCAGTGAGCGGATCTTCAGGGGTTCGTCTCTTCCGGTATTGGGGGTGAGGTCGCGCTGTGTTTAGGAGAGCCATTACACGAAGTCCTTGGCCAAGGCAGGAGATTTACTGGTAGGTATTCCAGTAGTATCTCAGGGTGTTCTGGGCTACACTCTGACACGACTTGTACCGCTTTTGGGGGTCTGACTTTTACCAACCCCCTAGGCCCGCCATGCGATGCTCATAGACGAACGGACCGGACTGTACGGATATTGTCACTGACAGGCTCAGTAGGGTGTCAGGATGAGTTCGCTCATCGACGTCCCTTTTGGTCAATAGCTGGTGGCCCGTCACGTATGGCTAATAACTCTGACGTGCTAGTGGTTAAATCCACAGCCATTATATTGACGAGTCTTTAGAGTCCACCACACTTTCAGTTACTCAGGCTTTCGGGCGAAACGCTGTAAAGGCCGTATGGAGATATGGCAGGGTCCGATCAGATACGTGCGGTATTGCACGGATCAGGATCGGACGGTTAGTACTAGAGGCCGTATGGATATATAGCAGGGTTTGATCAGATATGTGCGGTATTGCACGGATCAGGATCGGACGGTTTTTACTGGCCGGCTTTGGTTTAAGCCGGATCCTAGTATAGTACTGTGTAGATTTTGTCTCATTGCATTTGTATCCGGTTGGAATACAGATGCGAGTGTGTATGCACAGTATCGGGGTTTTTCCTGTAATTTATTATGGGACCAGTTTTCTGGGGTTGCCAGTTTGCATTCCGTTCCGGCCGGTTTTCCTTTGTTCTTTCCGGGCCGGACTTTTCCGATGGAGGGGGTTATTTGCAATTGTGCAAATAACATTTATGGAGGGGGTTTCTTGCAAATGTATTCATTATGATATGTTAAGCATCTTTGCTTTTTCATCCATGATGGTGCATTTATGAGATTAGAAAGGATTTAGATTGATGAGAGGTTTTCCTTTTTGGAAGGGGTCACCCTCCACTTTTTCCTACACTCACCTCCCTCTTATGCTTGATTTTTCCTTCACCATTCTCAAATGTATATGGCCGGCCACTTCATGGAAATGAGTGGGGTTGATTTCATTTTGGTGTGGCAAAATTTAGCATCCATCTCATTTTAGCTTGCCACCAAAAATTCCTAAGTTCATATCTTGTTGATTCCTCCATCAAGGCAACTTCCAAAACCCCATGAGACATAGACTCTACACTACACATTCTACAGCAAATCTTGGGCACGTCGACTTGCCAGCTTCGTGCCCGAGTTGCCTCGGTATTGAGGTGGGAGCCCGTAAAAGATGCAGGCGATGTGGTGCCCTTCCGGCAAGGTGGCGACGACCGGAGTTTCCGCAGGAGATTGGGACGATGACGAGAAGACCGAAGGACTCGGATCACTCGGTATATCTCTAACCCGTCTTGTTGTTAGCTAGATCTAGTTTAATGGTCCGATCCGGGTGTTCAGTGTGCGGTGGTGCCGGTTTGCTAAGTTCGCAAAACAAAAGTTTATCACCGCTTCCGCATTTGGCCGTCGGATTGACGGCAGGGGCGCCGCCGTGCACTTACAGTGGTATCAGAGCCTCGCCATTAACTTCGTCTAGCTTTGTTTGATGTGTTTGCATTTCCGATCGACCAAAATTCCAAAAAACCACATTTTCCTCACATCAGTTTTCTGTCAAAATTTTTTGAAGTCCAAAATTTTTTCAGGTTGTAGAAAACTGATGTACAAGAAGTTCTAAGAGTTCTGGGAAAATTCGAGACATTGATCTCTCAGGTAGAGCGCGGAACCGCGGCAAAACCCCCCTTATTGCCGCGGTTCCCCCGCAGGTTTGAGGGATCAATGGGTCGAAATTTTCCAGTGGGCTTCTGGGCTGATTTTAGGGGTTTTGGAATAATAACATTGGGCCCAGAATTTCTTGATCTGCTACAATATTGCTTGGGGGCCCACTTGTTAAAATTTGATCGATCGGATATTTTAAACACATTATTTCACAGTATTTACATTATATCTGCGACCGTGAATGTCACTTGATCGGTAAATCCTGTCTAACTGCTATAGCCCGGTTAGACGGATTTGCGAACGTGACCTTCACGTTGATGTTTTGTGATTTTTCTGTGATGTTGCGGATCGGTCGTGGAGGATAGCCTGGATGCAATGCTAGTACAGTTTTGTTGTATTATGTACATTTGATATTGCGGGGCGAGCGTCCGACATGTGGACTGCCGTCACTGCCTGTTTGTATTATTCTTTTGGGGCACGGCCAGGTTGCGGTCGATGTACCCGTTGTATGTATATTTTACTTTCTGTACTAGGATTGCCCCGCGGTGGGGTGCACGGATAGCCGGGTTCTGGAGGGCAACAAGCCCGCATCTCATGGCATTGGGACGGAGGGGGCTTCACTCTAGAATTGGCGGGCTATTCGCCGCACTCGTAGGGGGTACAGGTTGACCCAGGAGGGGTGCCCAAGTAACCGGATTCCGTGAAGTGCCGGGTGGTCCATTCATGGTGCTGAAGGGGGCTGCCTCACTTCAGGTTTTGGCGGGTAACTTGCCGCGCCCATAGGGGTCTAGGATTTCATTGCACAGGCTATCCACATGACCAGGGGAACGTCGGGTTTCAACAGTGGCTCTGTGAAACCCGGGGATCCCAGATATCTGTATTGTTCTGTGGTGCTGCACATTTCTGTGATGTTGCATTTTTATCACGCCTTGAGCGAAATATAATATATTGGTATATATATTAGTAGATGTTGTATATGTTTTGCATCCGCGCTAGTCCAGTCCCCGCTCTGTCGTTAGTTAGCTAACCTAACAGGTAATGACGGGACCCAGTGGCGAATGCGGATGGCATATACGTACATCAGTATATTTTCGTTCTTTGTGGTGTGATCAATTGATGGGGCTGCGTTGATTCGGATCAATGCAAGTTAAAACAAACCTATTCTGATGTTGTTGGAACACTTTTCAAAAGGCTGTTATTGCAAGGACGTTCACTTTTGTTTTGCATCGTGGTATTCATTTCGAATATCCTGCTCCTCAGTCGACGAGGCAAGGGCCGAGATCCCTTCACCGGGAGTGACCCCTTGGACAGAAGTTTGCGTCAGGGCATTAACTTCACTATAGCCGATTACTTTTGCTTTGCATCGTGGTATTCATTTGGAATATCCTGCACCCCATTCTACGGGGAAAGAGCCGAGATCCCTTCACCGGGAGTGACCTCTTTAGCGAAGGTTTTCGTTACTATATTTTCTAAAAAGCTATCCGTTCCTTCAACGATATCAAGTTCATTACGTTAAAGATTTTCACCAGAAACCATTCGTAGCCCTCCGTCGTTTCATATGGGTAGTCAATAGTATTCAAGCTGTGTTTGTTGGTCAAAGTCAAGGCACAATGTTTGGTAGCTGTTGGTTATTCATATGCAGCATAGATAGATGTGTTGGTTTGGGGCAGTCGTACTACCATTTTGGCCAAAGTCAAGGGTATGTACGGGTGGGCTCAAATTAACCTGGAGAATGACGGGTTGAACTTGACATGTGACTTATGATATGTTGGCCAAAGTCAAGGTTATAAGAGCATGGGGTAAAAAATCCACATCGGGAGTTTCAAAAGAACTGAAACATGCCAGATATGCGCATACCTTCTGGAGTGTGATAGCGTGAGCGGATTCCGTCACGTCATCATGCAATGATAGTTGGATCCTGATTCCCATTGATGAGTTGGTTTACTCCTCGGATGTTCCCGACTAATTCTTCTTTCAGGTTTGGAGGAGAATTTGAGGTACAGTGGGAGGTTTCCAGATTAGATAAATTGGTAACCATTCTGATCTAGGTTAGAGTGCACGCTGAGTGTTTCTTTTCTCTCTCTCTTTGGCAGCGACCATTGACCCGACCCAAGACTATGACTCAGTGACCAAGTTGACCGAACCTTCTTAACACTGGCTTTTGGATTGTCAGAGTTGCAGACCTCATTGCCACTCCTACTTTTACCTTTTTCTCCAGGACACCCCGTATTACTACGAACGTCCACTTCCATTGGACAAAACCATCGTATGGTTAGATACGAACTTGAAGGAATTCGATGATGGTTTCAGGTTCTGGAGAAAATGAATAGGACTATTCAGTTGTCTTTTCCTTTTTCCTTCTCTCAGGTTGCGAGTACCCCTTAGATTAGGGGATAGTACACCGATTATGCAAATTGGACAGTCTTCTTCCAAACCATAGGCAGGTGCCGATCGGTAGGGAATGAAGAAAACCAATTAGTCTAAACGGTGTACAGAAGGTATTAAGTTAAGACAAAGAAAGGGATTAGAAGGAGGGCAATGTAAATTGCGACTGATATTGACGATCAAACCAAGTATTTCATTTGCCACTCCCACATCACCTTTGTATTGATCCAGGACACTCTGTATCACTATGAAGATCCACAGTCATTTGGATATTCCATCATATGGTTATATACGAACTCGAAAGGAACTTGTTCCAGTTCGGGGATGGATTCTGGTTCAGGAGAAATAGGAATAAGGTTTATTCGGTTGTCTTTTATCTTCACCTTCTCTCGCATTGCGAGTGCTCCTAGGATTAGGACAATACACCCATTATGCTTATTGGATAGTCTTCTTCCAAACCATAGGCTGGTGCCGAACGGTAGGGAAGGAAGAAAACCATTTGGCCTAAAGGGGTGTGCAGAAGGTAATGACTAAAGACATAAAAAGGGATTTGGAAAGGTTGCAAAGAAACACACGGTTACAGTTGTGAATCTGGATAATGGAAGAGGCATTACTAGGAATACCCAGATACCCCATCGAAACATTTCAATGTTTCAAGTTCACTGTGTAGTTTTAAAAGAAAACTGATTTCCCGATTAGACACTTGCTCCAGGGTATGTATTTACCAGGTATGATTCTCACATCTGTATGGTTTTACAGATGATGAGTGGGAGTAAGTTGTTGGGAATTAGGTGATCATCCTCATTATATCGGGATTCATTGTAATTGGTGATATTTGAGGAAATCACGTGGGTTGTTTGCCGGACGGCAGACATTTGGTTTTGAATATCCGCTGTTATGCACTAATTTCAAATTGATATATCTGTACGTATATTTTTATAGAGTGAGATATACCTTTTGAAATTATGTCGATGACATTTACCTATATCAGTGGATGGTTAGGTAAGGAGCATTAAACAGCGGTGTAATTCTTCATAACCAAATGTACAGTTTTCAACCTACAACATACAGTGAATGAGTAATCAGACTCAAAGGACTTATACAGAGTATTGTATGTTGTCCAGGGTCCATTAGGACAGAGGGGTTGGTCCTCGTACTATATTCTGTTTACTTTTAACTTCTCTAAGTTCTTAGACATGTGTTTCGTAGAAACACAGGGTCTAAGTTTTGAGGAGTTATAGGTATATGAGTAAAGTAGAGAACCAAGTATTGCAAGTATCGGGATTCTTCAAGGTGATCGAAGAGTAGATACTTTTGAATGGTATTCAGTTGATAGTAATGATTAAGAGAACTTGCTTCTCTTTCAGGTTACTCATAATTGGAAGCATTCCTAAGTTGAGTAACGCTGATCGGCCTCTTTCCATTTAGTAGACATGCACTGGAGACAGCTGCATGATTTGAATCTGGTTCAATTAAATCAGTGCCTCTGTTCCTATATTGGATATAGAACAGTTCATATCTTAAACGATGTTAAGGTACGGGGAGTTATCTGGCTTATGCTTAAAACCAGAATCTGGATAACTCAAGGCACGTTTCTGTAATGGCTGTTTGTGGGTTGACCCAGGCTATGACGAGGGTTGACTTTCTACCATAAGAAAGATCAATAGTGATATTGTTCTTGACTCGCCACAGTTTTAATTAAAATGGATTTTTTTTTCAGAAAACAGTAGTGGGAGTATGGTAGAACTGGAAGTGATTCCAGAACCACAAACGATTACTGAAGATTTGACAGGAACCTAAAGATTCAATCTGGTTTGACATTCCATTGGCCACTCCGCAGATACAGTGGGTAACTTCAGGCACCCGAGAGGTACTCCGGTAGCCTCAAGGACGGTGACAGGGAAGTTCTTGTTTACCCACACTTGCCATTGTTGTTGTTCCAGGCTGCGAGACCCGGCAGGAGGATGAGTATAGCATCGTTCTAAACTAGCTTTAGAAGTGCACGTCTATATGACTCTGCCAGAGGGTTGCCGTAGTCAGTGGGAGCAGCGGAAGCATTGGTGGACATCAGGCTTATGTCTATTTATAGACTAAAGCAAATATAGCGGAGATAGATCATCTATTTTTGATATGACAGTCATGGGTTTGACGTCATCAGAATAAGGGATGGATCTGTTGAGAAGGTAGTAGGGTGTAATATCCTGGTATTTGGATGACATACACAGAGTAGGAAAGGAAACTCCTATACTACGATCGGTTATTCTTTGGTCGTCACACAGTGATTTCTCCACATAGGACTTGGATAACATATCAGACATTCTGGTTACTAGATTTATAAATCTAGATTTGGGTAGTTTCCCAATCTGGGTACTTTGACACCATTCTATAGGTATTTAGAATGGACGACTCCTGGCACAGTAGTGTAACTGCAGGTGACGGAGTCACCCTCTCTAAAGGTGTCTTACAGACTAAAGGGGAGAGGGATGTGCATGATTGGCAGATCACTTGCTTAGGCAATTGAGTCAATCATGAGATGTCAAGTACCACACCAGATGTTATTCTTGCACTAGATGCAATAATTTGACATTAATCCAATCATGGAGAAACAGTCGGAAGCAGTTTTAGAACATAAGTGAATGTTCTAGGGATATGATAACGACAGCCTCATGCAGGAGACAGTTATCATTCCAGGCTTCCAAGGTGACCTGGACGACAGGGAGGTTGTCAGAGTTATAGTTTTTCCTTCTGACGAGGGGCAGTATTTTGGACAGGTGGTCCAAGGCAATACTGAGGGAGGCATGGCGCAGGATACTGATTAAGTTCAGTTGACGATACAGTCTAAGAAGTATGGATTTAGAGTTCATTTATGAACTAGGTCCCATCAGACATCCAGACACAATCTAAGACAGGTATTGCTCATTTCGGGAGATGGTTTTCTCGGCGAACTTGAGATAGAGAGAGACATAGAAAGAAACATCAGAGCGGATCCACTCGCTGAGGCTATTCCTCAAACACAATAGTCTCGCAAACGAGCTTTGTGAAAATGACTAGTAGAGGAGTTGGGTGTTCGGTATCACACGGGCTGTGAGTATGCGACATCACAATAATTAGCCTCGAGTGCAAGTGGGAGATTGTTGGAGATAGTGCCCTCAGAGTCAATTATTGGATCACAGGCACGTGATTACAATGATTGAGGGAGGACCTATCCCGGTAGGACAGTCTTACTCGAGATGATAGTTTGCTATCTGGTTTATCTTTATCATCGTGTACTGCTTTAGGTGACCTTACGAGTCGCTATTGCACGTTAATAGAGCCCCTAGGATTCTTTCTTGACTGCCAGCAGTATGAGGGCGATCATATATGTCGGAGCTGGTAGTCTATAAGCATATCCTTAAAAGGTCCCTAGTCGTGGGAGTTTCGAGACAGGGCATCGATTCTCCAGAGTAGACTAGTGTATACAGTCGAGACCCCGACGAGGGGCGGTGGCCGGTCTCATAAGCCACTGGTGTCAGTTGGTTCACCTAAGATGTATACAGGTGCTCATTGGGTTATCAGTACACCGGACAGGACTCGCCGGGAACATGCTAGTTGGTCTTATACCTGACGTCAGATAGCAGTTCCCTGGTGACATGTGTACAGGTTAGTTTATCGACCTGGGGATCGTCATTTGTCTCGTGTGAGTTCCCACTGTGCTTTGATTACTACCCTACCACGGCTCAAAGGAGTCGTGCAAACAGGTTTTAGTTGGGTACAGTCCCGAGCTACATGGAGGCAGTGAGCGGATCTTCAGGGGTTCGTCTCTCCAGGTATTGGGGGTGAGGTCGCGCTGTGTCTAGGAGAGCCATTACACGAAGTCCTTGGCCAAGGCAGGAGATTTACTGGTAGGTATTCCAGTAGTATCTCATGGTGTTCTGGGCTACACTCCGACACGACTTGTACCGCTTTTGGGGGTCTGACTTTTACCAACCCCCTAGGCCCGCCATGCGATGCTCATAGACGAACGGACCGGACTGTACGGATATTGTCACTGACAGGCTCAGTAGGGTGTCAGGATGAGTTCGCTCATCGACGTCCCTTTTGGTCAATAGCTGGTGGCCCGTCACGTATGGCTAATACCTCTGACGTGCTAGTGGTTAAATCCACAGCCATTATATTGACGAGTCTTTAGAGTCCACCACACTTTCAGTTACTCAGGCTTTCGGGCGAAACGCTGTAAAGGCCGTATGGAGATATGGCAGGGTCCGATCAGATACGTGCGGTATTGCACGGATCAGGATCGGACGGTTAGTACTAGAGGCCGTATGGATATATGGCAGGGTTCGATCAGATACGTGCGGTATTGCACGGATCAGGATCAGACGGTTTTTACTGGCCGGCTTTGGTTTAAGCCGGATCCTAGTATAGTACTGTGTAGATTTTGTCTCATTGCATTTGTATCCTGTTGGAATACAGATGCGAGTGTGTATGCACAGTATCGGGGTTTTTTCTGTAATTTATTATGGGACCAGTTTTCTGGGGTTGCCAGTTTGCATTCCGTTCCGGCCGGTTTTCCTTTGTTCTTTCCCGGCCGGACTTTTCCGATGGAGGGGGTTATTTGCAATTGTGCAAATAACATTTGTGGAGGGGGTTTCTTGCAAATGTATTCATTATGATATGTTAAGCATCTTTGCTTTTTCATCCATGATGGTGCATTTATGAGATTAGAAAGGATTTAGATTGATGAGAGGTTTTCCTTTTTGGAAGGGGTCACCCTCCACTTTTTCCTACACTCACCTCCCTCTTATGCTTGATTTTTCCTCCACCATTCTCAAATGTATATGGCCGGCCACTTCATGGAAATGAGTGGGGTTGATTTCATTTTGGTGTGGCAAAATTTAGCATCCATCTCATTTTAGCTTGCCACCAAAAATTCCCAAGTTCATATCTTGTTGATTCCTCCATCAAGGCAACTTCACAAACCCCATGAGACATAGACTCTACACTACACATTCTACAGCAAATCTTGGGCACGTCGACTTGCCAGCTTCGTGCCCGAGTTGCCTCGGTATTGAGGTGGGAGCCCGTAAAAGATGCAGGCGATGTGGTGCCCTTCCGGCAAGGTGGCGACGACCGGAGTTTCCGCAGGAGATCGGGACGATGACGAGAAGACCGGAGGACTCAGATCACTCAGTATATCTCTAACCCGTCTTGTTGTTAGCTAGATCTAGTTTAATTGTCCGATCCGGGAGTTTAGTGCGCGGTGGTGCCGGTTTGCTAAGTTCGCAAAATTAAAGTTTATCACCGCTTCCGCATTTGGCCGTCGGATTGACGGCTGGAGCGCCGCCGTTCACTTACACCAATCACAGACGTTTTTCCCGACGAGCAACTCTTGACCATTTCTTGCGAACCATGGTTCGCCGATATTGTAAACTATTTAGCCACCGGCCTGATTCCTAATGATTGGTCGAAACAGGATAAGCTACGATCTTTGTCCCAAGTAAAGCATTTTTACTGGGATGAACCCTATCTTTTTAAATACTGTTCCGACCAAATCATTCGTCGGTGTGTGCCCGAGAGTGAGGTCAAGAGCGTGCTGTCTTTCTGCCACGATCAAGCATGTGGCGGGCACTTTGGCCAAAAGAAGACAGCCGGAAAAATTTTGCTGTGTGGTTTCTATTGGCCACGACTCTTCAAGGATGCATTTGAATACTGCAAAACTTGCTCCCGGTGCCAACACTTGGGCCGGATTTCGCGGAGAAACGAAATGCCACTCCAACCCATTTTGGTAGTGGACATTTTTGATGTTTGGGGTATAGATTTCATGGGACCACTTCCTAACTCTTTTGGAAATGTGTATATTCTGTTGGCAGTTGACTATGTTTCTAAGTGGGTCGAGGCTGTGCCCAGCCGAACGAACAATAATAAAGTTGTCCTTCGATTCCTTAAAGGACACATATTTTCTCGATTTGGGCATCCTCGGGCGATAATAAGTGATAATGGTTCTCACTTCTGCAATAAGACTTTCGAGTCCTTAATGCGTAAATACTCTATCACCCACAAATTGTCAACGCCATATCACCCCCAGACATGTGGGCAAGCCGAGGTTTCAAATCGGCAAATAAAGCAAATCCTAGAGAAAACGGTTTCCAAAAACCGTAAGGATTGGTCACTTAAACTGATAGATGCACTATGGGCTTTCCGTACTGCATATAAGACCGATCTTGGTATGTCTCCATACCGGCTTGTGTACGGGAAGGCTTGCCACCTCCCAGTGGAGATCGAGCATAAAGCATTTTGGGCTATCAAAGAGCTGAATTTGTCTTTAGGAGATGCGGGCAGCAACAGAAAGCTGCAATTGAATGAGTTGGAGGAGTTGAGGGATGAGGCATATAATAATGCCATAACTGCTAAAAACCGAGCCAAGGTGTTCCACAATAAACACCTTTTGCGAAAAACTTTTGAACATGGTCAACAGGTTCTACTTTATGACACTCGGTTACATTTTCATCCCGGGAAGCTACGGTCCAGATGGAGAGGACCTTTTGTAGTCCGCACCGTTTATCCGCACGGTGCGGTTGATCTTGAGAACCCTGAAGACGGTACCTTATTCAAGGTGAATGGGCATCGACTGAAACCGTTCTTCACAGCGGATCCTTCGGAGGAGCTCCTGCTTTTGCAGGAGCCGATCTACACTGAGTAATATTCCTCCACTTTCACCCCCAAACTTCGTTTCTGAATGACCATATTTCAAATAAGTTTGGGGGTGTGTATATTATTTGTATATATTTCCAAAATACTATAAAAAAATTAAAAAATTAAAAAAATTAAAAAAAATATATAAAAAAATAATAATTTTTGGACCTAATTGCAAATTTGCAGATTAAGAGCTGGTTTTACAAATAAAACCCTCGTCTTAGAGGGTGTTTTCTGCAAATCACCCTCCCATCCCCTATTTAAAGGACCCCGACCTCCCCTGTTCTTTTAACCTAAAAATTTTCTTCTCATCAAACCCTAGTCGCCACCCCCTAGCCCCTGCAGAACTCGCTGCGCCGCCACCAGACGACCGCGGAACCGCCGCCGTTGACGCTCCCCGCCGCGCAACCGCCGCCGACTAGTGTCTTCACCCCCTGAATTTTTCAGGGGAGGTAAATCTGATCCCTTACTCTCTGTTACTGCATAAATTATTTACTGTAAAATTGTAATGGCACATAAAATGCAGTATGAAAGGGATTTTTCCCCTGTTTTCGTACATGACATTTACGGTACATATTTCCCACACGAAATCGCACAAAGGGGCTGGAATTTCCTCATCTATAATCATGCATCTGCATTTGCTTTACCAAACCTAGTTGCTCTATTTTACGAATCCTTGGAAGATAATAGCCTAGACAACTTAGGGTACTTTAAACTGAATTAGGGAAACCGTGAAATTCGCATCGATAGGGACATGATATACGAGGTTACACTCATACCACGTGTACCTGCACATGAACACCCACTTCACTTTGAAGATTATATGCCATTAATGGGTAATGACTATGCACGAGAACCGCGTAAGGGGATCCAAGTACGGACCCTTTTCGCAAATGTTTTAACTGTGTGCCGGTGGGCACAAAACAATATTTTTGGAAGTTCTCACAACACGACCTTTTTCACCCCATCGTTACATGTCGTCCACACTTCAATGACGAAAAATCCTAGGTTCGACATGTGCACGGTTTTGCTCCAATCCATAGGCACGGGGAAACGAGGTAGTGTATATCCATGTCCCATGCTCGTTACCCAACTCTGCCGTTATTTCCTCCCAGTCTAGGAGTTTGACTTATATTTGATAGACGGTGTCCCGGTTCGACCACTTTTAGAGGGCGTCTCGTCGTCCTACTCTAGACTCACGGATATTTGGACACGAACAGAACCGGCAGAGAATGTACCTGCACACACCCCTAGCTCGAGTTCGACTTCGAGTCGGGAAGAGCTAACTCCCCAGGAGCATGCGCGATTAATGCGAAGAACAGTGAGAAGAATAGACTCTTTGAGAGATGAGTTTCGGGCAACTGCACGAGAGCACGACCGTCGGTTGACGGAAATTGAGCGGGGGATCCAAACACTTTTGGCTAGAGGGGAGAGATCACGTTCACGCTCACGAGCGCGACGTGGGGCTGGGCAGTGAGGGCACTGCTTTGCTCAAGTTTGGGGGTATTAGAGGGTGATGTATATAGTTATCCTTTGCATTGCATATTGTATATATCTTTGTTTTCCTTTTGCATATTTAATTTCTGCATTGCATTTTTATATAAAAATCATAAAAATTTAAAAATTTGAAAAAAAAATTAGAAGACTGAAAAACCCATAAAAATTGAGAAAATTTCAAAAATTATAAAAATTATTGTATTCAATTTTGGTTAATTGACTTGAGTTGATAAAAAGGTTAACTAGCTAGGAAAAACTAGATCTTAGACTTGGTAAATTAAAAACCCTAAAAATAATCTTGCTTAAAGTTTAACAGTAGAAAGTGTATGTCTTTGTAGGTTATTTAGGAATAGGCAAATTTTGGGTTCACTTCGTGGGTTAAGCCAAAACGAGGGAAAAGTATTAATGTTCTTATTAAAGTATAAGTTCGAAAGATAGTTCCTAGCTTAAGTTTAGATTCTGAAAACATGTACCCTACAAAATGCATTGAAACTTGGATTAGTAGAAGAGACCTTGAATTACTTTTGTCTAAAGTCCTCAGCACAATAAAAAAAAAAGAAAAAAAAGGGGGTGAATAAAAAAAAAATGGACACTGGTTTTTGTGATTACTTAGGGCTAGAAAATTAATTAGCAAGGTTGCTTCATCACCTAGTGCCTTAGACCAACTGGTTTGGGAGTCACTGCTAAAAGCCTTGGGTGTTGCAAAACTAGGAAATAGCTTTAAAGGCTTAACGCATCTTGTAATCGGCTGTTGGTACCTCAAGAAGTATTAACGGTCGCATGAAGGATGTGTAAGCGAAAGTTAAGTGCTTTGGACAATGGACGAGAGTACGATTGCTTGATTTGAATTTCCAAGTGTAGGGATGAAAATTACACACACGTGGGGATATGTGATTAGAGTTTAGATAAGAGAAAGGAATGAAAAATAAAAACTTGTATCTTTAATAGAGTTGATAGAAATTCCTAAGTGGAGAAGAAACTCTATAAGAAAAACTTAAGAAATGCTGAATTCTAAGTAATTCTATAGAATATGTACAATCTTAAGTTACATAATAAGGAAGTGTGAAGAATATGGGTGGATAATTTGCGGGTCGACGATAATAGAATTCCTTGTTAGAAAACCTAATTGGAAAACAAAAGTCGAAAAACCAAGTTGATAGGATTTTGTGGGTGTAATCCGCTGAAAACCCTCAGGAGACAACACTCCTCCTACTAGGGACACCTAGAGGTTTAACGGCTTGTTGCACGTGCTCAGTGCAATCGCGTTTCCCTGCGAAAGTGTGGCTAGGTTAGAATAAAATAATAAGTTTGCTCGAGGACGAGCAAAAGGCAATTTTGGGGGTATTTGTTCACATTATAATATTGCAATTCATACGCCCCACTTTTATGCATTTTTTAAGTAAACAGGTACTTTTGACGCTCGTTTGCTGCATGATACAGGATACAGGATCTCGGAGCAAATACAGTGAAAAAGAAAAAAATGATACAGGAAATGGACTTTTGACCAACCAGCACACGGATCTTACTCAAGCCGAGACGAAAAAACAAGTGAAACGGTCAAAAGATCCTTACAAGTTTCACTAAGGATCTGGAGAATGCTAAGAAGCCCAACAGAGAAAAGAACAATGAAAATAGGAAGCCCAAGAGAAGACAAACCAACCACAGAAAGTTGGTGAGCCAAGCCTACCAAAGGGCCGCGGAACCACGGCCAAAGGCATGTCTTTGCCGCGGAACCGCGGCCATATGGTGCCCGTGTCGGCACCGACTTCTTATGTCGGTGTGTCGTTTCATATGTTGGGATTTTTAGAGGGCAAATCTGTAATTTCATGTCTACGAGAGTCTGTAACCCTAGCTTCACTAGTTGCTTATACATTGTACTCAAGATCTATAAAATGGCATGCCTCTTATCAATCAATAAAAATTCAGACCTGTTGAGAGATCAAGAGCATCATCTTGTTAGTTTTTAGTTTTATTTAATTCCTGCCTTAGTATAATCTTTTACTTGCCCTAGTTATCTGATTTTCGCTTTAGTTTAACTAGTGTAATCCTCTTTAATTTGCAGTAAGTAATTACCCTTGAAAACATAAACATAAAAAATGTCACTTTCAAATAACTCCCTAATGAGCGAGTAAAATCCTCACTCGTTAGGGTTAGGAACAAGAGAGGGAGTGAGAGATGGATGTCTCTCACCTCCTTCAATGCTAACATATTTTTATAATGAAATCTTCATGCACGCATGTATGATCCGCCCCCTACGGCACCCTACCTTCAAGATAAAGGTGAACCGTAGTATAAAAGGCCGGACATATATGACGTCCATGAAGATCACAGCAATTAATAGGAAAGGACGGACAAGAATCTAGAGGAAGAAACTTTGTTTTTTCCCGATCATCCTAATCCCCTTTGCTAATAATTGTTGTGATTTTTCTAAAAAGCTTAAATCAACGGCATTGAAAGAGGTGAAAGCATTGATCTCAACACCCCTACCTTCGACCTAACCCTAACGAGTTCTTTCATATCACATAAGTACGTCTTAAATTTAATCGACTAAAACCAAACAACAATTTGAATCAACTCGTTATAACACAAAAACAGAAGCTCACAGATCCCTGCGGATCGACCCGTATTCACCGGCTAGCTGCGAAGCGACGCCGTTTCTGATTACGGTAAACTACAATTTTTTGGATTAATCAGCATTCAAAGAGTTTGACTTCATCAAAAATGTAGATTAACCTTGTATATACAAGAAGGTTGTAAAGTGTAAGATCATTTTCCTCGTATTATACGTAGATGACATACTCTTAATAGGAAATGGTGTTCCTATGCTACACTCGGTCAAGCTCCTCCTATCACGATGATTCACCATGAAAGATTTGGATGATACCAACTACATCTTGGGGATTACGATCTACAGAGATATATCTAAGTGGATGTTGGGAGTTTCCCAAATCCAGGTACATTAACACCATACTAAAGGGGTTTAGTATGGATGATTTTAAGCATGGTGGTTTGCACACTAACTCAGGAATCACTCTCTCCAAAAGGATGTCTTCTAAGACTGATTTAGAAAGAGCTCGCGTGTAAGGGATACCCTATGCTTTGGCAGTAGGCTCTATCATGTATGTAATGTTATGTACCATACAAGATGTAGTTAACTCACTAGGTGCAGTGATCAGGAATCAATCAGATCTTGGAAGAATCACTGGACAGCTGTGAAAGACATTCTTAAGTACTTGAGAAGCACTGATGAAATGTTCTTGGTGTTTGGTAACGGTGAACTCCAGTGGGAGTCCTTTACCAATTCGAGCTTCTAGAGTGATAAGGTCGACTTAAAGTCGGTCTTAGGGTTTGTCTTTACCCTCAATGGAGGGACGGTATGTTGGAAGAGTTCCAAGATAGATACCGTGGAAAACTAGACGATAATGGCTGAATATATCGCTGCCAACGATGCTGCAAAAGTGGATGTCCGGATATTTTTTGTTCATGAGATGAACATGGTTCCTACCATTAAGCGTCCAATAACTATTATTTTGAAAATAATGGAGTTATGGCTTTTGCCTAGGAACCCCGGTCCCATCTGCAATCCAGACATTTTCTGAGGCAGTTTCACCTGATAAGGGGGATGGTTGATCTCCAAGGGATAGAGGTAAGGAGAGTTGATACGAAGGATAACACGGCGGATCCACTCACAAAGGCTTTTTCCTATACAGACTTTTATAGGACATTGAGCATGAGATACTACAACAAATGGCCTTAGTGCATATGGGAGATTGTTAGTTGTATGTATGCCCTAAGGGCCATTATTGTACATATGATGTATATTATAGTCGATGCTTGGACATATATAGGGAGGAGTTTCTTGCTCGACATGATAATATGCTATCTGGTTACTCTTTATCTTAACATGTACACTTATTGTCTCTCTGTTATATGTTGATAAAGCCCTTAAGATGTGTACTTGACTACAATGATTATGATGCAGATCATACTAGTGGGACCCGGGAAGTCTATAAGTACATCCTTCAGTTGTCCTAGTTATGGGAGTATCGAGATGGGGCATCGATATTCCAGAGTAGACTATCGTATACTTTTCTTAGGCGATTGATGATCCCACATCCATTGGTATTGGACATCAAAGATTGTATATGGGTGCTCAGTGGAGACTAGGTACACTGAACAGGACTTGCCGAAAACTCCTAGATGGTATTATACAACACGTCAGATAGCAGTTCTCTGGTGACACCGGTACAGGTTAGTCTGTAGAACTAAGATCGTCATAGAGTCTTGTGTGATTCCCACTGTGCTTTGATTTCCACCTTACCACGTTCAAGAAAACGTGCAAAATGGTGGTTTTTGGGAATAGTCCCAAGTCACATCGAGGCAATGAGCGATAGGAGGGGATTTCGTCTCTCCCGGTATTAGGGGTTGATGTTGCGCTGTGCTTGATTGGCCATAATAGGAAATCTCTGGCCAGGGTTGCTGATATTTACTGGTAAGTGTTATCAGTAGTTTCTCGAACCGTTATGGGCCTAACATCGACATGACTTATCAATTTATTGGGGTCTGACGTTTACCACCCCCAGGATGGATATGCGACATGTTAGACGAAGAGACCGGAATGTACGGTAGTGTTACTTATTGGATTCACAGGAGTATGAGCAAACCTGCTTGTTGATCATCCGATCACTCAATACCCGGGTAGCCGTTACGTCCAGCTACTGACGCTGACGGCTTGTAGGTGACTGATATGTTCATCACCTATTGCCGGCGTATTGACGAGTCTTTAGAGTCCTACACAGAGGTTTCCTGGCTCAGGCGAAACGAAGTATGAGCACATATGTGATATGTGCGAGGCCGAGATTAATACGTGCATGTGATACCGTATTCTAATCTCGCGATATGTGATATCGATAGGTTATATTTGATATAGCCGGGGTATCGAATCAAGTGTTGAGTCGATAAGTGGATACAAATGATATTAGTCGATTATATATGATATGGCCAGATTATTAAATCAAGTGTTGATTTAATAATTTAATGAATGATTATATATTTGATATATTAATTTTAATTTAACTAATATTAGCTCACTGAAGTATTTATTTATCTCACTTATACATTTAATATATATGTGATATATATTAATAGTATTACTTATTTGTATCATGCTTGATGATACATTGTACATGGGTATATGAGAATCATACCATAGTTTAGATAATTAGGGTTTTATTTATTTAAGGTAAATATAAAATTAGGTGGAAATTAGTCATGGTTGATGCTTAGTGGAAGCTTGTAGAAACCATTGATTTAGTCCACTAATTTTGTTTTACATTAGATATATATTAACCCAACCATGATTTTTAACCATGGTTAAGTCTCTACATGAGAGAATACATGATATTATCTCACCCATGGTTGCTTGAAGGCTCTCATTCTTTCAACACTTCATCTTCTCCTTCATCTCAAGAAAGCTCTCTAGGTTTTCAAGAGGTGAAGAAAATTAGTGAGAAAAATAATTCCAAAGTGAGCAAAATTCCAACTTCATCAACCTACACTAAATTAGCCATTTAGTTTAGGTTGTTTGCTTCACTAATTCCCAATTAGTGAAGAGGTAGCTTGAGTTGGAGATTCTTCGACGTAGATCGTCTTCGGCCTCATAGACTTCAAGCAAGCTTGTTCCTTTCGCCTTGTGAACCCTTACTAAAGTCCGGGAGATCACTACTTGGAGCGAAGGGACTACTATACGGAGGTTTAGAAGTGAAGGACCGGTCTACAAAGGTTGTATTCCCTATTCACTTAGTGTAATGTTTGATTACATGCTAGCTTACTCCTAATCCCCTAGTTAGATCTTTGGTTTGGGTTCCTTAGCTCATTAGAATTTTATAAAATGCAATGGTTATTGCCTAGAAAACATCGTGGGGGGGGGATAAGGAACCCAGAACACTTGTCCAACATATTGCCCCTGAAAAATGGGGAAAACTACAACTCTGACAGCCACTCAGTCATCCAGGTCACCTTGGAAGCTTGAAATTATAACCGCCTCCTGAAGAAGGCTGCCGTTACCATATAGCAAGAACATCCACATATGTTCATAACTGCTTTTCAACGTTTCTCCAGGATTGGATTAATATATATGCTTATTGCAGCTAGTGCAAACGTAATATCTGGTGTGGTATTTGACATCTCATGATTGACTCAATTGCCTAAGCAAGAGATATGCCAATCATGCAAATCCCTTCCTTCATCAGTCTGGAGGACATCTCTTTAGAGAGGGTGACTCATCACCTGTGGGTACACCACCACGCCAGGAGTCATCCATTCTAAAACACTTTAGAATAGTTTTAAGTACCCAAAATTGGGACACTTCACAAACCTAGATCTAAAACTATGGATCTAGTTACCAGAATCCAGATCCTATGTGGAGAAATAACTTGTGACAACCACAGTATAACTGATCGTAGTATAGGAAGATAACTTCCTATCATGTGCATGTTATCCAAAAACTAGGACATCACTCCCTACCACCTTCTTATCAGGTTCATCTGTTGTTCTGATAAAATCAAACTCTATAACTGTCACATCAAAACTAGACGATCTTTCTCCGCTATACCTGTATTAGTCTATAAATAGACATAAGGCACTTTCCCACTATGCTTCCGCTGCTCCCACTGACTACAACAACCCTTTGGCAGAGTCATATACATGTGCACTTCTAAAGCTAATTTAGAACGAAGTTATACTCATCCTCCTAACAGATCTCCTATTCTAGAACAACAGTAGTAGCATTTTTGGGTAATCAAAAACCTCCCTGTCACCGTCTTTGAGGAGACCGAAGCACCTCTTGGGTGCCTGAGGTTACCGACCAAATCTGCAGAGTGGTTAATGGATAGTCGAATCCAATTGAATTTTTAGGTTCTACTAAATTTTCAGTAATCATTTGTGGTTCTGGAATCACTTCCAGTTCTACCATACTCTCACAAATGTTTTCTGAAAAGAATTCATTTTACTAAAACTGTTGCGAGTCAAGAACAATATAACTATTGATCTTCCAAATGGTAGAATATTAACCCTTATCAAAGCCCAGGAAAACCCACAAACTACCATTACTGAAACGTGCCTAGAGTTTATCCGGATTCTAGTTTTAATCATAAGCCGGACAACTCCATATACCTTAACATCATTGAAATATGAATCCAGTCTATATCCAATATAGAAAAAAGGCACTAATTTAATTGGAACCAGATTCAAAATACATGCAGTCGTTTTCAGTATATATCAACTAAATGAAAGGAGGCAAAGTAACATTACTCATCAAGTAATGCACCCATGTATGAGTAATCTGAAAGAGAAGAAATTTCTCAAAACTATTACCAACGACGGAAAACCTAGCATAAGTATCTAGATCTTCGATCGCCTTGAAGAATCCTGATACTTGCAACATGTGGTTCTCTACCTTATTCTTATACCTATATCTTCTCAAAATCTGGACCTTGAATTTCATCGAAATATTTGTCTAAAACTATAGAAGTCATGAGTAAACAGAATATGTTACGAGTAACAACCCCTTTGTCCTAACTGATATCAGACAACATACAATACTTTGTATAAGTCCTCTGAGTTCAATAACTCAAAGCAAGTGCGTCGTAGGTTGAAAACTATGTTATGGTTAAGAAGAGTTACACCGCTGTTGAATGCACCTTACCTAACCATCAACTGATATAGGTAAATATCATAGACATAATTTCAAAAATTTATATCTCACGTTAAAAAATAAACTTACGGATATATCAGTTTGAAATTGGTGCATAACGATGGATATTCAAAACTAAATATCTGCCGTCAGGTAAAACCCAGATGATTTCCTCAAATATCACCAATTACAAAGAATTCTGATATATATTGAGGATCTAATCACCCAATTCCCAATATCTTACTCCCACTCAGCATCTGTAATGCCATAAAGATGTAAGAATCAAATCTGGTAAATACATACTCTGGAGTTAGAATCAAATTGGGAAAACAGTTTTAAATTAACACTTCACAGTAAAACTGAAACATGTAAATGTTTCGAAGGGGTGGCCGGGTATTCCTAGTAATGCCACTTCCACTATCCAGATTCATGACAGTAACTGTATATTTCCTAGCCCTCACTCCAATCCCTTTATATGTAATTACTTCTTACCTTCTGTACACCACTCTTTAGGCTAATTTGTTTTCTTCCTTCCCTACCCTTCGGCACATGCCTAAGGTTTAGAAGAAGACTATCCAATATGCGTAATAGGTGTGCTTTCCTAATACTAGGAGCTCTCGCAACCTGAGAGAAGGTAAAGAGAAAATATAATCGAACAATCCTATTCAATTTCTTCCGAGCCAGAAACCATTCTCGAACTGAAACAAGTTTCTTCGAGTTTGTATATAACTATACGATGGTATATCCAAGCAATATGGATCTTCGTGGTGATACGGAGTGTTCTGGATAAATGCAAAGGGGAAGTGGGTGTGGTAAAGATATATGTGGCTTCGTCATGAATGATAGCAGTCGTAATTTTCTTTGCCCTCACTCTAATCCCTTTATATGTCTTTACATTTTACCTTCTGTACACCATACTTAGGTTAATTGGTTTTCTTCCTTTCCCTACCTTTCGGCACCTGCCTATGGTTTGGAAGAAGACTATCCAATAAGCGTAATAGGTGTACTCTCGTAATAATAGGAGCTCTCGCAACCTGAGAGAATGTAAAGAGAAAAGACAACCGAATAATCTTATTCAATTTCTCCAGAACCAGAATCCATCCTCGAACTGAAACAAGTTTCTTCGAGTTCGTATGTAACTATACGATAGAATATCCAATCAATATGAATCTTCATAGTGATACGGAGTGTTCTGGAAAAATGGAAAGGGAAAATAGGAGCGGCAGGGATATATACGACTTAATGACAATCTAAAAGCCAAAGTGTTTCAAGAAGGTTCGGTTAACCTAGTTCATGAGTTTTAGTTAAGGGTATGGCCATGGTCGCTGCTTGAGAGAGAGAGAGAAAAAAGAAACACTCAGCATGCACTCTAACTTAGATTAGATTGGTTAATCACTTTATCTAATCAGGATGGCTCCCACTGTTTCCTCGAATTCTCCTTCAAACCCTAAAAGGAGAATTAGTCGGGATCATCTGAAAATCACTTGAGGAGTAACACCTACTCATCAGTAGGAATCGGGTTCCAACTATTGTTAGTTATATATATGCCCTAGAGGCCATTGTTGTACATAGGATGTATATTATAGTGGATGCTTAGATATATATAGAGATGACTTTCTTGCTCATCATGTTAGTATGCTATTTGGTTTCACTTTATCTTAACATGTTGACTTATATTAGTTTACTGTCTTGCTCTCACATGTTGATAAAGTCTTTAGAATATGTACTCTACTACTGGGATTATGATGAGATCATACTAGTGGGGTCAGGGTAGTCAACGAGTACATCCTATAACTGTTCCTAGTCGAGGGTGTGTCGAGACCGGGCATCGATACACCAGAGTAGACTAGCGTACATGCATCTTGACCCATTTGATGGGAATGGATGATCCCATATCCATCGGTGTTTGACATCAAAGATGGTGTACGGGTGCTCAGTGAAGACTGGGTACACTAGACGTGTAGGGTTCCTAGGCACTCTAGTGAAGTCTCACAAGTGATCAAACATGCACAAATCAAATTTTACGGGTGCCTACAAACCCGACTACGGATCGTTTACTAGATATTTAGGCGATAAAACAAACTAGTTAACACTTAACTACTAGAATACGGAAATACAACCTTTGCAGATCCATTTCTCCACCTCCAAAGCTCCGCAACGATGTCCTTTTGCTGTCCATGTGAGTTTCTGGGCTCTAGCGTCGGCTTCGTCGGAGAATGGGCGAGCTAGGTCGTCGATGTCCATGCCGAAGATGATCTACGTCGAGGCATCGCTAAATCAAGCTCTACCTTCACGAAGTCGTGAAAACTTATGAAGGAAACACGCTATACTACTTGGCAAGATGTAGAGGATGAAGAAATAGGAAGTGGGTAGACTTTAGATTTGGATTTCTCACACTTTTTCATTACTTGCCATTGGAGTAGCAAGCTACATCCATGGAAGAAGAAGATGAAGAAGAAGAAGATATGATAAGTTATTCCTTAAAAGAAAAATAAAATAAATGAATACTTATCATCTCTTTGACCGTGGTTTAGTGTAGAGTTTTAACTAAGGTTAGAGAGTGGTTAGGGTTAGATAAAAGACAAGAATGGTGGACTAAGTTCAAAGCTTCAAGAAGCTTTCAAATAAAAACAAAAACTAGCAACCATTCTTATCTCTTTATCTTTTCTTTTTCCAAAATAAACAAAAGGAATAAATAAATGATTAAGTAAATGAAAAAGAAACCCTAATCACTAATTAACCATGGTTTAACACTTTACACAAAACCAAGCTAGAATGTATCATCAAACATGATACAATCATGTGCACAAAACTATATCGAATATACAATGTGCACATCCGCGCGAGAAAATCAATTTAAAGTGAACCGATACTAGTTAATGCAAAGCAATATATCAAATATATAATTATGTATTAAATCATTAAATCAACACTTGATTTAACGATCCGGTCATATCGCATATAACCGGCTAGTATCCAATGTGTCGGCTTATCGAATCAATCCTTGATTCGATAACTAGGTTATATCACATATAACCATTCGATACATTGATCGCGAGAATAGAATACGGTATCACATACACGCATTATTCTCGGTCCCGCACATATCTCATATGCGCTCCTATTTCGTTTCGCTTGAGCTAGGAAACCTCTGTGTAGGACTCTAAAGACTCGTCAATACGCCGGTAGCAGATGATGATCATATCAAACATCCGCAAGCCGCAAGCGGTCTGCTAAACATAACGGCCACCCGGGTATTGAGCGATCAGAAGATCGACGAGCAAGCCCGCTCACACTCCTGCGAATCCAACCAGTAACACTTACCGTACAGTCCGGTCTGTTCATCTGATATGTCGCATATCTCGCCTAGGGGTGGTAAACGTCAGACCCCAATAGCTCGATAAGTCATGCCGACGTGAGGTCCATGACAATCGTGAAACTACTGATAACTCTTACCAGTACATCACTGCAACCCTGGCCAGGGATTTCCTGTTATGGCCAGTCGAGCATAGCACAACATCAACCCCCAATACCGGGAGAGACGAATCCCCTCCTATCGCTCATTGCCTCCATGTGAATCGGGACTGTACCCAAAAACCACCTGTTTGCACGACTCAGTAGAGCCGTGGTAGGGTGGAAATCAAAGCACAGTGGGAGACACACAAGACTCTATGACGATCTCGGGTCAACAGACTAAGCTGTACCAGTGTCACCAGAGAACTGCCATCTGACGTGAGGTATAATACCATCTAGGAGTTCTCGGCGAGTCCGTTCAGTGTACCCAGTCTCCACTAAGCACCCGTATACCATCTCTGATGTCAAACACCAATGGATATGGGATCATCCATCGCCCATCGCATGGGTCGAGAAGATATACGCTAGTCTACTCTGGAATATCGATGCCCCATCTCGATATTCCCTCGACTAGGAACATTTGAAGGATGTACCCATGGACTATCCAGGCCCCACTAGTATGATCTGCATCACAGTCCTGGAAGTCGAGTACACATCCTAAGGGCTTTACCAACATGTAACAGAGAGACAGAAAGTATACATGTTAAGATAAAGAGCAACCAGATAGCGTACTATCATGTCGAGCGAGAAAGTCCTTCCTATATATGTCCCAGCATCCACTACAATATACATCCAATGTACAGAAATGGCCTCTAGAGCATACATATAACTAACAATCTCCCACTTGCACTAGGGCCATCTGTAGCAGTGGTTGTAGTATCACATACTCAACCATCCCATGAAAGTCTCTCTCTGGGAAAAGGCCTTTGTGAGTGGATCCGCCGTGTTGTCCTCTGAGTATACTCTCCTAACCTCGATCACCCTGGAGATCAACTATCTCCATGATCAGGTGATGCTGCCTCAGAATATGTTTGGGTCACTGATGGGACCAGGGTTCCTGGGCCAAAGCCACAATTCCATTGTCATACAATGGAAGGAATCTAGTTCATCTTATGAACCAATATATACCCAAACTGCCTCTTTGGTAGTATCATTAATAGCGATATTACCAGCCTTTATCGTCTAGTTTGCCACGGTATCTAGTTTGGAACTCTTCCAACATACCGTCCCTTTACTGAGTGTAAAGACAGTGCCTGTGACTGACATTCAGTCGTCTTTATCACCCTGGAACACTTCCAGTGATTCTCCCCATGATCGATTGATACCATCTCACTACATCTAGTGAGAATCCTAACATCCAATTACATCTATCTCATAGATGAAAACTCAGGATTTAGGAGGTATCACTTTGATCCTATTTGGGGAATCCTAGTGATAATAGGAGATTGACCGATCGTAGTATAGGAAACTCTTTTCCTATGAAGAGTATGTTGTCTACGTACAGTATGAAGATGACCACCTTACTCTCTACTACCCTTTTGTATATACAAGGTTCGTCTACCATTTTGATGAAGTCAAACACTTTGACTATCACATCAAAACAGACGTTCCAAGTCCGCGATGCCTGCTTCATTATATAAAGCAACTTGCACACGTTTCCGCTGCTCCCACTGTTTACGAAGACCTCTGGCTGTGTTCTTATAGACGTTCTCTTCTAAATCAATATTTAGAAAAACAGTCATGGCACCCAACCGCCAGATATCGTAGTCATGGTATGTAGCCGTGGTAAGTAGGATCTGGATAGACTTAAGCATAGCTACTGGAAAAAGGTTTCATCATTATCCATGCCTGGTCGATGACGAAAACCTTTAACAAGTCTAGTTTTGAAAGTTTCAACTTTTCCATCTATACCAAGTAATCTTCTCAAGATATACTTGCTCCTGATGGGGATTTAACCCTTCAGATGTAGCAACCAAAGTCCATACTTTGCTGGTGTACATGGATTCCATCTCAGATCGCTAAGCATCCAGCCATTCTTACAGAGTCCCTACTCTCGATGGCCTGCTCGAAACTAGTTGGGTCATCATCTCATGATGCAATCCTTGCTCCCACTGTCATCGAGAAACCGAGGTATCTCTCAGGCGGATAAGGAACCCTACTAGATCGGCGGAGAGGCTGAGGTTCGTCGGGAACTATAGAATATTATGGTTCTGTCAAGTCATCAACTGCAGTTTTGTATAGCTGGAACCTTTCCAGTTCTACAGAACTGATCCTGCCTCGATCTTGTCCGGATTTTTCTTTTGACATAGGCCGGACAACCCCAAATCTTAACTAACTTAAGATATGGGCTCTTCCCTTTCCATATCACATATGAAGTGGTAGGCAATGATTTGATTCGAACCCTATTCAATAGGTATGCAGCTTCTCAAGCGCATAATACCCAAAAGGAAACAGATAACTCAGTAGTACTCATCATAGAGCACACCTTATCATATAGGGTGTGATTGCCCCGCCCCGATATACCATCGTGCTATGGTGTATACGGAGGAGTAATGCTGAGAGAGAATCTCATTCTCCAGGAATTCTATGCATAAGTATTCTCCTCCCTGATCTCATCATAGGACATAATACTTATACCCGTATTTTGGTTCTCTACTTCTAGCTTATATTCTGTGAATACCTCAAAAGGTTCGGACTTATGTTTCAACAGGAACATATGACTGAATCTTGAGAAATTATCAGAGAATATAATGAAGTAAAAAGAACCAGTCCTGGCATGTGTAGACAGGAGACCTTACATACATCATCATGTATCAGTCCCAAGAGTTTACTAACTCTTTCTCTGTTTCCAGTAAACAGAGCTGGTGTCATTATATCTTTGTGACATGACTGGCAAGTTTCACAAGATGTAAATTCAAACTGATTTAAATATACATCTAAATGTAACTTCAGCCAGTCGGGTCGTATTGATATGACCTAGTTTACAATGCCTCAAGAATGATTCGTTCATTTCTGAACTCTTCCTCTTGTGTGTGTTCTGTATACGAGGAACTGTAGTTTGATTTAGAACGTCAATGCTTTTAGATAACATGCCTGAACCGATCAACTTTTGATATAGGAAATGTTCAAAACATTATCCATCAATACAAAATTATATCCTTTCTTTACTAATAAAGAGACTGATATGATTTTGTATATCAGGTTCGGTATCTAATAGCATTTGTTCAGAATCAATGAATTCGTAATACAGGGTGACAGTGACCAACAGACTTGGCTGCAACACTTGCCCTGTTTTCTGTCTCATGAAACTTATCACCCGTTCTCAGTTTTTCTACCTTTTTGTAGCCCTATGTAACAGATTACATATCTGGGATCCTGATCCGGTATCATATACCCAGGATTCAGAGGATACTGAGAAACAGTTCTTTGTAATGAACACACCCGAAGGAGATGCATCATATGCACTTTCTTCGTTTGGGCGGCATAGGAATTATGGTATTCCCCAATTTCCTGCTCTGTCTTATAACAATTATAAGTTGGAGCGGGACCAACGTTCCCCAGCTCAGTATAACAAGCGGGTTCGGTCAATACATCCGTATTATTATCTTGATTAAGGCGTGATATGGTCGCTACCTGGAGAGAGAGAGAAGAAAACACTCAGCGTGCGCTCTTGCAAGATCAGATTGGTTATATATTTTATCTAATCAGGATGGCTCCCACTGTTTTTATCAAATCTTCCTTCAAACCTTAAAAAGAAAGACTAGCCGGGATTAATTACACTCTACAAGTTCGCCAATCTTTCAGCCAGGCCAGTGTCGGTACTTTGAGGGAGGTTCCCCGTGCTTTCGCACGAACCTAATTAATGTAAACCTCGTTTTCCCAGAGGCGTAACCCCGTTGACACCTTTCTAGACACCTACTTGATCGGCTAATTGTAATTTATAAAACTCTCCCAGGAGTAACTCTTACTCGCAGCGGGTATTAGGATCCAACTATCTCATAGAAGGTATGCAATCTCATTGCAAATTTCAACACTCGAAACTCCCGATAATCGTTTTTACCCCTAGCACCTATGACCTTGGCTAAGGTCAACAAATCATAGGTACTAGTCAAGTTCTACCCGTCATTTCGTGATTAATTAGACCCACCCACATGACCCTTGGCTAAGGTCAACAAAGCCACATGACTGTCCTAACTAATCGCATCATATGCTGTGTAGGAAGACATCACTTAGCTACCGCACACTACGCCTCGGCTATGGTCGACAAACGTAGCACGAATACTAAGTACTCTACTTCCTAAAATGACGGAGGGTTGCGAATGGTTTTTATGAAAACCTTTAACGCTTTGAACTTGATCTCGTTGCGGAATCAAATGGTTTTTAAATGGAATGTTTTTTAGGCTTTTCTAGTTTTGCTAAAGGGGTCACTCCCGGTGAAGGGATCGTCGGCCCTTTCCTCGTTGAATGAGGTGCGGGATATATCATATATATCATTGTGCAAAGCGGAAACTATAGAAGCGATCAAAGACAAACCGAGGGTTGTAGCATCTGCCAGTTATTGCTAAAGGAGTCACTCCCGGTGAAGGGATCTCGGTCCTTTCCTCATCGAATAAGGTGCAGGATGTTCTATAATGAACACCGCGATGCAAAGCAAGAACTGTAGCTACCTGTTTTATTTTGAAATTCGATTCCACAACATCAATTAGGTTTATTTTCTTTCATTGATCTCATTAATGAATATCCCATCATTTAAGTCCACCTAACCATTACAGATAAATATAACGTACGCTTATGCCATCCGCATTCGCCTCGATGTCCCGTCTGCACCGTTAGGTTAGGTAACTAACGCCAGAGCGAGGCAGGGCTAGCGCGGGTGTAAAACATAAGCAACGTCTATATAATATATCATATATACTATATATAATATCTGTCACAGAACATCACATGATCACAGATAAATCACAGCAGAAGAAATATATGAAATATTGGATATACTAGGACGTCCGTGTTTTCAATACGAGCCAGTATAAAACACGGATTCCATGGTCGTGATGAATAGCCAATCCCACACCCTTAGACCCCTACGAGAGCGGCAAGCAACCCTACCATTTCTAGGGTTAGGAGACCCGGACTCGACGCCTCGAGATGGTCTCCCACTGTACCCCAGAACCCGGTTACTTGTGCTCCCCTCCTTGGGTCTATCCTAGTGCAGTAAAGTAAATAATATACAACGGGTGACGACTTCCGCAACCTGAAAGTGCCCCAATAAAAGAATATTACATACAAGTTTTTACATGAATGAAATTGAAAAACACTCATCTCACATAAAAACCCCCGGCTATTCAAACACGACGATCCAATATAACATATCCAGCAACACATAACAACACATATCATCAACGTAAGTAAATATGCGCATCCCAATTGTCGTTGACATATAGCAACGAAACCGGCGATATCACATATTACACTTACGGTCACAGAAAAGAAAGTGTAAAACTACAACAGTTGGAATCCGCAACCACCTCAGACATCGCATGCCTGACCAAATGAATACCTTAGACATCGCATGCCTAACAATTATAAACCCCGCATTTTAGTCTCATTATCGAAAACTCTTTTCAATATCAAGTCGGGCAATTCAACAGGATTCCCGACATTCTGATCGAATGCTCGTCGCAAACTTTAGTAGGCGGCCGCACCCCCGACGCCGTCGACGAAATGCACCAAGGCGGAACACCGCTACCGGGAGCACCCGAACGGATGCTTTCGGCGACGGGGTTCTCCTACAGTCACTTGGTCGGGGCTATGGGGTGAGGCTGTCTATTAAGCTTACCCGGCGAGTATCCGCGTACGCTACGTGATTGCGACGGACTTTTGATCACATCAAAACTCCGTGGCAACCGATCAAATGAGACTAAACTGCTATGTTTATGACATTCATTCCGTTATCTCATAACTATTTGCGAATTCCAATTATTGTATCACATTCCGGATAAATAGAAAATGCTAAACTTTTTGATCGAACAATCGAACACCCAAGTTTTCCCGATACAGCTCAACACATGAAATAAGTCTAACAACATTCAGTTCGTGCCTCAGTAGCAACGGTCCAGCCGTAGATGGGTCAAGCCAACGCCTCACATGTGGCACGCCGTACTCCCCCAAACCCGAAGGTTCAAAGGGCAGTTCAAGACGGTCACATAATCGAGTTAAGGTTTGTTGTCTTCTAGAGGGTCCATCGCGTTACTTGCACTACTTAGAACGTCGTTAAACTACGGAAAAATCCAACAATTGGAAATTTCCCGGCAGGGGAAAAAAATGGGTATTTATATCCGGTCGAACTTTTTAACATATTCTAAGATTTATCCGAAAAAAAACACACCGACAAAATTAGACAATCCGACCGATACACCGAGTTCCCAATACAACCCAGAAAATGCAACTCTGGAAAAATTATTAAAAATCCCCAGAAAAACCAGAACAGACAACTAAGAGTTACTGTGCAAAATAGGATGCACAAAGCGACAAAATAGCCGCGGATCCGCCGCATGATCCTATTGTAGGGCCGCGGATCCGCGCCTATTTTGTGGAATCAGGACCACGAATTTCACAGTAAGTCTTAGAATTACCTGCTTGTTTTTCTGAATATTTTTAATTTGGAAAAATCCTCGAAATTAGAAAATGTACAGAGAGCATATTCTTAGTCGGGGTTTTGGGTCGATCGGACTTCTGATTCCGTCGGGACTTCGCCTAAGGCTCTAACCAGGCTCTGATACCACTGTAGGGTTCCTAGGCACTCTAGTGAAGTCTCACAAGTGATCAAACATGCACAAATCAAATTTTACGGGTGCCTACAAACCCGACTACGGATCGTTTACTAGATATTTAGGCGATAAAACAAACTAGTTAACACTTAACTACTAGAATACGGAAATACAACCTTTGTAGATCCGTTTCTCCACCTCCAAAGCTCTGCAACGAAGTCCCTTTGCTTTCCATGTGAGTTTCTGGGCTCTAGCGTCGGCTTCGTCGGAGAATGGGCGAGCTAGGTCGTCGATGTCCATGCCGAAGATGATCTATGTCGAGGCATCGCTAAATCAAGCTCCACCTTCACGAAGTCGTGAAAACTTATGAAGGAAACACCCTATACTACTTGGCAAGACGTAGAGGATGAAGAAATAGGAAGTGGGTAGACTTTAGATTTGGATTTCTCACACTTTTTCATTACTTGCCATTGGAGTAGCAAGCTACATCCATGGAAGAAGAAGATGAAGAAGAAGAAGATATGATAAGTTATTCCTTAAAAGAAAAATAAAATAAATGAATACTTATCATCTCTTTGACCATGGTTTAGTGTAGAGTTTTAACTAAGGTTAGAGAGTGGTTAGGATTAGATAAAAGACAAGAATGGTGGACTAAGTTCAAAGCTTCAAGAAGCTTTCAAATAAAAACAAAAACTAGCAACCATTCTTATCTCTTTATCTTTTCTTTTTCCAAAATAAACAAAAGGAATAAATAAATGATTAAGTAAATGAAAAAGAAACCCTAATCACTAATTAACCATGGTTTAACACTTTACACAAAACCAAGCTAGAATGTATCATCAAACATGATACAATCATGTGCACAAAACTATATCGAATATACAATGTGCACATCCGCGCGAGAAAATCCATTTAAGGTGAACCGATACTAGTTAATGGAAAGCAATATATCAAATATATAATTATGTATTAAATCATTAAATCAACACTTGATTTAACGATCCGGTCATATCGCATATAACCGGCTAGTATCCAATGTGTCAGCTTATCGAATCAATCCTTGATTCGATAACTAGGTTATATCGCATATAACCATTCGATACATTGATCGCGAGAATAGAATACGGTATCACATACACGCATTATTCTCGGTCCCGCACATATCTCATATGCGCTCCTATTTCGTTTCGCTTGAGCTAGGAAACCTCTGTGTAGGACTCTAAAGACTCGTCAATACGCCGGTAGCAGATGATGATCATATCAAACATCCGCAAGCCGCAAGCGGTCTGCTAAACGTAACAGCCACCCGGGTATTGAGCGATCAGAAGATCGACGAGCAAGCCCGCTCACACTCCTGCGAATCCAACCAGTAACACTTACCGTACAGTCCGGTCTGTTCGTCTGATATGTCGCATATCTCGCCTAGGGGTGGTAAACGTCAGACCCCAATAGCTCGATAAGTCATGCCGACGTGAGGTCCATGACAATCATGAAACTACTGATAACTCTTACCAGTACATCACTGCAACCCTGCCTAAGGATTTCCTGTTATGGCCAGTCGAGCATAGCACAACATCAACCCCCAATACCGGGAGAGACGAATCCCCTCCTATCGCTCATTGCCTCCATGTGAATCGGGACTGTACCCAAAAACCACCTATTTGCACGACTCAGTAGAGCCGTGGTAGGGTGGAAATCATAGCACAGTGGGAGACACACAAGACTCTATGACGATCTCGGGTCAACAGACTAAGCTGTACCAGTGTCACCAGAGAACTGAAATCTGACGTGAGGTATAATACCATCTGGGAGTTCTCGGCGAGTCCGTTCAGTGTACCCAGTCTCCACTGAGCACCCGTATACCATCTCTGATGTCAAACACCAATGGATATGGGATCATCCATCACCCATCGCATGGGTCGATAAGATATACGCTAGTATACTCTGGAATATCGATGCCCCATCTCGATATTCCCTCGACTAGGAACATTTGAAGGATGTACCCATGGACTATCCAGGCCCCACTAGTATGATCTTCATCACAGTCCTGGAAGTCGAGTACACATCCTAAGGGCTTTACCAACATGTAACAGAGAGACAGAAAGTATACATGTTAAGATAAAGAGCAACCAGATAGCGTACTATCATGTCGAGCGAGAAAGTCCTTCCTATATATGTCCCAGCATCCACTACAATATACATCCAATGTACAGAAATGGCCTCTAGGGCATACATATAACGAACAGGACGGACTCGCCGAGAACTCCCAGATGGTATTATACCTCACGTCAGATGGCAGTTCTCTGGTGACACTGGTACAGGTTAGTCTGTAGACCTGAGATCATCATAGAGTCTTGTGTGATTCCCACTGTGCTTTGATTTCCACCTTACCATGTCCAAGAGGGCGTGCAAAACGGTGGCTTTTAGGTACAGTCCCGAATCACATGGAGGCAATGAGCGATAGGAGGGTTTCGTCTCTCCCGGTATAGGGAGTTGATGTTTTGCTGTGTTCGATTGGCTATAACTAGAAGTCCCTGGCAAGGGCGGAGATTGAGTACTACTGGTAAGTGTTATCAGTAGGTTCTCGGCCACTTATGAGCCTCACATCGACACGACTTATCGGTTACTGGGGTCTGACGTATACCACCCGTAAACTAGATTTGCAACATATTAGACAAAGAGACCGGACTGTACGGTAGTGTTACTGATTGGATTCACAGGAGAATGTATAGGCTTGCTTGTTGATCTTCTGATCGCTCAATACCTGGGTGGCTGTTACGTTTAGCTGACCGCTTGCAGCTTGTGGGTGTTTGATATGATCATCACCTGCTACCGGCGTATTAACGATTCTTTAGAGTCCAACATAGAGGTTTCTTGACTCAAGCAAAACGGAGTAGGAGCACATATGTGACATGTGCAGGACCGAGAATAATACGATATGAGATACCGTATTCTATTCTCGCGATATTTGATATCGGCCGGGTATATGTGATATAGCCGGGTCATCGGATCAAGTGTTGATTCGATGAAATGATACAGTTTATATTAATCGGTTATTTGAGAAATAGCCGGATTGTCGGATCAAGTGTTGATTCGATAAATTAAAGTATAATTATATATGTGATATATTACATTACATTATCTAATATTGGCTCGCTTTATTGATTCATTTTCTCACCGGTTAATACATTGATATATATGCGATATATATTAATTGTATTATTTTCTTTTGTTACAAAAATATATTATATATGTGATATATAATATTGTAACAAGTTATGATTATAAATGCAACATGATTAGTGGAGATTAAACATGGTTAGGGTTTGATTTGGGTTAATCTTTTCTAGAAATTTCTAGAAGCTTTTCTTTTGTTTTAAGCAAAGATATTATGTGTTAATATTTTGGAGATATTTTCCTAACCCAACCCATACCCTTTAACCCTAGTTAAATCTCTACAATGGTTAAGTCTTTCTTGACTTAACCATGGTTGCAATTGTAATGATATAACAATTCATTATTCATCACAAAAGCAGGGATAATTCTTCTTCTTCTACCTTGAGCTCTTGAAAAGCTTTCTAGGTTTTTCTTTTGTGATGTATTAGTGTGAGAAATTGATAGTAAAAGATAGCATAAATCCTACTTCATCATCCTTATCTAATCTAGCCAATTAGATTAGGGTGTTCACTTCATTAATACTTGATTAGTGAGTGAGAGCTTGAGTTAAAGAAATTTCAAGGTAGATCATCTTAAAAGAGGAAGACTTCAAGAAAGCATGGATCATTCGGGTTGTGGAGCTTCTCTTGAGTCCGTGAGATCAAGGATCGCGGCGAAGGGACTACTACTCGGAGCTTATGAAGTGAAGGAGCGGACTATAAAGGTTGTAATCCCTCTCTCTTAGTTGTAAAGATGTTACTTGCCTGTTTAACCCTAATTATCTAGCAAAGATCCTCGCTTTAGGTTTTTCGGCACGTCTAAATTTTAAATCGGGCATGGTTGATGCCTTATAGACCCTTGTGACTGTGCCTAGTAACCCTACAGTGGTATTAGAGCCTAGCTAGAGCATTAGGCGACGTGTATACGAATTTAAAAGTCCGATCGAACCCCGAAACGTCAATATTTGACCCCTCTCTGGAAATTTTTTTAAAATATGATTTTTTCCGCATTAAAAATACTCAGAAAATTCAACAGGGAATTCTAAGGATAACTGTTAAATACGAACCCATAATACCCTAAAGTCGTCGCGGAACCGCGATAGGAGCATGCTTCTCACGGCGGTTCCGCGGCCGAACTTGGATGTTAGGGGCTCATATTTGAAGGGTTAATCCGTAGGTATTGGTATATGCTTCTGGGAATTTTTAATCTTACTCAAGTGTTGAGTGTTCTGGAGATCATTTGTATTCGTTAATTTGATCGGAAAGTATAATTTCGTTTAGTTTTCTGGATAATTTAGAACGTGTTAAAATGTTCGAACGGATATCAATAACTCGCTTTTTCCCGACACGAAATTTTTTCAAGTGTTGAATATTTCTAGAGTTTAAAACTTTCGGAAAAACATGCAAGCATATCTGTGGAACCTCTAGAAGAAAGTAACCTTAACTCGATTATGTGACCATCAAAACATCCACTGAACCCTAAGGTTTGTGGTAGTTTGGCATTGTCACATGTGAGGCGTTGGTTTGACCCTTCTACGGCTGCTTCACTGGGGCCGTGACATGTTCTGGGTTTTTTGAACTCAGCTCAAGTGTTGAGCTATTAAGGAATTCTTGGGTGTTTAATTATTCGATCGGAAAGTTTAATTTTGTCTATTTATCTGGAATGTGATACAATATGTGGAATTCATATAGTTAGGTATGAAATGCGATGTATGTGATATTTCGGATTTATGATGTCTAAAATGATTATGGATTCCAAATGTTGTAGTTTTACATTTTCTTTTCTGTGATCGTAAGCGTAGTATGTGATGTATCGCCGGCTTCGTTGCTATACATCAACGACAGTCGGGATACACATACTTGCTTACGTTGATGATATGAGATATTATGTGTTGCTGTGATATGTTATATTGGATCATCGTGTTCTGAATAGCTGGGGTTTTTATGTGAGATGATGGTTTTTATTTTCATTCATGTAAAATTCATTTTTATGTAATATTCTTTTATTAGGGCACTTCCGGGATGAGGTTGATGTCACCATTGTATATTATTTACATTTCCGCATTAGGTAGACCCAAGGAGTGGAGCACAAGTAACCGGGATCTAGGGTACAGTAGGAGGCCATCTCGAGGAGTCGAGACCGGATCTCCTAACCCTAGAATTGGCAGTGTTGCTTGCCGCTCTCGTAGGGGTCTAGGGATGTACGTTTGGCTATTCATCACGACCGTGGAATCCGTTTTTTATACAGGCTCGATGTAAAACACGGATGTCCTAGTATATCCAATGTTTTAAATGTTATCTTCTGCTGCAATGTTCTGTGATGAGATCATATTAGTGCCTGAGACGAATGCTTATACTATATATATGATATATAAATATTACACCTTTCGTTTCTTCTGTGATGCTTACGAAGAATAATTGATGGGATTTATTAATGAGATTAATAAAAGAAAAGAAACCTAAAAGATGTTGTAGAATCAAAACTTTATAAAATGGTAGCTACAGTCTTGCTTTGCACAGCGGTATATATGATATACCCTACACCTTATTCGATGGGGAAAGAGCCGAGATCCCTTAAACAGGAGTGACTCTTTAGCATAACTGGCAGATGCTACAAACTCACGGTTTAGTTTTTGACAGTTTAAATAGTTCTTGCTTTACACCGTGGTATATATGATATACCCTGCACCTTATTCGATGGGGAAAAAGCCGAGATCCCTTCACCGGGAGTGACCTCTTTAGCGAAACTGGAAAAGCCTAAAAACAATCCTTTTCAAAATCACTTGTTTCTACAACGATATCAAGTTCATTACGCTCACGGTTTTTCTGAAAAACCTGCGTAGCCCTCCGACATTTCAGATAGGTAATACTTAGTATTCGTGCTGTGTTTGTTGGCTTTCGTCAGGGCGTAGTTTGCGGTAGCTAACTATTTATTATCTGTAGCATATGATGTGATTGGGTTAGGGTAGTCGTACGGCTTTGTTGGCTTTCGTCAAGGGACGTATGGCTGGGTTTAATTCAATCAAGAAATGTACGGGTTGAACTTGACTAGCGGACTATGGTTTGTTGGCAACCGTCAAGGTCATAGCACGTTAGGGGTAAAAGTATTATCGGGAATTTCATGTGTTGAAATTTGCAATGAGATTGCATGCCTTCTATGAGATAGATGGATCCTGATACCCACTGCGAGTAAGAGTTACTCCTGGGAGAATCTTACACAGGACAATTAGCCAATTAAGTAAGTGTCTAGAAAGGTGTTAACGGGGTTAAGCCTATGGGAAAACGAGGTTTATTTTAATTAGGTCCGTGCGAAAGCATGGGGAACCTCCTTCAAAGTACCAACACTGATCTGGCTGAATGATTGACGAAATTGTAGGGTGTAATTAATCCCGGCTAATCTTACCTTTTAGGGTTTGAAGGGAGATTTGATGAAAACAGTGGGAGACATCCTGATTAGATAAGATAATAACCAATCTAATCTTGCAAGAGCATACGCTAAAGTGTTTCCTTCTCTCTCTCTCCCGGTAGCGACCATGTCAGGACTTAATCAAGATAATAATATGGATGTATTGACTGAACCTCCTTATTATACTGAGCAGGGGAAAGTTGGTCCCGTTCTTTCTTATAAATGTTATAAGACTGAGCAGGAAATAGGAGAAAATCTTGATTCTCACACCGCCTAAACGAAGAACAAGTATGTTGATGGATCTTCTTCGGGTGTGTTAGTTATTGAGAACCATTTCTCAGTTCATCCTACGTCCTGGATATTAGATACCGGATCGGGATCCTACATATGTAAATTGTTACGTGGGCTACGTAAAGGTAGAGAACTGGGAAAAGGTGATCATTTCGTACAAGTAGAGAATGGTACAAATATTGCTGCCAAAGCAGTTGGCGAATATCACCTAATATTACCAAGTAGTAATACATTGATTCTGAATGAGTGCTATTATATACTGAACATGATGTGCAACATTATATCAGTTTCTTTATTAAGTAAAGAAGGGTATAATTTTATAATACAGAATAATGTTATGAACATCTTCCTAAATCAAAAGTTGATTGGATCAGGCTCGTTGCATAATGTCATATTCATTCTCAATCAAAATACAGTCCTTAATATACAAAACACACACAAGTGGAAGAGTTCAGAAATAAATGAATCCTTCTTGTGGTATTGTAGACTTGGTCATATCAATGCGACACGGCTAGCTAAGTTACATAAGGATGGATACTTGAATACGTTCGAATTATCATCTTATGATACTTGCCATTCATGTCTCAAAGGTAAAATGACCAAAATTCCGTTTAGTGGATACGGAGAAAGAGTTGAGGAACTCTTAAGGCTGATAAATAGTGATGTATGTGGTCCTATGTCTACACATGCCAGGAACAGTTCTTCCTACTTCATTACATTCACTGACGATCTCTCAAGATACGGACATGTGTTCCTGATGAAACACAAGTCTGAAGTTTTTGAGAAATTCAGAGAATATAAGCACGAAGTAGAGAACCAAACGGGCAAAAGTATTATGATCCTTCGATCTGATCGAGAAGAACACTTGAGCAATGAGTTCCAAGACTATCTAAAAAAGAATGGGATTCTCTCTCAGCTTACTCCTCCTTATACACCACAGCACAACGGTGTATCAGAACGGAGGAATCACACCTTATTAGATATGGTGCGCTCTATTTCCTTCTGGGGATATGCGCTTGAGACAGCCATACACCTATTGAATATGGTTCCTACCAAATCAGTGCCTACCACTCCATATGAGATATGAAAAAGGAAGAGAACATCTCTTAAGTATGTTAAGATATGGGGTTGTCCGGCCTATGTCAAAAGGCTAAATCCGGACAAAGTCGAGGCATGGTCTGTCTTATGCAAGTTTGTATGATATCCCAGGAATTCATAAGGGTATATCTTCTACCACACTGAGGAACAAAAGGTGTTTATTTCTTGACATGCCACCTTTTTAGAAAAGGAATTTCTTGCAAAGGAAATTTTTGGCGAGGAGGTAGAACTGGAAGAAGATCCAGCAACACAAACTACGACAGATGATTTATTGAAACCTGAAGATTCAGTAGCACCCAACGAACCCCAGCCACTCCGCCGATCTAGTAGGGTTTCTCATCCACCAGAGAGATACAACGGTTTTCTCGTTGATGGTGGGAGCGAGGATTGCATCATGGAATTTGATGACCCGACTATTTTCGAGAAGGCCATCACGAGTGGTGACTCTTAGAAGTGGCTGGATGCAATGCGATCTGAGATGGAATTCATGTACACCAACAAAGTATGGACTTTGGAAGTTGCTCCTGAAGGGGTAAAACCCATTGGGAGCAAATGGATCTTTAAGAAGAAACTTGGTGTAGATGGAAAAGAAGAGACTTTCAAAGCTAGACTTGTTGCAAAAGGTTTTCTTCAATGACCAGGTGTGGATTATGACGAAACCTTTTCTCCAGTGGCTATGCTTAAGTCCATCCGGATCTTACTTGCCATTGCTGCATACCATGATTACGAAATCTGGCAGATGGATGTTAAGACCGCCTTTCTAAATAGTGATTTAGAAGAGTGCGTGTACATGACTCAGCCAAAGGGCTTCGTAGATAGTGGGAGGAGCGGAAAGGTGTGCAAGCTGCTTAAATCCATCTATGGATTTATGCAAGTATCGCGGAGTTGGAACATCTGCTTTGATGTTGTAGTCAAAGAGTTTGACTTCATCAAAAACGTAAATGAACCTTGTATATATAAGAAGGTTGCAGAGAATAAGGTTGTCTTCCTCGTATTGTTCGTCGATGACATACTCTTGATAGGAAATGATGTTCCTATGCTGCAATCGGTCAAACTCTTCTTATCACAAAGATTCTCAATGAAGGATCTAGGTGATGCCTCCAGCATACTGGGAATAATGATCTATAGAGATAGATCTAAAAGGATACTAGGATTGTCCCAATCCAGGTATATTGACACCATACTAAAGAGGTTTAGTACGGAAGAATCCAAGCGTGGGAACCTACCCACGATCTCTGGACTCACTCTCTCCAAAGAGATGTCTCCCAAGACAGATTTGGAATGAGCTTGCATGCTAGGGATACTTTATGCTTCGGCAGTAGGCTCTATCATGTATTCTATGCTATATACCAGACCCGATGTAGCATACTCAATAAGTGTAGAGAGTAGGTATCAAGCAAATCCTGGAGAGAGTCACTGGATAGCTGTGAAGAACTTTCTCAAGTACTTGAGAAGAACTAAAGAGATGTTCTTGGTGTATGGTAACGGAGAACTCCAGGTGGAGTCCTTTACCGATTCAAGCTTCCAAAGTGATAAGGACGACTCTAAGTCGCACTGGGGATTTGTCTTTACCCTCAATGGAGCGGCGGTATGTTGGAAGAGTTCCAAACAGGATACCGTTGCAGACTCGACGATGGAGGCTGAATACATCATTGCCAACGATGCTGCCAAAGTGGTTGTCTAGATAAAGAAGTTCATTACTAAACTTGGTGTGGTTCCATCCATCGAGCATCCAATACCTATGTATTGCGATAACAATGGAGCTGTGGCTTTGGCCAAGGAACCCAAGTCCCATAAGAAGTCCAGACATATTCTGAGGCGGTATCACCTGATCCGAGAGATAGTTGATCGCAGGAAGATCGAGGTTAGGAGAGTTGATACGAAGGACAACACTGCGGATCCACTCACGAAGGCTATTACCCAGACACAGTTTGAGAGACTCTTCGGGATGCTGGGTGTGAGATACTACTACAGCTGGCCTTAGTGCAAGTGGGAGATTGTTTGTTATATATATGCCCTAGAGGCCATTGTTGTACATATGATGTATATTATAGTGGATGCTTGGATATATATAGAGAGGACTTTCTTGCTCGTCATGATAGTACGCTATTTGGTTTCACTTTATCTTAACATGTTGACTTATATTAGTTTACTGTCTTGCTCTAACATGTTGATAAAGCCCTTAGGATATGTACTCGACTACTGGGACTATGATGAGATCATACTAGTAGGGCCAGGGTAGTCAATGAGTATATCCTATAACTGTTCCTAGTCGAGGGTGTGTCGAGACAGGGCATCGATACACCAGAGTAAACTAGCATACACGCATCTTGACCCATATGATGGGCGATGGATGATCCCATATCCATCGGTGTTTGACATCAAAGATGGTGTACGGGTGCTCAGTAGAGACTGGGTATAATGGACGGACTCACCGAGAACTCCCAGATGGTATTATACCTCATGTCAGATGGCAGTTCTCTGGTGCCACTGGTACAGGTTAGTCTGTAGATCCGAGATCGTCATAGAATCTTGTGCGATTCCCACCGTGCTTTGATTTCCACCTTACCACGACGAAGAAGGCGTGCAAAACGGTGGCTTTTGGGTACAATCCCGAATCACATGGAGCCAATGAGCAAAAGGAGGGGTTTCGTCTCTCCCGGTATAGGGAGTTGATGTTGTGCTGTGTTTGATTGGCTATAATTCGAAGTCCCTGGCCAGGACGGATATTGAGTACTACTGGTAAGTGTTATCAGTAGGTTCTCGACCTATTATGAGCCTCACATCGATACGACTTATCGGTTACTGGGGTCTGACGTATACCACCCCTTGACTAGATATGCAACATATCAGACGAAGAAACCGGACTGTATGGTAGTGTTACTGATTGGATTCACAGGAGAATGTACAGGCTTGCTTGTTGATCTTCTGATCGCTCAATACCTGGGTGGCTGTTACGTTTAGCTGACCGCTTGCAGCTTGTGGGTGTTTGATATGATCATCAACTGCTAACGGCGTATTGACGATTCTTTAGAGTATTACACAGAAGTTTCTTGACTCAGGCAAAACGGAGTAGAAGCATATATGTGATATGTGCGGGACCGAGGATAATACGATATGAGATACCGTATTCTATTCTCGTGATATTTGATATCGGCCAGGTATATGTGATATAGCCGGGTCATCGGATCAATTGTTGATTCGATGAAATGATATAGTTTATATTAGTCGGTTATTTGAGAAATAGCCGGATTGTCGGATCAAGTGTTGATTCGATAATTTAATGTATAATTATATATGTGATACATTACATTACATTATCTAATATTGGCTCGATTTACTGATTCATTTTCTCACCGGTTAATACATTAATATATATGCGATATATATTAATTGTATTATTTTCTTTTGTTCAAAAAATATATTATATATGTGATATATAATATTTTAACAAGTTATAATTACAAATGCAACATGATTGGTAGAGATTAAACATGGTTAGGGTTTGATTTGGGTTAATCTTTTCTAGAAGCTTCTAGAAGCTTTTCTTTTGTTTTGAGCAATGATATTATGTGTTGATATTTTGGAGATATTTTCCAAACCCAACCCACATCCTTTAAGCTTAGTTAAATCTCTACAATGGTTAAGTCTTTCTTGACTTAACCATGGTTGCAATTGTAATGATATAACAATTCATTATTCATCACAAAAGCAGGGATAATTCTTCTTCTTCTTCCTTGAGCTCTTGAAAAGCTTTCTAAGTTTTTCTTTTGTGAGTATTAGTGTGAGAAATTGATAATAAAAGAGTGCATAAATCCTACTTCATCATCCTCATCTAATCTAGCCAATTAGATTAGGGTGTTTACTTCATTAATACTTGATTAGTGAGTGAGAGCTTGAATTAATGAAATTTCAAGGTAGATCATCTTAGAAGAGGAAGACTTCAAGCAAGCATGGATCATTCGGGTTGTGGAGCTTCTCTTGAGTCCGGGAGATCATGGATCGCAGCGAAGGGACTACTACTCAGAGTTTATGAAGCGACGGAGCGGACTACAAAGCTTGTAATCCCTCTCTCTTAGTTGTAAAGATGATTACTTGCTTGTTTAACCCTAATTATCTAGCAAAGATCCTCGCTTTAGTTTGTTCGGCATGTCTAAATTTTAAATCGGGCATGGTTGATGCCTTATAGACCCTTGTGACTATGCCTAGTAACCCTACAACTATCATCGCATGATAACTTAATGGAAGCCACTCAAGTCACCACACTCCAGAAGATATGCGCATGCCTGGCAAGTCTCCTGTATGTTTGAAACTCCCGATGTGGTTTTTACCCCTACGACCTAAGTGACCTTGACTGAGCCAACATATCAAAGGGTCCTAGTCAAGTTCAACCTGTCATTATCTTGATTGTATTAGACCCACCCGCACGAGTCCTTGACTGAGCCAAAATGACCGTACGACTGTCCTAACCAATCGCATCACCATGCAACAGAAATGAACTACATAGCTACCGAACACTACACCTCGGCTGAGCACGACATACGTAGGATGAATACTAAGCAATACTAATCTGAAATGACGGAGGACTACGACTAGTTTTTGGCGAAAAACCATTAACGTAATGAACTTGATATCGTTGAAGGAACCCGTGCAGTTTTACAAATATATAGTGGCATAAACTTTTGCTAAAGAGGTCTCCCTGTAAAGGGATCTCGGCTCTTTCCTCATAGAATGAGGTGCAGAATATTCCTAACTGAATACCACGATGCAAAAAAAAAGAATCGACTATAGTGAAGTTATTACACTGACGCAAAATTTTGCCCAAGAGGTCACTCCCTATGAAGGGATCTCGGCTCTTGCCTCGTCGAATGAGATGCTGAATATTTAGAACCGAATATCGCTGTGCAAAGCAAAACGAAACGTCTGTAATAACAGTTTTAAAAAATTGGTTCCAACAACATCATTTAGATTTTTTTTCCTTGCATTAATCAAAGTTAACGCAGTCCCATCAATTAATCCATATCACACCAGAAAAAGGAATGAAAATACAATGTCCATCCGCATTCGCTACAGGGCCCCGTCATGCACCATTAGGTTACTTAACTAATGGCAGAGCGGGGACTGGACTAGCGTGGATGCAAAACATATACAATATCTACTAGTATATATAAATATATATATATATATATATATATATAACAATCGTCCCAGGCATAATATAAGAAACTTCACAGAACATCAACAAGCAACACAGAATGGTGGATAATCTTGGAACCTCGGGTTTCATTTGAGCCGCAAATGTGATCGGACGTTCTCAGTCATGTGGATAGCCAATACAATGAAAACCTGGACCCCTGCGAGTGTGGAAAGTTACCCGCCAATCCCAGAAGTGAATCAACCCCAATGAACAAAGTGAATGGGCCCACCAGCACTTCCCGAAATCCGATAACTTGAGCACTTCACCGTGGATCATCTTATACCCCCTACGAGTGCGGCGAATAGCCCGCCAATTCTAGTGTAAGGCTCCCTCCGTCTTAATGCCATGAGATGCAGGCCCATTGCCTTCTAGAACCCGGCTACTCGAGTACTCCACCGCGGGGTAATCGTAGTACAGAAAAGAAAATTATATATAAAATGGAGACATCGACCTTGAAAGGCATATGTTACCCACCCCAGTACTTTCGGGGAGGCAGAATAGGTAAAAATCAAATTTTTCTCACAAGGAAACATATACTAACTATGAAGGATCTTTGCTAAACAAAAACTAACAAACTAACTTAGAGTTTTTAACTACTAGGTTAGATGATTATACCTTGGTCTTGAACTCCTTCTCTTGTTTTGTTGCTTCCTCTTCTTGTGAGCTCCTTGGAGTGGTGTAGATAGCTCTTCCTCACCGTCTTCTTTTTGCCGAAGAAAGATCCACCCGAAGGCCTCTACCTTGATCTCCTACCTCAACAATGAAATAACTAGAGTGCTTGGCTTGCTAGACTAAGAACCCTAGAGTGAGTAGAGATGTGTTTTGGTGGTTTGATTTCACAAAGCTCTTGATTTTCAACTCATGAAACAAGAGAGCCTTGAGAGGGGAAGAGGAGAGAGCTTGCAAGAGAGAGAATATGTCATGATAAAATGAGGAGATAGCTCTCATATCAACAAAAGAAATAATGAAAATTTTAATTAGGATAAATTGTCATGGTTGATGTTGATTTGACCATTATCATGTCATAATTAATGCTAAACAAGCTCACAAAAATATCTAAGTCAACATGGGTCAACTTAGTCAAATGGTCAAACCAATTAACCATGATACAATTATCTCTAATTAAAACTCATTAATCAATTTCCTCCATCTCATTATGGTTTTAATCAAGTCAATGGTCAAAACCCTAATGAGCCTCCTCTGCCTCTGTCAACTGTGTATACACACCCGCATTCGTATTCCGAGGAACACGAATACAAAGAGACCGAACCAACCCAAAACCAAATTCTAGGATCTGGCTTAATCCAAAGCCCACTAATATCAACTACCCGAACACCGAACACGCACAAGTACGTATATGTGAACGAACCATGTCGTAAAACCATACGACCTTTACTCAGTTTTGCTTAAAGGCGAACAACGCTCTGTGTGGGACTCTAAAGACTCGATACTATGCTGGTAGTGGGTTTAACCACAGGCCGCAAGCGGTACTAGCTGTACGTAACGGTCCCCAGGTAGATGCCGGCAAGAAGACCGATGAGGTGAACCCATCCGATCTCCTACTGAGCCTGAATGTGACAATCTCCATACAGTCCGGTCAGTTCGTCTAAGAGTATCGCATGTCGTGCCTACGGGGCGGTAAACGTCAGACCCCTAATAGCGGTACAAGCCGTGTCGGAGTGTAGCCCAGAACACCTTGAGAAATGTCTGGAAACACTACCAGTAAATCTCGCTTGTCCTGGCCAGGGACTATGTGTAATGGCTCTCCTAGACACAGCGCGATATCAACCCCCAATACCGGGAGAGACGAATCCTGTCTAACCGTCACTGCCTCCAAGTGCTTCGGGACTGCACCCAACTACAACCTGCTTGCACGACTCAATAAAGCCGTGGTAGGGTAGTAATCTAAGAACAGTGGGAACACACTCGAAGCGATGTGACAGTGTCAAGTCAACGGACTAAGTTGTACCCATGTCACCTGGAAACTGTTAACTGACGATAGGTATAATACCAACCAATAGTTCCCGACGAGTCCTGTCCAGTGTACTCGTAACCTAACGAGCACCTGCATACTATCTCCAGTACGACGAACTGATGGCTGTGGGACAGACCATCTCCTCTATTGGGACGAAAAGCGTATGCACTAGTCTACTTTGGAGTATCGATACCCTGTCTCGATAATCCTATGACCAGGGTCCTTTATAAGGATGTGCTTATAGACTATCCATCCCCCATTAGTCTGATCGCCATAACAATGCCGGTAGTCAAGCAAAGATCCTAAGGGTTCCATCAATATGTATTAGAGATATGTTAAAAGAAACATATACACATATTAAGATAGAAACAAACCAAGTAGCATACTACTATATTGAGCAAGACTGTCGTAAACCTGTATATATATATATATATATATCCCAAGCTTCCAAAATGTATTATACAAAGTAGTACTATACAATAATGGCCTCTAGGACATACATATCTAACAATCTCCCACACGCACTAAAGGCCAGTAATTGGTGTTCCGCATACCCAACGTCTGCTCTATGGCCAGCTGCTGGCATACCGCATACCCAATAGCTCAAAAAGTCGCTCGAACTATGTTTGAGGGAGGGCCTTTGTGAATGGATCCGCCGTGTTGTCTTTTGTGTCCAATCTCCATACCTCGATCTCCTGGCGATCAATGATCTCCCTGATCAGGTGATACCGCCTTAAGATGTGTCTAGATTTCTGATAAGACCTTTATTCCTTCACTAAAGCTATAGCCCCATTGTTATCGCAATATAAAGGTATTGGGTCAACAATGGAAAGAACCACCTGAAGTTCACTGATGAACTTTTTCATCCAAACCGCCTCTTTTGAGGCATCGCTTGCAGCAATGCATTCAGCCTCCATCGTTGAGTCTGTGACGGTATCCTGTTTGGAACTCCTCCAACATACCGCCCCTCCGTTGAGGGTAAACTCAAAACCCAAGACAGACTTGTTGTTGTCCTCGTCACTCTGGAAGCTTGAATCGGTATAGGACTCGACTCTGATGTCTTCATTACCGTAAACCAGGAACATCTCCTTAGTCCTTCTCAGGTACTTGAGAATGCTCTTCACTGCCGTCCAGTGGTTCTCAACTGGGTCTGACTAATATCGGCTCACCATGCTTAGTGCGTAAGCTACATCTGGCCTTGTACATAGCATCGCATACATTATAAATCCTTCCACCGAAGCGTAGGGTATAATGCTCATGCGAACCCTCTCTTCGTCAGTCTTGGATGACATCTTCTTTGAGAGGGTGATTCCGTGCAATGCTGGTATATTACTGCGTTTGGAATCTTCCATACTAAATCTCTTTAGTATGGTCTCTATGTACCTGGACTGCGAAAGTCCCAGTAATCTCTTGGATCTATCTCTGTAGATCCTGATCCCCAGTATGCATGTGGCATCACCCAGGTCCTTCATGGAGAACCGTTGTGATAAGAATAGCTTCACCGATTGTAGCATAAGAACATCATTTCCTATCAAAAGAATGTCATCCACGTACAAGACTAGGAACACGACAGTTCATCCTACAATCTTCTTATAGAAACAAGGTTCATCTTCGTTCTTGATGAAATCAAATTCCTTGATTGCTTTATCAAAACCGATGTTCCAGCTCCGTGATGCCTGCTTTAATCCATAAATGGATTTAAGCAACTTGCACATCTTTCCGCTGCTCCCACTATCTACAAAACCTTCTGGCTGATCCATATAAACGCACTCTTCCAAACTGCCGTTTAGAAAAGCTGTTTTTACGTCTATCTGCCAGATCTCATAGTCATGGAAGGTAGCAATAGCAAGTAAGATTCGAATGAATTTGAGCATAGCCACTGGAGAAAAAATTTCGTCATAGTCCACACCAGGTCTTTGACGAAAACCTTTTGCAATGAGCCTATCCATATAGGTTTCTACCTGCCCATCTACACCAAGTTTCCTTTTGTAGATCCATTTGCATCCAACGGGTTTTACCCCAGGTGGAGCAATTTCTAAGGTCCACACTTTATTGTTGTACATGAACTCCATTTCGGATCTCATAGCATCCAGCCATTTATCAGAGTCCCTACTGATAATGGCCTGCCTGAAACTGGTAGGGTCATTTTCTTCCAAGATGCAATCCTCTCGATCCCCGTCTATGAGAAAACCGTAGTATCTCTCGTGTGGATGAGAAATCCTACCAGATCTATGGAGTGGCTGAGGTTCGTCTGGGATTACTGAATCTAGTAGTTCCTCCAAATCTTCAGTTACATTTTGTGGTTCATGGATTTCTCCCAGTTCTACCATACTCCTACTAGTTTCTTTTGCAAGAAACTCCCTTTCTAAAAAAATAGCATGGCGAGATACAAACACCTTCTGTTCCTCAGTGTGGTAGAACAAATATCCTAGTGAATCCTTAGGATATCCCAGAAATTTACATAGAACTGAATGTGCCTGAAGCTTGTCCAGTTTCTGTGTTTACACATAGGCCGGACAACCCCATATCTTAATAAATTTAAGACAAGGTTTCTTACTACTCCATATTTAATACGGAGTTTTAGGCACTGATTTGGACGGAACTTGATTCGAAAGGTATGCTGCTGTCTGAAGTGCATGTCCCAGAATGAAAGAGGCAATTCAGCACTACTCATCATGGAGTGAACCATATCCAATAGGGTACGATTCCTCCGCTCCGATACACCGTTGTGCTGTGGTGTATACGGAGGAGTAAGCTGAGACAAAATTCCATTCTCTTTTAAGTAATCTAGGAATTTCGTGCTTAAGTACTCCCCTCCTCTATCCGATCGGAGGATCTTGATACTTTTGCCAATCTGGTTCTCTACTTCGTTTCGGAATTCTTTGAATTTCTCAAAAGCTTCGGATTTGTGTTTCAAAATATACATGTATCCGAATCTAGAGAGATCGTCAGTGAATGTGATGAAGTACGTGAACCCACCCCTTGCATGTATAGACATTGGACCACACACATCACTGTGTATGAGTCCCAAGAGCTCTGCTGCTTTTTCTCCATGTCCGGTGAACAGAGATTTGATCATCTTTCCTTTAAGACAAGACTGAAAAGTTTCATAAGATGAAAATTTGAATGTATTCAAGAGTCCATATTTCTGTAACTTACTTAGTCTTTTCTCTCCGATATGACCAAGTCTATAATGCCAAAAGTAGGATTCATTCGTATCTGAACTCTTCCTCTTACCTGTGTTTTGTATATTGAGAACTGTATTCAGATTTAGAATATAGATACCATTACACAGTATACCATCTGCAACCAGTACCTTATCAAGGTAAATGTTCATGATATTTCTATCAAGAACAAAGTTATATCCATATTTTTCGAGTAAAGACACTGATATTATGTTGCAAACCATGGAAGGTACATAGTAGCAATTGTTCAAAATCATAGTATTGCCATTTGGCAACACTAGGTGATATTCACCGACGGCTGTAGCATTAACTTGTGCTCCGTTCCCTAACCTGAGGGACATATCACTAGGTGCAACTTTCCTACTTTTTCTCAGTCCCTGTAATAAATTACAGATATGAGATCCTGATCCGGTATCGAGTACCCAGGAGGTAGGGCTGACCGAAAAGTAGTTCTCAATTACAAGAACACCTGAAATAGATGCAATACTATGCTTCTTCTTCAACTGGGTCTCCTTGGAATCCTTACAATCCTCTTTCTGTTGCTCATACTTATGACTGTTGTCTTAAGTTAGAGCCGAACTAACGTTCCTCAGCCCTGAATAAGAATTCGGATCAGTCAAGCGATACATTTTATTATCTTGATTAGGGCGTGAAATGGTTGCTACCTAGAGAGAGAGAAAAAGAAACACTCAGCGTGCGCTCTTGCGAAATTAGATTGGTTATTAATTTATCTAACCAGGATGGCTCCCACTGTTTCCTCAAATTCTTCTTCAAACCCTAAAAGAAGAACTAGTTAGGATTTAATCACACGTCACAATACTTGCTTAACCTTTCAGTCAGGCTAGTATTGGTACTTCGAGGGAGGTTTTCCAACGATTTCACGAAGTTCCTTAATTACATAACCTCTTTTCTCTGGAGGCGTAGCCCCGCTAACACCGTTCTAGAAACCTACTTGGTTTATAGCATTGATTGTTAAGTGAAATAATCTCCCGAGTGTAATCCTACTCATCAGTGGGATCGGGATCCAACTATCATTGTGTAATGACCTAGATGGAATCCACTCTAGTCACTACACTACAGAAGGTATGCTAAATCTACAAGTTTCCTGTATATTTGAAACTCCCGATTTGGTTTTTGCCCCTAGGACCCAAGTGACCTTGACGAATAATCAACAAATAAAAAGGTCCTAGTCAAGTTCAACCTGTCGTTATCTTGGATTGCATTAGACCCACCCTCATGATCCTTGACGAATAATCAAAAAAATCATGCGACCGTCCTAACCAATCGCATCTATCAGTGCAATAGAGAATTATTAGTTAGCTACCGTTCACTGTGCTTTGACGAATAATCAACAAACGCAGCACGAATACTAAATATTAATTATCTGAAACGACGGAGGGCTTCGGCTGGGTTTTTGGAGAAAAACACGTTAACGTAATGAACTTGATTTCGCTGAAGGAACCTGATAGCTTTGTAAATATACAGTGGCGAAAACTTTTGCTAAAGAGGTCACTCCCTGTGAAGAGATCTCGGCTCTTTCCTCGTCGAATGAGGTGCAGGATATTCCAAACTGAATACCACGATGCAAAGCAAAAATAATCGACTATAGTGAAATTATTACCCTGACGCAAACCTCTATCTAATGGGTCACTCCCGATGAAGGGACCTCGGCCCTTGCCTCGTCGAACGAGGTATTAGATATTCATAACAGAATACCTCTGTGCAAAACAAAAGAGAACGTCCATGCAATAACAGCTTTTTGAAAATTGTTCCAACAACATCTTTTAGGTTTGTTTTTCTTTGCATTAATATGATACATCCGATCAATTAATTCTACCATTGCAGAAAATAACGAAAATATAACGTACGCTTATGCCATCTGCATTCGTCACGGGGCCCCGTCATCACCCGTTAGGTTACTTAACTAACGACAAAGTGGGGGCAGGACTAGCGAGGATGCAAAACATAAACAACGTCTACTAGATATCATATATAGATATATACATTCGTCAGACGCAATGATAGTCATTCCAGATCACAGATGAATACATTGGATATGCTAGGAATATGCGTTTCGTTCAATCCTGCAATGAAAAACGGATTACACGGTCGTGATGAATAGCCAAACCCCACCCTAGACTGCTACGGGTGTGGCAAACTACCCGCCAAATACCCGAAGTGAAGCAGCCTTCTTCAACAACGTGAATAGGCCACTCAGCACTTCAAAGTACCCGGTAGTTTATGCACCCTACCTTGGGTCTATCCTAGGAGCAAAAACAGTAAAAGAGATAATATACAATAGTGGCTACAACCTCAATACGGAAGTGCGACCATGAAATAATAATACATCAATTAACAATTTACAATAAATGAAAGATAAATAAACACCATCTCACATCCCCGGCTATTCATCCATGATGATCCAATAAGTTTATATACACAATCCAACATCACAGATCACAGATATGTACAACCCCCACTAATCGACATATAGCGATTAGTATACGTTCAGTACATATATCACATTACAGATATAATCCAATTAGCTAAAGTTTATAGAACTTCGATCAAAAACTGTATTTGAATCTACCCCAAGTAAAATCCAGTACTCTGACAAATCTGGGCAGAAACAAAACTTCCCAGAATACACATAACCAAACCAGAGAACCCCGGAAGAATTTTGGTGCACGACCGATTTGACTCGGCCGCAGATCCGCGGCGGATTGCTTGGATCGACCGCGCATCCGCGGTCTAATGAGCGATTCAGGTACCCAAATTTCTACAGTTTTCTCTTAAAAGCCTGCTTGTATTTTTCATGTCACTGAAAATATTTTTAGGCCTGTTTTAAAAATCGACAGAAAATACAAGTTTTAGTGTGTTTTCGGGATTTTTTCCGTGATCGAAGTTCTAACGACTTTGCTAACATATTAGTTGTTGTTTAGCTTGGCTCTGATACCACTGAAAGGTCTATGTTACCCTCCCCAGTACTTTTGGGGAGGCACAATAGTTAAAAATCAAAATTTTCTCACAAGGAAACATAGACTAACCATGAAGTATCTTTGCTAAACAAAAACTAACAAACTAACTTAGAGATTTTAAGTACTAGGTTAGATGATTATACCTTGGTCTTGAACTCCTTCTCTTCTTGTGTTACTTCCACTTCTTGTGAGCTCCTTAGAGTGGTGTGGATGGCTCCTCCTCACCGTCTTCTCTTTGCCAAAGAAAAATCCACCCGAAGGCCTCCACCCGAAGGCCTCTACCCGAAGTGTGTACACAAGACTTTTAGGCACATGTGGATATGATATAATGTGTATTCAAGTCTAAATATTATGTGCATTCAATGCTGAGGATTATGTGTCAATTTGAAGATTCAAAACTTCCCTCCAACAATAAGTGCAAAATAAAATCACATGGACAAATCAACAAAACCATAATGGGGGAAGCCATGATTTAGGCACATGTGGGAATGGAGTAATGAGTATTTAATGGTGAAGATTATGTGTTGAATTCAAGTTTCAAAATTCCTTCTAAAATCTGGGTGTAGACCAAGCCAAATCAGAGAAAAAAAACTGCGCCAAAGAGACACCGGGGATCTAACAAGTCAACACACCAAGTACGGGACCCACCCATCAGACTTGGACCGGCCACATCACCACTTGGGCCGGCCTGGCCGGCCCCACCTCCTCATGTGGGCCACACCTTCTCACTGACCGCTCCTTGATGCCATGTAGCCCTAATTTTATTGTTTATTTTCTTTTCTTCTTTGGCTATAAATAGGAGGTAGAGGGAAGGGTTCAGGTCATTGTTTCGCTTACATTTCCACACTTTGTAACTCTTTTGTTTTTCCTTTAGTTCTTGTAAATAGCCTCCCCTTTGAGCTCTCCACCTTAACTTGATCTTGCAACCTCTTCATTGAGCTTGCAAGTTTAAGCTTTGGTCATTGATCTCAAGAGGTTGTATCTTCATATGGAAACAATAAAGCTCTCCTCTTTTGTGCCTTCATTTCACATAAGTTCTTTACCCTTCTCTTGATCGTGCAACCCCTTCATTAGGCTTGCAAGTTTAAGGGTTGGTTATTGATCCCATGACTTGTGTTTTGTTCTATGGTTCCTAGTTCTCTTTCTTGCTTATTTCTTTCTTGCTTTTTATTATTTACTTTACATTCATGCTTTACTTTCATGCACTTAAATTCCATGCACTTTAATTACTTGCTTGTAATATTTTCTTTTCTTTGTTTTTCTCTTTTGTTATCTCTTTTTGGTTTGTTTTGTGAATGGTGTGAATATTGTTGTTAGGAAAAGAGAAAGATTTTGTAAGTTAACATTTCGTTCCTCATTTCCTTTTCCCATATTTTCCATTTGAATCTCCGCCCAAACCTTACGCAAGCGCTCCGTTAGGCACCCTATCCTACCAAGGTAAAGGTGATTCCTAACCGTGACCGGTTGCATTCGGTTTGGCCGGAAGCGAAAGCAAGAGACAAGAACGGAAGGACAAGGGTCAATAAGCCGGATTCTATGAATACCGTGCTTAAGTCCTCTAATCCACGTTGTTGCCGATTGTTCTAGCTTCATTGGTTGAGTTCGGCTCAAAGTACTTGAATACGGAATCCATTAACTTACATTATCCTATCGTTTCCTAACTAGCCTTATACTTGAATATACACATAGGTTAATAACAAACAAATACGCCACGCGTGTTAACTCGTTAGAACAAGCCTAAAAACTTACCATCTCCCTGTGGATCGAACCGTGCTCATCGCGGCTAGCTGCAAAGCGACACCGTTTTGATTGCGGTAATTTCAAAACTCTTTTTAAACACGACACAGTTAGATCGTGACAATCAAATGGCGCCGTTGCCGGGGAGGCGGTAATGTTTTTAGTTTTTGTTATTTCGGGTAAATCTTGTGAATATCCATCTGACACATTTTCAAAACAAACTAAAAATCTCAAAATTTTAAAACCAAAAAAAAATAAACCTAACATTCTTAATTCATTTTTTTTTTGCTCTCTGGATTTTATACCTGCTTGCACTCTGTGAGTAAAATAAAAAGATAAACAATATCAGTGTGGCATTAGCGGAATTCTGAGACTACTGTTGAAATTTGGAGCCCTACCTCATCAAGTTGGCAGGCGACATCATCACCAAAACCGGCGACGCCGGCCCCTTCACCACCTTTTGCCTCCAATTTCTCCTCTGTGCTCCAGTGTTCTATTTTTGTCCTATTTGTATTGTTTGTTTTTTATAATTTTTAGTGTGCAGGTATTTGGGCATTCGTATCGCTTTTTCGCAATAACAATCCGTTTTTCCAACATTTCAGATTTTGCAGATTTGCGAACAGCAAGCGTGGGGAGCAAAGTGCACATTCAAAATCAAGGTGGTTACGAAGAACAGTGCCAAAGATCCGAATAGTTTGACCCGTGCAAGCGAACTTTTCAAGCTTATCGGATTCGATTCAACGGGGGTTTCTTAACCCACAACTTAACAGTACGCACTTTACTAACACCTTCTTCTCAAATCCGACGCTTCCAATATAATATCTTTGCAGGATTCTTTGCAAGTTCGCTAGCAAACGCCAAAAAAAATTTGACTAACACGTATTTGTTGCAGTGCCGTGCTTAAAAAAAAAAGAGATTGTTTGAAATTTTGAACAAATTTTTTCATTGATTTGCAAATTGCATATATTAAACGAATTTAAGGGCAAGCGAACCCCACAACATACGGTAAAGGATTTCATCACCTTTTCCGTGGCCCATAAATCATGAACTTGAGCATAACGTTTACCTGCACAAATTTTAAAAGAAATTAGACTTTAAGCCTTAAGGACTTCACGCTCACTAGGAGAGGTTAAGTGTGTTTAGAACACCGCTTAACGGTATATTGTTTACGGGGTGTCAAGAAAAGTGTTAACGGCGAAACCGCCAAAAGAGAAAGGGTTATTTAATTAAGGACCTTCGCGAAAGCGTCGGAAAACCTCCCCTTATCTTTGCACTTACCTGTCCTCGTGATCAGTGTATCTTGAGCATGTTTCTCGACACAGTTTTACTTCACCAATCAAGTTCTTGAGCAGGTCTAGTTGACCTAGGTGAACCCTAGAACGATTAGGTGTGTGGTATTTTTATGTCGTGATTGTTTTTGTCCGGATTCTTTTTTGTATATTTCATTCTTTTGTTAATAACTAACTTTAAAAATCTATAAAAAAAACCGCATTCTTTTCCCCACCTTTTCTCTTATTCTTCTTCTCTCTTCATATCATGGGTACCCCACCTCGAAAAACTCTTGCCAAACTTTGGTACCCACAACCAGACATAACTTCCTACGGTTCTTGCTTTGGTCGAATTTCGAACGATCCCTCCATGCCCAAAATTTCATTGAAAGATCGCATAGACGCGTCTAGGACAAACACTTGCACTCCGCAATCCACTTTATATCAACCGTTTCAACACTCACCACCCTCTTATGTTGATATTTCTTTTGCAAGTCGTTCTTTGTCCATCGCTGAACATATTGAACAATCCCGTAGCCGATCTTTCACTCCTTTCCCCACTACAAATTCTTTGGATCAACAATTCAATTCACCTTCGTATTCGTATGTTGATCCTACCTCTGTCCAACCATTAAATTCCTACAAGTCCTACCCAACTTTTGCACCTGCCCTAGACATGATTCTGAACAACCTTTTGGGAGTTTCCAGTATCCAAACAACTTTGAATTTTTTACTGAAACCCCTTCACAAACCATGTCTAGTCTAGAACAAATGTTGGAAGACTTTAGGGTAGCGTCATACCAACAGATGATGGATTTGAATGCGTCCATGGCCGCCCTCATACAACCTAGTGACCCGGTAGCTGGTTTTCAACTAGCTCCAAATTTTCCAATGTATGATGCGGTGGTCGGACAGGATGAGAATTTGAGTAGTGAAAGTGAACTGTACACCCTTCTTAATCAAATCTACCCATTGCAAATTGAATCACACGATTTCAGTTTTGAATGTCTATCTAGTGTCCCAAAAGATTTACCGATTAAAGGTAGAACGTTTAATGAGTTGTACGATTTTGTACTGTTTGATTTACCAGATTGTGAAGGGTCCATTCCAAGTGAAACCAATCCTAAACCTTTTGACCTCTACACTTCCATCTTAGAACCAGAATCGATTGAAATCTATGCTTTTGATGAAGAGTCTGAGAATATTAATTTTCACTTGATTGAGGATATTGACGCAGGGAGTATTTTGGATGATGTACCCGTAGATTTGACTGAAATTTTCTCTCCAATTCATCATCCCGAGTCATTAAATGTTTCTACCGAACTTCATATGCGTCTTGATTTTGATGAGATTTGCATGGATGAGATAATTTTTGAAGAGAATTATGAGGATAGTATTAAGAAGAGTATTGAGGATAGTATTGAAGACGAACCATTTTTGTTTGATGTGTCGGATTTTCCAATTCATCCTCCTGAACCTTTAACAGTTATACTTCCTAAATCACCCTCCATTCTTTCCATCGTTCCGACCACGCAAAAGATCATGCAGGAGGACTGTGAGTTTGAAAAATTTCTGTTCAATCACAGCACATTTAACGCTACTAGTGCGTTCCTCCTTGAATCTGACAATCTTCTCACAGCCGATAACGATTACGAGTGTTTCACATTTTCGGACGATGTTGAAGACTCACCGTCCGAGTTTGAGTCCTTTGAATTTTTAGATGAGTTAGTTGAACCATCAAACTCGGTTGCTCACAGTCATTTCGAATCATTGATGGAATCTTTCGAGTTTGAGACAGTTTACTTAGGTAAGAATAAGTCTATCCCTAAATCACTCCCCTTCGTCCCTTCCATCGTTCCGACCTTACACGAAACTGTATCACTTTCATTTCCTATATCTGGTTTACCGAGTTTGGCGTACCCATGTTTTCTGACGAATCTTGAGGGATTTGACCCAATCTCTCAACGGGTTGATAGATTAACACAATCGCTTTTTACACATCGGTCATTACTTATTGTGCGAATTTATTCACTCCATTTTCACCCTCAAGTTCGTACACCATTTCTTTTCCCCTTCCGCCATTCTTCCTCTTATATACCGAGACCGTATCCCGCTTCTATCTCCATACGGTCTCGCGTATTCTCCATTTCTTTTCTCTTCATCTTCTTTCACCAACCCGCATATTATCATGATAGAATTTTTGAATGGTTGGTGCTCACTTTTGGCCTTTGTAAAGTCTTGTATAGCTTGATACTGTTCTCTTTCCCTCCTAATCCTGAACTTCAACGCTTAACAGTGGAAACACTATTTTACTTAAGTTTGGGGGGAACCTTTTTGTGTATATATTTTTAGTTTTCTTTTTGTTTTGTATATAATTTTCTTTTAAAGAGCGTCGACAATTTTGACCCTCTTGGTGTAGCCTGACAGTGAGGTCACTGTCAAGTTTAAGTTTGGGGGTGTGCTCAGTAAGCTTTCTACCTTCGCATTCATTTGTATATTCTTCATTTGCATACTTACTTAAAAACCCATCGCATTCATTTGTATATTCTGCATTTGCATACTTACTTAAAAACCCATAAAAATCAGAAAATTTTCTAAAAAAAATATAAAAATTTTGTCGTCAAGTTAGCTAGTGGGAGAACTTAGATTCAATATTTCGACGGTTTTGTTTGATAAGATAGGAAAAACTAAATCCTATTTTTTTTTAGATTTTAAAAACCTGAAAGATAACTCTCCTTTAAAGTTAACTATAGCTGATATATGTCTTTACATCACACTACACGTGTCGTGAGTTTTGAAAATTAGATAACAAGTCTATTATGTCTGAAAACTTTTTTTTTGATAAATTATTTTCTGAAGATCAAATAGGTTTGTTCTGAAATAAGTAATGTCAAGAATAGTTTATGAAAAGAGGTGGATATGTAGGGATATTATTGATACCTTAATTAGAACTAATTCTGAAAAATAACTCATCTGGAATTTGATTGGAATGATTACACCTGACCCACTAGACACGTCTTTTATCCAAAAAAATAATTGAATTACCGGTTATATCTCCATTCGCATTAACTCGTTATGATTTTCAAGCCAAAATTGTCCTTTGTTTTTGGGCCTAGGTAACTTGAGTAATTAAGTCAGCTGGGGTGTCTCTACACCTAATGTCCTAAAGCCAACTGGTTTGGGAGCATTGGCCCAAAGCTCGCTAAGAAGTCTAGAAAGTCCAGATTAAAACAAAGTCAAGCAAGTGTTCTCTCCGAGTTAAAATTCCTAACGGTTCTTTGTATGAGAATAATCTTGACAAAAGACATGTTTTTATAAAAAAAAGTATTTCTAGCAGAGATATGGAGGTTTTATTCTATGATAAAGACTATTGCACGTTCACAAAGGTGCGTATGAAATGACAACAAGAAAAAGGTGGAGTGAAAATTAAGACCTAGTTTCCTCTTAAGGAAGATAGAAATTCGGAATTTGAAACCTTACTGGAAAACGAAACTTGAGAAATAATTAACTTTTTATAAAACTTATGTGATCCTTTCTAAATTTTTATCTGGGTTTTATTTTGTGACATGACGACTTTAATCGATCCTTTTGAAACTTAACGACACTATTTGCACTACACGTAAAGACGTATAAAATCTTAAGTTAATTGAGAAACAAGGTGTGAAAAATAAATGTTCGATAGTCTAGAATTAGGATAATAGAATTGTTTTCTTTTAAACAAAACCTTAGGGTTTGAATCATAGTTATTTCGCAAAACTAGCTTGACGGGATTTTGTGGGTAGTATCCGCTGAAAATGCTCAGGTGACAACACTCCTCCTACTAGGGACACCTAGAGGTTTAATGGCTTGTTGCACATGCTTAGTGCAATCGCGTTCCCTGCGAAAGTGCGGTTAGGATTTTCTTTTGTGAATAAATGGTTTTTCTCGGGAGGAGCAAAAGATAAGTTTTGGGGTATTTGTTCATATTAGAAAACTGCATTCTAATACTGCCCATTTATTATCTATTTGTTGTATTTATCGGTACTATTAACCAGTGTCTGCTCGGTAATACAGATTACAGGTATCCGTGACAAAATACTAGAAATACATTTAAAAGCACGGATATATCAATTGAGAGCCGACACTGCAACCAGAACCGCAATCCGACCGATACTTCAGGAGTCCCTTTTTGCAACAAGCTTATGTACACATTTTTCTATCTAAATGGTCCAACACGTCAAGTGTGTACACAAGACTTTTAGGCACATGTGGATATGATATAATGTGTATTCAAGTCTAAATATTATGTGCATTCAATGCTGAGGATTATGTGTCAATTTGAAGATTCAAAACTTCCCTCCAATAATAAGTTCAAAATAAAATCACATGGACAAATCAACAAAACCATGATGGGGGAAGCCATGATTTAGGCACATGTGAGAATGGAGTAATAAGCATTTAATTGTGAAGATTATGTGTTGAATTCAAGTTTCAAAATTCCCTCCAAAATCAGGGTGTGGACCAAGCCAAATCAGAGAAAATAAACTGCACCAAAGAGACACCGGGGACCTAACAAGTGAACACACCAAGTACGGGACCCACCCATCAGACTTGGACCGGCCACATCACCACTTGGGCCGGCCTGGCCGGCCCCACCTCCTCATGTGGGCCCCACCTTCTCGCTGACCCCTCTTTGATGCCATGTAGCCCTAATTTTATTGTTTATTTTCTTTTCTTCTTTGCCTATAAATAGGAGGTAGAGGGAAGGGTTCAGGTCATTCTTTTGCTTACATTTCAACACTTTGTAACTCTTTTGTTTTTCCTTTAGTTCTTGTAAATAGCCTCCCCCTTGAGCTCTCTACCTTAACTTGATCTTGCAACCTCTTCATTGAGCTTGTAAGTTTAAGCTTTGGTCATTGTTCTCAAGGGGTTGTATCTTCATATGGAATCAATAAAGCTCTTCTCTTTTGTGCCTTCATTTCACATGAGTTCTTTACCCTTCTCTTGATCTTGCAACCCCTTCATTGGGCTTGCAAGTTTAAGGGTTGGTTATTGATCCCATGACTTGTGTTTTATTCCATGGTTCCTAATTCTCTTTCTTGCTTATTTCTTTCTTGCTTTTTATTACTTGCTTTACATTCATGCTTTACTTTCATGCACCTAAATTCCTTGCACTTTAATTACTTGCTTGTAATCTTTTCTTTTCTTTGTTCTTCTCTTTTGTTATCTCTTTTTGGTTTGTTTTGTGAATGGTGTGAATATTGTTGTTCGGAAAAGAGAAAGATTTTGTAAGTTAACATTTCGTTTCTCACTTTCTTTTCCCATCTTTTCCGTTTGAAACTCCGCCTAAACCTTACGCAAGCGCTCCGTTAGGCACCCTACCCTACCAAGGTAAAGTTGATTCCTAACCATGAAGGTTGCATTCAGTTTGGCCGGAGGCAAAAGCAAGAAACAAGAACGGAAGGACAAGGGTCAATAAGCAGGATTCCATGAATACCGTGCTTAAGTCCTCTAATCCATGTTGTTGCCGATTGTTCTAGCTTCATTGGTTGAGTTTGGCTCAAAGTACTTGAATACGGAATCTATTAACTTACATTATCCTATCGTTTCCTAACAAGCCTTATACTTGAATATACACATAGGTTAGATAACAAACAAATACGCCACACGTGTTAACTCGTTAGAACAAGCCTAAAAACTTACCATCTCTCTGTGGATCGACCCGTGCTCATCGCCGCTAGCTGCAAAGCGACACCGTTTTGATTGCGGTAATTTCAAAACACTTTTTAAACACGACACAGTTAGATCGTGACAATCTAGTGTAGGGTTCCTAGGCACACTAATGAGGTCTCACAAGGCATAAACCATGCCAATTTCAAATTTTACAAGTGCCGAGAAACCCTAATACGGATCGTTAACTAGATTTTAGGCTAAAACGATAACAAGTTAACAACTTAACTAAGAGTAAACGGAAAATACAACCTTTGTAGATCCGGTCCTCCACCTCCATAGCTCCGTGATGAAGTCCCCTCGCTGCGATCATCGGATCCCGGGCTCTGGCGTCGGCTTCATCGGAGAAATGGGCGGGCTAAGTCGTCGACTTCGATGCCGAAGATGATCTACGTCGAGGCAACACAAGATCAAGCTCCAACTTCACCAAGTCATGAAACTTGTGAGGAAAACACCCTATAATATTTGGCAAGTGATAGAGGATGAAGAAATAGGAAGTGGGTTCACTGTAGAATTGGATTTCTCACTCTTTTTCTCAAGTTGCCATTGATGGAGGCAAGCTTTTCTTCTTGTTGATGAAGAAGAAGAAGAAGAAAAAGAATATGATGAGTATTAAAGATAGGAAATAAAATCATACTTATCATATACACAACCATGGTCAAGTGTAGAGAATTAACTAAGGTTATGTGAATGGTTAGGTTTAGGAAAAGAATAAGAATGGTCAAAGCCCCTTGAAACTTCTAAGAAAAGAACAAAAGAAGCAACCATTTCATTTTCGTTTCCTAAAATAAAGAATAAATAAATAAACTAAATAATCAAGAGAAGATGATAAAATCCTAACCATTTACTTAACCAAGGTTTAAGTCTTACACAAACCTAAGTTTGCATGTATCATCAAACATGATACAAACAAGTGCACAAAAGTATATCACATATACAACTTGTGCATTCAAGTGAGAAAATCCATTTAAAGTGAACTAATACTAGTTAATGTAAAGTAATATATCTAATATATAATTATACATTAAATCATTAAATCAACACTTGATTTAACGATCCGGTCATATCGCATATAACCGACTAATATCGAATGTATCGGCTTATCGAATCAATCCATGATTCGATAACTAGGTTATATTGCATAAAACCGATCGATACATTCATCGCGAGAATAGAATACGGTATCACATACACGCATTATTCTCGGTCCCGCACATATCTCATATGCGCTCCTATTTCGTTTCGCTTGAGCCAGGAAATCTCTGTGTAAGACTCTAAAGACTCGTCAATACGCCGGCAGCAGGTGATGATCATATCAAACACCCTCAAGCCGCAAGCGGTCTGCTAAACATAACGGCTACCTGGGTATTGAGCGATCAGAAGATCGACGAGCAAGCCCGCTCACACTCCTGTGAATCCAACCAGTAACACTTACCGTACAGTCCAATTTGATCGTTTGATATGTCGCATATCTTGCCTAGGAGTGGTAAACGTCAGACCCTAATAGCTCGATAAGTCGTGTCGATATGAGGTCTATAACAGTTCGAGAAACTACTGGTAACACATACCTGTAAATCTCAGCAACCCTGGCCAGGGATTTCTGGTTATAGCCAATCGAACACAGCGCAACATCAACTCCCTATACCGGGAGAGACGAATCCCCTCCTATCGCTCATTGCCTCCATGTGATTCGGGACTGTACCCAAAAACGACCGTTTTGCATGCCCTCTTGGACGTGGTAAGGTGGAAATCAAAGTACAGTGGGAATCATACAAGACTCTATGACGATCTCGGGTCAACAGACTACTCTGTACCAGTGTCACCAGAGAACTGCCATCTGACGTAAGGTATAATACCATCTGGGAGTTCTCGGCGAGTCCGTCCAGTGTACCCAGTCTCCTATGAGCACCCGTATATCATCTCTGATGTCAAACACCAATGGATATGGGATCATCCTGTTGGATATAGTGCCCTCAGAGTCAATTATTGGATCACAGGTACGTGATTGCAATGATTGAGGGAGGACCTATCCCGGTAGGACAGTCTTACTCGAGATGATAGTATGCTATCTGGTTTATCTTTATCATCGTGTACTGCTTTAGGTGACCTGACATGTCGCTATTACACGTTGATAGAGCCCCTAGGATTCTTGCTTGACTACCAGCAGTATGATGGCGATCATATATGTGGGAGCTGGTAGTCTATAAGCACATCCTTAAAAGGTCCCTAGTCGTAGGAGTTTCGAGACAGGGCATCGATACTCCATTAGTAGACTAGTGTATACAGTCGAGACCCCGACGAGGGGCGGTGGCCGGTCTCACAAGCCACTGGTGTCAGTTGGTTCACCTAAGATGTATACAGGTGCTCATTGGGTTATGAGTACACCGGACAGGACTCGCCGGGAACCTGCTAGTTGGGATTATACCAGACGTCAGATAGCAGTTCCCAGGTGACATGTGTACAGGTTAGTTCATCGACCTGAGATCATCATTTGTCTCGTGTGAGTTCCCACTGTGCTTTGATTACTACCCTACCACGGCTCAAAGGAGTCGTGCAAACATGTTTTAGTTGGGTACAGTCCCGAGCCACATGGAGGCAGTGAGCGGAACTGCAGGGGTTCGTCTCTCCCGGTATTGGGGGTGAGGTCGCGCTGTGTCTAGGAGAGCCATTACGCAAAGCCCTCGGCCGAGGCAGGAGATTTACTGGTAGGTATTCCAGTAGTATCTCAGGGCGTTCTGGGCTACACTCCGACACGACTTGTACCGCCTTTGGGGGTCTGACTTTTACCAACCCCCTAGGCCCGACATGCGATCCTCATAGACGAACGGACCGGACTGTACGGATATTGTCACTGACAGGCTCAGTAGGGTGTCAGGATGAGTTCGCTCATCGACGTCCCTTTTGGTCAATAGCTGGTGGCCCGTTACGTGTTGGCTTATACCTCTGACGTGCTAGTGGTTAAATCCACAGCCATAGTATTGACGAGTCTTTAGAGTCCACCACACTTTCAGTTACTCAGCTTTCGGGCGAAATGCTGTAGAGGCCGTATGGAGATATGGCAGGGTCCGATCAGATATGTGCCGTATTGCACGGATCAGGATCGGACGGTTTGTACTAGTAGCCGTATAGGTATATGGCAGGGTTCGATCAGATACGTGCGGTATTGCACGGATCAGGATCGAACGGATATTACTAGCCGGCTTTGGTTTAAGCCGGTCCTAGTTTAGTACAGTATAGATTTTGTCTCATTGCATTTGTATCTGGACGGAATACAGATGCGGGTGTGTATGCACAGTATCGGGGTTTTCCTGTAATTTATTACGTGACCAGTTTTCTGGAGTTGCCAGTTTGCATTCCGTTCCGGCCGGTTTTCCTTTGTTCTTTCCCGGCCGGACTTTTCCGATGGAGGGGGTTATTTGCAAGTTTGCAAATAACACTTTGTGGAGGGTCTTATTGCAAAAGTGTTGATTATGATATCTTTCATCCATGATGCATTTATTGTGATTAGATGAGGGTATGGTTTGGATGTGCTTTTATCATGATGATGTTTGTTTAGGATCACCACTTGCTTTCTACTACACTCACTCTCCTTCATGGTTTTAGTATGGTTAATTTCATTTTTCCACCACAATATTCTCTTGACATTGGCCGGCCACATTCTTGAGTGAGGAGAGAAAAATGAGGGAATTTCATTTGTGAGCTTGTGGCATTCTTGATCTCATTTTTGATGCTAGAAAAATGCAAGCACCATTTTTCTTCTTGCTTCCTCCATCATCTACAAATGGCAACAAACCCCAAAGTGAGACATGCACTCTACACTACACTTCCTACAGCAAATCTTGGACGCGTCGATTCGCCCGCTTCGCGCCCGAGTTGCCTCGGTATTGAGGTGGGAGCCCGTAAAAGCTACAGGCGATGTGGTGCCCTTTCCGACGAGGAGGAGATGGACGGAGATCCCGAGAGGAGATCGGAGTGGAGATGAAGACAGGAGGACTTGGATCAGTCGGTATACTTCTCACCCTATCTCTTGATTGCTAGCATTAGGTTAATGGTAAACGATCCGGGTTTTCTTTGTCCGCGGTAGCGCCGGTTTCCGAGTAAGGAAAATTTTTGATTCCGCATTTTTGCCTCGAATACGAGGCCGGGGCGCTGCCGTGGCGCAACATGGTATCAGAGCCACGCCATTAACCTTTCCTAGCTTGTTCTAATGTGTTTTACTTATCCGATCCACCAAAATTCCAAAAACCGTATTTTTGTTCACATCAGTTTTCTGTTGAAATTTTTTGAAGTCTAAAAATTTTTCAGGTGGTCTCAGAATGATGTGCAGGGAGTTCTAAGAACTCTGGGAAAATTCGACAAAATGATCCCTTAACAAGAGCGCGGAACCGCGGCATAACCCCCCTTCTTGCCGCGGTTCCGCCGCAGTCTGGTTTGATCACTGCTTCGAATTTCCCCAGTGGGCTTCTGGGGTTATTTTGGAATATTAAAATTGGTCCAATTATTTCTGTGAGTGCTACAGTTTTCTTTGGGGCCCACTTGTTAATTGTTTGATTGATCGGATATTTTTAAACACATTTTTCCACAGTATTTACATTATATCTGCGACCGTGAATGTCACTCGATCGGTAAATCCGGTCTAACTGCTATAGCCCGGTTAGACGGATTTGCGAACGTGATTTTCACGTTGATGTTCTATGTTTATGCTGTGTTGTTGCGGATCGGTCGTTGGGGATAGCCTGGATGCAATGCTAGTACAGTGCTGTTGTATTATGTACATTTGATATTGCGGGGCGAGCGTCCGACATGTGGACTGCCGTCACTGCCTGTTTGTATTATTCTTTTGGGGCACGACCTGGTTGCGGTCGATGTACCCGGTGTATGTATATTTTACTTTCTGTACTAGGATTGCCCCGCGGTGGGGTGCACGGATAGCCGGGTTCTGGAGGGCAACAAGCCCGCATCTCATGGTATTGGGATGGAGGGGGCTTCAGTCTGGAATTGGCGGGCTATTCGCCGCACTCGTAGGGGGTATAGGTTGACCCAGGAGGGGTGCCCAAGTTACCGGATTCCGTGAAGTGCTGGGTGGTCCATTCACGGAGCTGAAGGGGGCTGCCTCGCTTCAGGTTTTGGCGGGTGACTTGACGTGCCCGTATGGGTCTAGGTTTTCATTGAACAGGCTATCCACACGACCAGGGGAACGTCGGGTTTCAGCAGCGGCTCTGTGAAACCCGGGGCTTCCAGATATCTGTATTGTTCTGTGATGCTGTACATTTCTGTGATGTTGCTTTTTATCACGCCTTGAGCGAAATACTATATATTGGTATATATATTAGTAGATGTTGTATATGTTTTTCATCCGCGCTAGTCCAGTCCCCGCTCTGCCGTTAGTTAGCTAACCTAACGGGTGATGACGGGACCCAGTGGCGAATGCGGATGGCATATACGTACGTCAGTATATTTTCGTTCTTTGTGGTGTGATCATTTGATGGGACTGCGTTGATTCGGATCAATGCAAGCTAAACAAACCTAATCTGATGTTGTTGGAACAATTTTTCAAAAAGCTGTTATTGCAAGGACGCTCACTTTTGTTTTGCATCGAGGTATTCATTTGGAATATCCTGCTCCTCAGTCGACGAGGCAAGGGCCGAGATCCCTTCACCGGGAGTGACCCCTTGGACAGAAGTTTGCGTCAGGGCATTAACTTCACTATAGCCGATTACTTTTGCTTTGCATCGTGGTATTCAGTTGGAATATCCTGCACCTCATTCTACGGGGAAAGAGCCGAGATCCCTTCACCGGGAGTGACCTCTTTAGCAAAGGTTTTCGTCACTATATTTTTATATAAAAGGCTATGCAATTCCTTCGACGATATCAAGTTCATTACGTTAAAGGTTTTTCGCCAAAAACCAGCCGTAGCCCTCCGTCATTTCCTACAGGTATTATTTGGTATTCGTGCTGCGTTTGTTGACCTAGTCAAGACGTAGTGTTCGGTAGCTAAGTGGTACTTGTTTGTTGCATAAGTGGGATTGGTTAAGACAGTCGTGCGGCCTTGTTGACCTAGTCAAGGGCACGTACGGGTGGGTTTAATGCAATCCAGAATAATGACGGGTTGAACTTGACTGGCAGTTTATGGTTTGTTGACCTAGTCAAGGTCATAAACCGCTTGGGGTAAAAATCACATCGGGAGTTTCAAAAGAACTGAAACTTGCCAGGCATGCGCATACCTTCTGGAGTGTGGTGACTTGAGTGGATTCCGTCAAGTTATCATGCGATGATAGTTGGATCCCGATTCCCACTGATGAGTTAGTTTACTCCTCGGGTGATCCCGACTAATTCTTCTTTCAGGTTTGGAGGAGAATTTGAGGTACAGTGGGAGGTTTCCTGATTAGATAAATTAGTAACCATTCTGATCTAGGTTAGAGTGCACGCTGAGTGTTTCTTTTCTCTCTCTCTTTGGCAGCGACCATTGACCCGACCCTGGACTATGACTCAGTGACCAAGTTGACCGAATCTTCTTAACACAGGCTTTTGGATTGTCAGAGTTGCAGACCTCATTGCCACTCCTACTTTTACCCTTTTCTCCAGGACACCCCGTATCACTACGAACGTCCACTTCAATTGGACAAAACCATCGTATGGTTATATACGAACTCGAAGGACTTTGAGGATGGTTTCTGGTTCTGGAGAAAACGGATAGGACTATTCAGTTGTCTTTTCTTTTCACCTTCTCTCAGGTTGCGAGTACTCCTTGGCTTAGGAGTAGTACACCTATTACGCAGATTGGATAGTCTTCTTCCAAACCTTAGGCTGGTGCCGAACGGTGGGGAATGAAGAAAACCAATTAGCCTAAACGGTGTGCAGAAGGTATTAAGATTAAGACAAAGCAAGGGATTAGTAGGAGGGCAAAGCAAATTGCGACTGATATTCACGACCAAACCAAGTATTTCTTCGCCAATCCTAAATCACCTTTGTATTTCTCCGGGACACTCCGTATTACTACGAAGATCCCAGTTTATTGGATAATCCATCGTATGGTTATATACGAACTCGAAAGGAACTTGTTCCAGTTCGGGGATGGATCCTAGGAATAAAGTACATTCAGGTGTCTTTTATCTTCACCTTCTCTCGCGTTGCGAGTGCTCCTAGGACTAGGACAGTACACCCATTATGCTTATTGGATAGTCTTCTTCCAAACCATAGGCTGGTGCCGAACGGTAGGGAAGGAAGAAAACCATTTGGCCTAAAGGGGTGTACAGAAGGTAATGACTAAAGACACAGAAAAGGATTTAGAAAGATGGCAAAGAATTATACGGTTACAGTTGTGAATCTGGATAATGGAAGAGGCATTACTAGGAATACCAGCATACCCCGACGAAACATTTCAATGTTTCAGTTTCACTGTGTGATGTTAAAAGAAAACTGATTTCCCGATTAGACACTTACTCCAGGGTATGTATTTACCAGGTTGGATTCTCACATCTGTATGGTTTTACAGATGATGAGTGGGAGTAAGTTATTGGGAATTGGGTGATCATCCTCATTATATCGGGATTCGTTGTAATCGGTGATATTTGAGGAAGTCACCTGGGTTGTTTGCCGGACGGCAATTTTTGGTTTTGAATATCCGCGGTTATGCACCAATTTCAAATTGATATATCTGTACGTATATTTTCATAGAGTGAGATATACCTTTTTGATATTATGTCGATGACATCTACCTTTATCAGTGGATGGTTAGGTAAGGAGCATTAAACAGCGGTGTAATTCTTCTTAACCATAAGTACAGTTTTTAACCTACGACGCACAGTGAAAGAGTTGTTAGACTCAGCGGACTTATACAGAGTATTGTATGTTTTCCAGTGTCCATTAGGACAGAGGGGATGGTCCTCATACTATATTCTGTTTACTTTTAACTTCTCTAGTTCTTAGACATGTGTTTCGTAGGAACACAGGGTCTAATTTTTGAGGAGTTATAGGTATTTGAATAGAGTAGAGAGCTAGGTGTAGCAAGTATCGGGATTCTTCAAAGAGATCGAAGATGTAGATACTTGTGTATGGTGTTCAGTTGATAGTAATGATAAAGAGAAATTGCTTCTCTTTCAGGTTACTCATAATTGGAAGCATTCCTAAGTTGAGTAACGCTGATCGGCCTCTCTCCATTTAGTTTACATGCACTGGAGATAGTTGCATGATTTGAATCTGGTTCAATTAAATCAGTGCCTCTGGTTCTATATTGGATATAGAACAGTTCATATCTTAACTATGTTAAGGTACGGGGAGTTGTCCGGCTTATGCTTAAAACCAGACACTGGACAACTCAAGGCACGTTTCTGTAATGGCTGTTTGTGGGTTGACCCAGGCTATGACGAGGGTTGACTTTCTACCATCTGGGAGATCAATAGTAATATTGTTCTAGACTCGCCACAGTTTTAATAAAAATGGATTTTTTCAGAAAACAGTAGTGGGAGTATGGTAGAACTGGAAGTAATTCCAGAACCACAAACGATTACTGAAGATTTGATAAGGAACCTAAAGATTCAATCTGATTTGACATTCCATTGGCCACTCCGCAGATAAGGTGGGTAACTTCAGGCACCCGAGAGGTACTCCGGTGGCCTCAAGGACGGTGACAGGGAAGTTCTTGTTTACCCACACTTGCCATTATTGTTGTTCCAGGCTGCGAGACCCGGCAGGAGGATGAGTATAGCGTCGTTCTAATCTAGCTTTAGAAGTGTACGTCTATATGACTCTTCCAGAGGGTTGTCGTAGTCAGTGGGAGCAGCGGAAGCATTGGTGGGCAGGTGGCTTATGTCTATTTATAGACTAAAGCAGATACAGCGGAGATAGATCATCTATTTCTGATGTGACAGTCATAGGTTTGACTTCATCAGAATAGGGGATGGATCTGTTGAGAAGGTAGTAGGGTGTTATGTCCCGGTATTTGGATGACATACACAGAGTAGGAGGTGATATTCCTATACTACGATCGGTTATACTTTGGTCGTCACACAATGGTTTCTCCACATGGGACTTGGATATTATATCTGACATGGGTACCTTGACAGCATTCTATGAGTATTTAGAATGGACGACTCCTGGCACGGTAGTACACCTGCAGGTATTGGAGTCACCCTCTCTAAAGGTGTCTCATAGACTAAAGGGGAGAGGGATACTCATGATTGGCAGATCACTTGCTTTGGCAATTGAGTCAGTCATGAGATGTCAAGTACCACACCAGATGTTGTTCTTGCAGTAGATGCAAAAAGTAGATATTGATCCAATCCTGGAGAAACAGTCGGAAGCAGTTTTAGAACATAAGTGAATGTTCTAGGGATATGATAACGACAGCCTCATTTGGGAGACAGTTATCATTCCAGGCTTCCAAGGTGACATGGACAACAAGGAGGTTGTCAGAGTTATAGTTTTTCCTTCTGACGAGGGGCAGTATTTTGGACAGGTGGTCCAAGGCAATACTGAGGGAGGCATGGCGCAGGATACTGATTAAGTTCAGTTGATGATACAGTCTAAGAAGTTTGGATTAGGAGTTCATTTATGAGCTAGGTCCCATCAGACATCCAGACATATTCTAAGACAGGTATTGCTCATTTCGGGAGATGGCTTTCTCCGCGAACATGAGATATAGAGAGACATAGAAAGAAACATCCCTGGGGATCCACTCACTGAGGCTATTCCTCGAACGCAATAGTTTCGCAAACGGGTTTTGTGATACTGACTAGTAGAGGAGTTGGGTGTTCGGTATCACACGGACTGTGAGTATGCGACATCGCAATAATTAGCCTTGAGTGGAAGTGGGAGATTGTTGGAGATAGTGCCCTCAGAGTCAATTATTGGATCACAGGCACGTGATTGCAATGATTGAGGGAGGACCTATCCCGGTAGGACAGTCTTACTCGAGATGATAGTATTGTTGGAGATAGTGCCCTCAGAGTCAATTATTGGATCACAGGCACGTGATTGCAATGATTGAGGGGAGGACCTGTCCCAGTAGGACAGTCTTACTCGAGATGATAGTATGCTATCTGGTTTATCTTTATCATCGTGTACTGCTTTAGGTGACCCTTCGAGTCGCTATTACACGTTGATAAAGCCCCTTGGATTCTTGCTTGACCACCAGCAGTATGAGGGCGATCATATAAGTGGGAGCTGGGGGTCTACAAGCACATCCTTAAAAGGTCCCTAGTCGTGGGAGATTCGAGACAGGGCATCGTTTCTCCAGAGTAGACTAGTGTATACAGTCGAGACCCCGACGAGGGGCGGTGGCCGGTCTCACAAGCCACTGGTGTCAGTTGGTTCACCTAAGATGTATACAGGTGCTCATTGGGTTATGAGTACACCGGACAGGACTCGCCGGGAACCTGCTAGTTGGGATATACCAGACGTCAGATAGCAGTTCCCAGGTGACATGTGTACAGGTTAGTTCATCGACCTGGGATCGTCATTTGTCTCGTGTGAGTTCCCACTGTACTTTGATTACTACCCTACCACGGCTCAAAGGAGTCGTGCAAACAGGTTTTAGTTGGGTACAGTCCCGAGCCACATGGAGGCAGTGAGCGGATCTGCAGGGGTTCGTCTCTCCCGGTATTGGGGGTGAGGTCGTGCTGTGTCTAGGAGAGCCAGAACATGAAAAGTCCTTGGCCAAGGCAGGAGATTTACTGGTAGGTATTCCAGTAGTATCTCAGGGTGTTCTGGGCTACACTCCGACACGACTTGTACCGCTTTTGGGGGTCTGACTTTTACCAACCCCCTAGGCCCGCCATGCGATGCTCATAGACGAACGGACCGGACTGTAAGGATATTGTCACTGACAGGCTCAGTAGGGTGTCAGGATGAGTTCGCTCATCGACGTCCCTTTTGGTCAATAGCTGGTGGCCCGTCACGTATGGCTAATACCTCTGACGTGCTAGTGGTTAAATCCACAGCCATAGTATTGACGAGTCTTTAGAGTCCACCACACAGACAGTTACTCAAGTTTCGGGCGAAACGCTGTAGAGGCCGTATGGAGATATGGCAGGGTTCGATCAGATACGTGCGGTATTGCACGGATCGTGATCGGACGGTTTTTACTAGCCGGCTTTGGCTTAAGCCGGATCTTAGTATTTGATAGTGTAGTTTTGTCTCTTTGCATTTGTGTTCAGTGGGAATACAAATGCGGGCATGTATTTGCTGTAGCAGGGTTTTCCTGTAATTTATTACGGAATCGGTTTTATGAAGTTGCCAGTTTGCATTCCGTTCCGACCGGTTTTCCTTCATTCCTTCTCGGTCGGACTTTCTTGTTGGAGGGTGTTAATTGCAAGTTTGCAATTAACACTTAGTGGAGGGGCTTTCTTGCATATGTTGCTTTTGATGAGACTTGCATCATGATGATATTCTTTTCTTGTCCATTCATTTGGTTATGTGATGATGAGATTAGATGAGGAGTTGATTTGAAAGAGAATTGGTGTGACTTTATTTAGCTTGATACATTTCTTTTTCATCACTTGCTTTTTCCTCCACCCATTTTTGTGAGAAAGTGGGCCGGCCATATCTAGGGAGAGAGATGATTGAGGTTGTGATTTTTGCTATCTCATTATTATTCATTCATGCAACAAAAAGAAAGTCCTTCTTCAAAAAAGTTCTTGATTTCTTGTGAGAGAGAGGTTCATATGGAACCATTACCAAGGGCAACTTCAAGAACCCCAAGAGACAAGCTTCTACACTATTTCTATAGCAAGCCTTGGACGCGTCGGCTAGCCAACTTCGTGCCCGAGTTGCCTCGGTCAAGAGGCGGGAGCCCGTAAAAGATTCCGGCTACGTGGTGCCCCTTTCCGACGAGCGAGGAGGTGACGGAGATTCCGCAAGAGATCGGAGTGGAGATGAAGACCGAAGGACACGGATCGCTTGGTATAACTTCTCTACTCTTTTCTATTTTGCTAGCTAGCTAGGTTAATGGCCCGATCCGGGTGAAAAGTCCGCGGCGGTGCCGTTTTGCAAAGTTCGCAAAGTTTTTGTTTTCCGCGTTTCCGGCGTCGGATCGACGGCCGGGGCGCCCCCGCGGGCTTACAATGGTATCAGAGACACGCCATTAACCTCGCCTAGCTTGCTCTAGCGCGTTTAGAACCCGATCGAACAAAATCCCCAAAAACCGTATTTTTGTGCACATATGTTCTCTGTTGAAATTTTTTGAGCTCCTAAAATTTTTCAGGTTGTTGCAGAGGCATGTACAAGCAATTATAAGAATTATGGGAAAATACGATCCAATGATTCTTCACTTCGACCGCGGAAGGGCGGCCAAAACCTCGGTTTGGCCGCGCTTCCGCGGCGGATAGGAGGAATCTTGGTACCCTATTTTCCCAGTAAGCTTATGAGTTAGAAATAGGGCTTTTGGGATATTTTATTTGGGCCCAGGTTTTCTGTAAGTGCTACAGTTCTTTTGGGGGCCCACTTTGATAAATTTGTTCGATCGGATATTTTAAACATGCTAGTTCACAGTTTTTACATTATATCTGCGACCGTGAATGTCACTCGATCGGTAAATCCGGTCTAACTGCTATAGCCCGGTTAGACGGATTTGCGAACGTGACTTTCACGTTGATGTTCTGTGATTGTACTGTGTTGTTGCGGATCGGTCGTGGGGGATAGCCTGGTTGCAGTGGTAGTACAGTTCTGTTGTATTATGTATATTTGATATTGCGGGGCGAGCGTCCGACATGTGGACTGCCGTCACTGCCCGTTTGTATTATTCTTTTGGGGCACGACCTGGTTGCGGTCGATGTACCCGTTGTATGTATATTTTACTTTCTGTACTAGGATTACCCCGCGGAGGGGTGCACGGATAGCCGGGTTCTAGAGGGCAACAAGCCCGCATCTCAAGGCATTGAGACGGAGGGGGCTTCACTCTAGGATTGGCGGGCTATTCGCCGCACTCGTAGGGGGTATAGGGTTGACCCAGGAGGGGTGCACAAGTTACCGGATTCCGTGAAGTGCTGGGTGGTCCATTCACGTAGCTGAAGGGGGCTGCCTCGCTTCAGGATTTGGCGGGTGACTTGCCGCACCCATAGGGGTCTAGGATTTTCACTGCACAGGCTATCCACACGACCAGGGGAACGTCGGGTTTCAGCGGCTCTGTGAAACCCGGGGATCCCAGATATCTGTATTGATCTGTGTTGCTATACATTTCTGTGTTGCTTTTATCACGCCTTGAGCGAATACTATATATTGGTATATATATTAGTAGATGTTGTATATGTTTTTCATCCGCGCTAGTCCAGTCCCCGCTCTGCCGTTAGTTAGCTAACCTAACGGGTGATGACGGGACCCAGTGGCGAATGCGGATGGCATATACGTACGTCAGTATATTTTCGTTCTTTGTGGTGTGATCAATTGATGGGACTGCGTTGATTCGGATCAATTTAAGATAAACAAACCTATTCTGATGTTGTTGGAACACTTTTTCAAAAAGCTGTTATTGCAAGGACGTTCACTTTTGTTTTGCATCGTGGTATTCATCTGGAATATCCTGCTCCTCAGTCGACGAGGCAAGGGCCGAGATCCCTTCACCGGGAGTGACCCCTTGGACAGAAGTTTGCGTCAGGGCATTAACTTCACTATAGCCGATTGCTTTTGCTTTGCACCGTGGTATTCAGTTGGAATATCCTGCACCTCATTCTACGGGGAAAGAGCCGAGATCCCTTCACCGGGAGTGACCTCTTTAGCAAAGGTTGTCGTCACTATATTTTTATAAAGCTATCAGTTCCTTCAACGATATCAAGTTCGTTACGTTAAAGGTTTTCGCCAGAAACCATTCGTAGCCCTCCGTCGTTTCAGACGGGTAGCACGTAGTATTCAAGCTATGTTTGTTGGCCTTCGTTAAGGCATAGTGTTTGGTAGCTGCTTGTTGCCTTTCTGCAGCATAGATAGATGCGTTGGTTTGGGACAGTCGTATAGCCTTGTTGGCCTTCGTCAAGGGCTTGTGCGGGTGGGTTCAAATTAACCAGGAAAATGACGGGTAGAACTTGACATGTGACTTATGATATGTTGGCCAAAGTCAAGGTCATAAGAGCATGGGGCAAAAATCCACATCGGGAGTTTCAAAAGTACTGAAACTTGCCAGATATGCGCATACCTTCTGGAGTGTGATAACGTGAGCGGATTCCGTCACGTTATCATGCGATGAGAGTTGGATCCCGATTCCCACTGATGAGTTGGTTTACTCCTCGGGTTATCCCGGCTAATTCTTCTTTCAGGTTTGGGGAAGAATTTGACGTTACAGTGGGAGGTTTCCAGATTAGATAAAGTGACAACCATTCTGATCTAGGTTAGAGTGCACGCTGAGTGTTTCTTTTCTCTCTCTCTTTGGCAGCGACCATTGACCCGACCCTAGACTATGACTCAGTGACCAAGTTGACCGAACCTTCTTAACACTGGCTTTTGGATTGTCAAAGTTGCAGACCTCTTTGCCACTCCTACTTTTACCCTTTTCTCCGGGACACCCCGTATTACTACGAACGTCCACTTCCATTGGACAAAACCATCGTATGGTTATATACGAACTCGAAGGACTTCGAGGATGGTTTCAGGTTCTGGAGAAAACGAATAGGACTATTCAGTTGTCTTTACCTTTTACCTTCTCTCAGGTTGCGAGTACTCCTTGGTTTAGGAGATAGTACACCTATTACGCAAATTGGATAGTCTTCTTCCAAACCTTAGGCTGGTGCCGACAGGTGGGGAATGAAGAAAGCCAATTAGCCTAAACGGTGTACAGAAGGTATTAAGTTCAGACAAAGCAAGGGATTAGTAAGAGGGCAAAGTAAATTGCGACTGCTATTCACGACCAAACCATGTACTTCTTTGTCAATCCTAAATCACCTATGAATTAAGTACATTCGGTTGTCTTTTATCCTTACCTTCTCTCGCATTGGGAGTGCTCCTCGGATTAGGACAGTACACCCATTATGCTTTTTGGATAGTCTTCTTCCAAACCATAGGCTGGTGCCGAACGGTAGGGAAGGAAGAAAACCATTTGGCCTAAAGGGGTGTACAGAAGGTAATGACTAAAGACATATAAAGGGATTTGGAGAGGTGGCAAAGAATTATACGGTTATAGTTGTGAATCTGGATAATGGAAGAGGCATTACTAAGAATACCAGGATACCCCATCGAAACATTTCAATGTTTCAGTTTCACTGTGTACTGTTAAAAGAAAACTGATTTCCCGATTAGACACTTACTCCAGGGTATGTATTTACCAGGTTGGATTCTCACATCTGTATGGTTTTACAGATGATGAGTGGGAGTAAGTTATTGGGAATTAGGTGACCATCCTCATTATATCGGGATTCGTTGTAATCGGTGATATTTGAGGAAGTCACCTGGGTTGTTTGCCGGTCGGCAAATATTTGGTTTTGAATATCCGTTGTTGTGCACCAATTTCAAATTGATATATCTGTACGTCTATTTTTATAGAGTGAGACATATCTTTTTGAAATTATGTCTATGACATTTACCTATACCAGTGGATGGTTAGGTAAGGAGCATTGAACAACGGTGTAATTCTTCTTAACCAAAAGTACAGTTTTCAACCTACGACACACAGTGAATGAGTCACCGGACTCAGGGGACTTATACAGAGTATTGTATATTGTCCAGTGTCCATTAGGACAGAGGGGTTGGTCCTCGTACTATATTCTGTTTACTTTTAACTTCTCTATGTTCTTAGACATGTGTTTCGTAGAAACATAGGGTCTAAGTTTTGAGGAGTTATAGATATATGAATAAAGTAGAGAACCACGTGTTGCAAGTATCGGGATTCTTCAAGGTGATCGAGGATGTAGATACTTGTGAATAGTATTCAGTTGATAGTAATGATTAAGAGAACTTGCTTCTCTTTCAGGTTACTCATAATTGGAAGTACTCCTAAGTTGAGTAACGCTGATCGGCCTCTCTTCCATTTAGTTGACATGCACTGGAGACAGCCGCATGATTTGAATCTGGTTCAATTAAATCAGTGCCTCTGTTTCTTGGATATAGAACAGTTCATATCTTGACATTGTTAAGATACGGGGAGTTGTCTGGCTTATGCTTAAAACCAGACTCTGGACAACTCAAGGCACGTTTCAGTAGTGGCTGTTTGTGGGTTGACCCGGGCTATGACGAGGGTTGACTTTCTACCATCTGGAAGATCAATAGTGATATTGTTCTTGACTCGCCACAGTTTTATCAAAAATGGATTTTTTCAGAAAAACAGTAGTGGGAGTATGGTAGAACTGGAAGTGATTCCAGAACCACAAACGATTACTGAAGATTTAATAAGAACCTAAAGATTCAATCTGGTTTGACATTCCATTGGCCACTCCGCAGATAAGGTGGGTAACCTCAGGCACCCGAGAGGTACTTCGGTATGCTCAAGGACGGTGGCAGGGAGGTTCTTGTTTACCCAGACTTGCCATTGCTGTTGTTCCAGGCTGCGAGACCCGGCGGGAGGATGAGTATAGCGTCGTTCTAAACTGGCTTTAGAAATGCACGTCTATATGACTCTGCCAGAGGATTGTCGTAGACAGTGGGAGCAGCGGAAGCATTGGTGGATGTCAGGCTTATGTCTATTTATAGACTAGAGCAGAATAGCGGAGATAGATCATCTATTTCTGATGTGACAGTCATAGGCTTGACTTCATCAGAATAGGGGATGGATCTGTTAAGAAGGTAGTAGGGTGTGATGTCCTGGTGTTTGATGACATACACAGAGTAGGAAGTGATATTCCTATACTACGATCGGTTATACTTTGGTCGTCACACGGTGGTTTCTCCACATAGGACTTGGATATTATATCAGACATTCTGGTTACTAGATTTATGGTTTTAGATCTAGATTTGGGTGGTTTCCCAATTTGGGTACTTTGACCGCATTCTATGAGTATTTAGAATGGACGACTCCTGGCACGGTAGTGTACCTGCAGGTAATGGAGTCACCCTCTCTAAAGGTGTTTTACAGACTAAAGGGGAGAGGGACACGCATAATTGACAGATCACTTGCTTAGGCAACTGAGTCAATCATGAGATGTCAAGTACCACACCAGATGTTGTTCTTGCAGTAGGTGCAATAAGTTGATATTAATCCAATCTTGGAGAAACAGTCGGAAGCAGTTTTAGAACATAAGTGGATGTTCTAGGGATATGATAACGGCAGTCTTCTTCGGTAGACAATTATCATTCCAGGCTTCCAAGGTGACCTGGATGGCAGAGTGGCTGTCAGAGTTATAGTTTTTCCTCTAACGAGGGGCAGTATTTTGGACAGGTGGTCCAGGTGGAAACTGAGGGAAGATATGGCGCAGGATACTGATTAAGTTCAGTTGACGATACAGTCTAAGAAGTTTGGATTTGGAGTTCATTTATGAGCTAGGTCCCATCAGACATCCAGACGTTCTAAGACAGGTATTGCTCATTTCGGGAGATAGTTTTCTCTGCGAACATGAGAAATAGAGAGACATAGAAAGAAACATCAAAGCGGATCCACTCACTGAGGCTATTCCTCGAACGCAAAAGTTTCGCAAACGAGCTTTGTGAGACTGACTAGTAGAGGAGTTGGGTGTTCGGTATCACACGGGCTGTGAGTATGCGACATCGCAATAATTAGCCTTGAGTGCAAGTGGGAGATTGTTGGAGATAGTGCCCTCAGAGTCAATTATTGGATCACAGGCACGTGATTGCAATGATTGAGGGGAGGACCTGTCCCAGTAGGACAGTCTTACTCGAGATGATAGTATGCTATCTGGTTTATCTTTATCATCGTGTACTGCTTTAGGTGACCCTTCGAGTCGCTATTACACGTTGATAAAGCCCCTTGGATTCTTGCTTGACCACCAGCAGTATGAGGGCGATCATATAAGTGGGAGCTGGGGGTCTACAAGCACATCCTTAAAAGGTCCCTAGTCGTGGGAGATTCGAGACAGGGCATCGTTTCTCCAGAGTAGACTAGTGTATACAGTCGAGACCCCGACGAGGGGCGGTGGCCGGTCTCACAAGCCACTGGTGTCAGTTGGTTCACCTAAGATGTATACAGGTGCTCATTGGGTTATGAGTACACCGGACAGGACTCGCCGGGAACCTGCTAGTTGGGATATACCAGACGTCAGATAGCAGTTCCCAGGTGACATGTGTACAGGTTAGTTCATCGACCTGGGATCGTCATTTGTCTCGTGTGAGTTCCCACTGTACTTTGATTACTACCCTACCACGGCTCAAAGGAGTCGTGCAAACAGGTTTTAGTTGGGTACAGTCCCGAGCCACATGGAGGCAGTGAGCGGATCTGCAGGGGTTCGTCTCTCCCGGTATTGGGGGTGAGGTCGTGCTGTGTCTAGGAGAGCCAGAACATGAAAAGTCCTTGGCCAAGGCAGGAGATTTACTGGTAGGTATTCCAGTAGTATCTCAGGGTGTTCTGGGCTACACTCCGACACGACTTGTACCGCTTTTGGGGGTCTGACTTTTACCAACCCCCTAGGCCCGCCATGCGATGCTCATAGACGAACGGACCGGACTGTACGGATATTGTCACTGACAGGCTCAGTAGGGTGTCAGGATGAGTTCGCTCATCGACGTCCCTTTTGGTCAATAGCTGGTGGCCCGTCACGTATGGCTAATACCTCTGACGTGCTAGTGGTTAAATCCACAGCCATAGTATTGACGAGTCTTTAGAGTCCACCACACAGACAGTTACTCAAGTTTCGGGCGAAACGCTGTAGAGGCCGTATGGAGATATGGCAGGGTTCGATCAGATACGTGCGGTATTGCACGGATCGTGATCGGACGGTTTTTACTAGCCGGCTTTGGCTTAAGCCGGATCTTAGTATTTGATAGTGTAGTTTTGTCTCTTTGCATTTGTGTTCAGTGGGAATACAAATGCGGGCATGTATTTGCTGTAGCAGGGTTTTCCTGTAATTTATTACGGGATCGGTTTTATGAAGTTGCCAGTTTGCATTCCGTTCCGACCGGTTTTCCTTCATTCCTTCTCGGTCGGACTTTCTTGTTGGAGGGTGTTAATTGCAAGTTTGCAATTAACACTTAGTGGAGGGGCTTTCTTGCATATGTTGCTTTTGATGAGACTTGCATCATGATGATATTCTTTTCTTGTCCATTCATTTGGTTATGTGATGATGAGATTAGATGAGGAGTTGATTTGAAAGAGAATTGGTGTGACTTTATTTAGCTTGATACATTTCTTTTTCATCACTTGCTTTTTCCTCCACCCATTTTTGTGAGAAAGTGGGCCGGCCATATCTAGGGAGAGAGATGATTGAGGTTGTGATTTTTGCTATCTCATTATTATTCATTCATGCAACAAAAAGAAAGTCCTTCTTCAAAAAAGTTCTTGATTTCTTGTGAGAGAGAGGTTCATATGGAACCATTACCAAGGGCAACTTCAAGAACCCCAAGAGACAAGCTTCTACACTATTTCTATAGCAAGCCTTGGACGCGTCGGCTAGCCAACTTCGCGCCCGAGTTGCCTCGGTCAAGAGGCGGGAGCCCGTAAAAGATTCCGGCTACGTGGTGCCCCTTTCCGACGAGCGAGGAGGTGACGGAGATTCCGCAAGAGATCGGAGTGGAGATGAAGACCGAAGGACACGGATCGCTTGGTATAACTTCTCTACTCTTTTCTATTTTGCTAGCTAGCTAGGTTAATGGCCCGATCCGGGTGAAAAGTCCGCGGCGGTGCCGTTTTGCAAAGTTCGCAAAGTTTTTGTTTTCCGCGTTTCCGGCGTCGGATCGACGGCCGGGGCGCCCCCGCGGGCTTACAAGTATGCTATCTGGTTTATCTTTATCATCGTGTACTGCTTTAGGTGACCTGACATGTCGCTATTACACGTTGATAGAGCCCCTAGGATTCTTGCTTGACTACCAGCAGTATGATGGCGATCATATATGTGGGAGCTGGTAGTCTATAAGCACATCCTTAAAAGGTCCGTAGTCGTAGGAGTTTCGAGACAGGGCATCGATACTCCATTAGTAGACTAGTGTATACAGTCGAGACCCCGACGAGGGGCGGTGGCCGGTCTCACAAGCCACTGGTGTCAGTTGGTTCACCTAAGATGTATACAGGTGCTCATTGGGTTATGAGTACACCGGACAGGACTCGCCGGGAACCTGCTAGTTGGGATTATACCAGACGTCAGATAGCAGTTCCCAGGTGACATGTGTACAGGTTAGTTCATCGACCTGAGATCGTCATTTGTCTCGTGTGAGTTCCCACTGTGCTTTGATTACTACCCTACCACGGCTCAAAGGAGTCGTGCAAACAGGTTTTAGTTGGGTACAGTCCCGAGCCACATGGAGGCAGTGAGCGGAACTGCAGGGGTTCGTCTCTCCCGGTATTGGGGGTGAGGTCGCGCTGTGTCTAGGAGAGCCATTACGCAAAGCCCTCGGCCGAGGCAGGAGATTTCCTGGTAGGTATTCCAGTAGTATCTCAGGGCGTTCTAGGCTACACTCCGACACGACTTGTACCGCCTTTGGGGGTCTGACTTTTACCAACCCCCTAGGCCCGACATGCGATCCTCATAGACGAACGGACCGGACTGTACGGATATTGTCACTGACAGGCTCAGTAGGGTGTCAGGATGAGTCCGCTCATCGACGTCCCTTTTGGTCAATAGCTGGTGGCCCGTTACGTGTTGGCTTATACCTCTGACGTGCTAGTGGTTAAATCCACAGCCATAGTATTGACGAGTCTTTAGAGTCCACCACACTTTCAGTTACTCAGCTTTCGGGCGAAACGCTGTAGAGGCCGTATGGAGATATGGCAGGGTCTGATCAGATACGTGCGGTATTGCACGGATCAGGATCGGACGGTTTGTACTAGTAGCCGTATAGGTATATGGCAGGGTTCGATCAGATACGTGCGGTATTGCACGGATCAGGATCGAACGGATATTACTAGCCGGCTTTGGTTTAAGCCGGTCCTAGTTTAGTACAGTATAGATTTTGTCTCTTTGCATTTGTATCCGGACGGAATACAGATGCGGGTGTGTATGCACAGTATCGGGGTTTTCCTGTAATTTATTACGGGACCAGTTTTCTGGAGTTGCCAGTTTGCATTCCGTTCCGGCCGGTTTTCCTTTATTCTTTCCCGGCCGGACTTTTCCGATGGAGGGGGTTATTTGCAAGTTTGCAAATAACACTTTGTGGAGGGTCTTATTGCAAAAGTGTTGATTATGATATCTTTCATCCATGATGCATTTATTGTGATTAGATGAGGGTATGGTTTGGATGTGCTTTTATCATGATGATGTTTGTTTAGGATCACCACTTGCTTTCTACTACACTCACTCTCCTTCATGGTTTTAGTATGGTTAATTTCATTTTTCCACCACAATATTCTCTTGACATTGGCCGGCCACATTCTTGAGTGAGGAGAGAAAAATGAGGGAATTTCATTTGTGAGCTTGTGGCATTCTTGATCTCATTTTTTATGCTAGAAAAATGCAAGCACCATTTTTCTTCTTGCTTCCTCCATCATCTACAAATGGCAACAAACCCCAAAGTGAGACATGCACTCTACACTACACTTCCTACAGCAAATCTTGGACGCGTCGATTCGCCAGCTTCGCGCCCGAGTTGCCTCGGTATTGAGGTGGGAGCCCGTAAAAGCTACAGGCGATGTGGTGCCCTTTCCGACGAGGAGGAGATGGACGAAGATCCCGCGAGGAGATCGGAGTGGAGATGAAGACCGGAGGACTTGGATCAGTCGGTATACTTCTCACCCTATCTCTTGATTGCTAGCATTAGGTTAATGGTAAACGATCCGGGTTTTCTTTGTCCGCGGTAGCGCCGGTTTCCGAGTAAGGAAAATTTTTGATTCCGCATTTTGGCCTCGAATACGAGGCCGTGGCGCTGCCGTGGCGCAACACATCCATCGCCCATCTGTATGGGTCGAGAAGGTACACGCTAGTCTACTCTGGTATATCGATGCCCCGTCTCGATACACCCACGACTAGGGACTTTGAAGGATGTACTTATGGACTACCATGTCCCCAATAGTATGATCCGCATCATAGTCCAGGTAGTCAAGTACACATCCTAAGGGCTTTACCAACATGTAACAGAGAGACAATCAGTATACACGTTAAGGTAAAGAGCAACCAGATAGCATACTATCATGTCGAGCAAGAAAGTCCTCCCTATATATGTCTAAGCATCCACTACAATATACATCCTATGTATAGTAATGGCCTCTAGGGCATACATATAACTAACAATCTTCCACTTGCACTAGGGCCATCTGATAGCAGTGGTTGTAGTATCTCATACTCAACCATCCCATAAAAGTCTCTCTCTGGGTAAAGGCCTTTGTGAGTGGATCCGCCGTATTGTCCTCTGAGTCTACTCTCCTAACCTCGATCTCCTTGGAGATCAACCATTTCCATGATCAGGTGATACTGCCTTAGAATATGTCTGGATCACTGATGGGACGGACGTTCCTTGGCATAAGCCACAACTCCATTGTCACACAATGGGAGGAACTATGTTCATCTCATGAACAAATATACATCCAGACTGCCTCTTTGTTAGCATCTTAAGTAGCGATGTATCCTGCCTTTATCTTCTAGTAAGCCACGGTATTTAGCTTGGAACTCTTCCAACATACCGTCCCTTTACTGAGGGTAAAGACAATGCTTGTGACTGACATTCAGTCGTCCTTATCACTCTGCAACTTTTCCAGTGATTCTCCCCTAGATCAATTGATACCTTCTCACTACAAATAGTGAGAATCCTAACATCCAATTACATCTATCTCATAGATGAAAACTCAGGGATTAGGAGGTATCATTTTGATCCTATATGGAGAATTCTTGTGATAAGCGGAGATTGATCGAGCGTAGCATAGGAAACTACTCCCTATCAAGAGTATGTCATCCACGTACTCCACGAGGATCACTACCATACTCTCTACTACCTTTTTGTATATACAAGGTTCATCTACCATTTTGATGATGTCAAACTCTTTGACTAACTCATCAAAACAGATGTTCCAACTCCGCGATGCCAGTTTTATCACATAAAACATCTTGCACACGTTTCCGCTGCTCCCACTGTCGACGAGGCCCTCTGGCTGTGTACTTATAGACGCTCTCTTCCAAAACATCATTTAGAAAAGCAGTCATGGCACCCAACCGCCAGATTTTGTAGTCATGGTATGTAGCTGTGGCAAGTAGGATCTGGATGAACTTAAGCATAGCCACTGGAAAAAGGTTTCATCATTATCCACGCCTGGTCGATGAAGAAAAACCTTTAACAAGTCTAGGTTTGAAAGTCTCAACTTTTCCATCTACACCAAGTAATCTTCTCAAGATATACTTTCTCCTGATGGGAATTTAACCCTTCAGATATAGCAACCAAAGTCCATACTTTGTTGGTGTATAAAGATTCCATCTCAGATTGCTAAGCATCCAGCCATTCTCACAGAGTCCTACTCCTGATGGCCAGCTCGAAAATAGTTAGGTCATCATCTCATGATGCAATCCTCTCTCCCACTGTCAGGTGGGTGAAGAACCCTACTAGATCAGCGGAGAGGCTGAGGTTCGTTGGAAACAATTGAATCCTTCGGTTCTACCAAATCATCAGCTGTAGTTTGTATAGCTGGAACCTTTCCAGTTCTACATAACAGATCTTGCCTCGAGCTTGTCCGGATTTTGCTTTTAGACATAGGCCGGACAACCCCAAATCTTAACAAACTTAAGATATAGGCTCTTCCCTTTCCATAGCACATATGATGTGGTAGGCAACTGATTTGATTTGAACCCTATTCAATAGGTATGCAGCTTCTCAAGTGCATAACCCCCAAAAAGGAAACAGGTAACTCAGTAGTACTCATCATAGAGCGCACCATATCGAATAGGGTGCAATTGCTCCGCCCCGATATACCATTGTGCTATGGTGTATACGGAGGAGTAATGCTGAGAGAGAATCTCATTCTTCTTTAGAATAGTCCAGGAATTCTAAGCACAAGTATTCTCCACCTTGATCTCATCAAAAGACATAATACTTATACCCGTATTGGTTCTCTACTTCTAACTTATATTCTGTGAATATCTCAAAAGGTTCGGACTTGTGTTTTAACAGGAACATATGACTGAATCTTGAGAGATCATCAAAGAATGTAATGAAGTAAAAAGAACCGGTCATGGCTTGTGTAGGCAGGGGACCTTACATACATCAACATGTATCAATCCCAAGAGTTCACTAACTCTTTCTCTGTTTCTAGTAAACAGAGCTATGGTCATCTTATCTCTGTGATATGACTGGCAAGTTTCACAAGATGTAAATTCAAACTGATTTAAATATGCATCTACAATGTAACTTAAGCTAGTCGGGTCAAATTGATATGACCTAGTCTACAATACCTCAAGAAGGAATCGTTCATTTCTGAACTCTTCCTCTTGTGTGTGTTCTATATACTAAGAACTGTAGTTTGATTTAGAACGTCAATGCTTTTAGATAACGTGCCTGAACCGATCAACTTTTGATATAGGAAATGTTCAAAACATTATCCAACAATACAAAATTATATCCTTCTTTACTAATAAAGAGACTGATATGATTTTGTATATCAGGTTCGGTATCTAATAACATTCGTTCAGAATCAATGTATTCAGGTAATACAGGGTGACAGTGACCAACAGACCTGGCTGCAACACTTGCACCGTTTTCTGCCTCATGAAACTTATCACCCGTTCTCAGTTCTCTACCTTTCGGTAGCCCTATGTAATAGATTACATATCTGAGATCCTGATTCGGCATCAAATACCCAGGACGTAGAGGATACAGAGAAACAATTCTATGTAATGAACACACCTGAAGAAGATGCATCAGCATGCACTTTCTTCGTTTGGGTGGCATGGGAATCCTGGTAATCCCCTATTTCCTGCTCTGTCTTATAACAATTATAAGTTGGAGAGGAACCAACGTTCCCCAGCTCTATAACAAGTAAGTTCGGTCAATATCCGTATTATTATCTTGATTAAGGTATGATATGGTCGCTACCTGGAGAGAGAGAGAAGAAAACACTCAGCGTGCGCTCTTGAAAGAATAGATTCGTTATTATTTTATCTAATCAGGATGGCTCCCACTGTTTTTATCAAATCTTCCTTCAAACCCTAAAAGGAAAGACTAGCCGGGATTAATTACACGCTACAAGTTCGCCAATCTTTCAGCCAGGCCAGTGTCGGTACTTTGAGGGAGGTCCCCCCTGCTTTCGCACGAACCTAATTAATGTAAACCTCATTTTTCCCAGAGGCCTAACCCCATTGACACCTTTCTAGATACCTACTTGATCGGCTAATTGTAATGCGTAAAACTCTCCCAGGAGTAACAATTACTCGCAGTGGGTATCGGGATCCAACTATCTCATAGAAGGTATGCATTCTCATTGCAAATTTCAACACTTGAAATTCCCGATAATATTTTGCCCCTAACCTCCTATGACCTTGACAAAAGCTAACAAACCATAGGATGCTAGTCAAGTTCAACCCGTCATTTCCTGATTGAATTAAACCCACCCGCACGAACCTTGACAAAGGCCAACAAGGTCGCACGACTACCTTAACCCAATCTGCATCATATGCATAAGCAAATAAGCACCAGTCAGCTACCGCACACTACGCCTTGACAAAGGCCAACAAACGTAGCACGAATACTAACTACTACTTATCTGAAATGACGGAGGGCTACGATAGGTTTTTCTGAAAACCTATTGCGTAATGAACTTGATATCGTCGTAGAATCAAATGATTTTAAAATGGAGTGTTTTTTAGGCTTTTGTAGTTTTGCTAAAGGGGTCACTCCCGGTGAAGGGATCGTCGGCCCTTTCCTCGTCGAATGAGGTGCGGGATATATCATATATATCACTGTGCAAAGCAAAAACTGTTAAAAGCAATCAAAAGACAAACCGAGTGTGTAGCATCTACCAGTTATTGCTAAAGGAGTCACTCCCGGTGAAGGGATCTCGGTCCTTTCCTCATCGAATGAGGTGCGGGATATATCATATATACCACTGTGCAAAGCAAGAACTGTAGCTACCTGTTTTATTTTTGAAATTCGATTCTACAACATCTTTAGGTTTCTTTTACTTCCATTAATCATATTAATGAAGTCCCATCATTTAAGTACCTAAACATCACAGATAAATACGACGTATGTAAGTCCACGGTAGCGCCCCGGCCGTGTAACAGACGCAAAATGCGGAACAAAAACTTTTAACGAAACTGGCGCTATCGTGTACCGTAACCCGGATCTGCCATTAGAGCTAAACTAACAAACTACAAAGGGGTAGAAACGTTATACCGAATGATCCGAGTCCTTCGGTCTTTAACCATCATCCCACGCTTGTTGTGGCTGCTCCGATCTCCTGAATCTCCAATCTTGTCGTCCAGGTGGCACCACGTCGACGGATCTTTAAACGGGCTCCCGCCTCTGAACCGAGGCAACTCGATCGTCAAGTTTGCTAAAAGAGACGACCAAGATGAAGTAGAGAATGAGTAGAACACTTTGTCTCGTTACGTCCAAGGTCACGGACGAACGGATATGGAAGTTGCCTTTTGGATCGGGTGAAATGAGAAAGAGGCTATCTATTTTCGTGAACCCGAATCTATCATAATCTTTTTCTAGTGAACAACAACCATCATCAAGTGAGTGAGAGAGAGGGGGGAGGGGCCGGCCATTTATAGGAGAGGAGGGAGGTGAGTGTAGGAGCTAGGAAGTGACAATAAGCAAAATATCTAGTGTGAACACAAAGTGTGAACACATAGTGTGAACACAAAGTGTGAACACAAGGAAAGCAACCAATAATGAACAAGTGCGTCATAAGCCTTGTCACCTCCTTCTAGATGCTTCTAGAATCTTCCACACTCATCCAAGAAAAGATAAATCCGTCTTTAACGGAATGTTAAAAGACGGCTGATAGAAAACTGGAAACTGGCAACTTCCAAAAGTGATCCTGAAACGAATTTCAGGATAACCCCGTATCAGTATAAACATACCCGCATTTATATTACGACCGAATACAAATGCAACTGAGACAAAGATATTATATCTACACAGTATAATACTGGGTTCCGGCTTAAACCAAAGCCTACCAGTATTATCTGCCCGAAAAACGACACGTGCGAAAACGCATGTGCTTTTTCCGAACCTTGCCATATCACCATACGGCCTCTACAATGTTTCGCCCGAATTTGGGAAAGTGTCGGTGGAGGACTCTAATGACTCATCAACACACTGGCACTGGGTATAACCCCTAGCACGTCAGAGGTACAAACTGTACGTAACGGTTTGCCTATGTATTGATTGGAAGGGAAGCCGACGAGTGAACTCATCTATAAACCCTACTGAGCCTAACAGTGACAATGTATATACAGTCCGGTCCATTTGTCTAAAGAGTATCGCATATCGAATCTAGGGGGGTGGATAAAGTCAGATCCCTAATAACGCGATAAATCGTGTCGGCATGAAGCCCATCACCACCTGAGAAACTACTGATCCAAATCAGTAATTCTCCACTACCTCGGCCGAGGATTCCTAGTGATGGCCACTCGTGCACTGCGCGACATCAACCCCAAATACCGGGAGAGACGAATCCCCGAGATCCGCTCACTTGCCTCCAATGTGGCTCGGGACTGTACCCAACTAAAACCTGTTTGCACAACTCCTTTGAGCGTGGTAGGGTAGTAATCTAAGCACAGTGGGAACTCACATGAGACAAACGACGATCTCAGGTCGATGAATTAACCTGTACACATGTCACCAGGGAATTGCTATCTGACGATATGTATAATACCAACTAGCAGATTCCCGGCGAGTCCTGTCCGGTGTACTCATAACTCAATGAGCACCTGTATACATCTTAGGTGATCCAACTGACACCAGTGGTTTATGAGACCGGCCACCGCCCCTCATCGGGGTCTCGACTGTATACACTACTCTACTCTGGAGTATCGATGCCCTATCTCGAAACTCCCACGACTAGGAACACTTTAAGGATGTGCTTACAGACCCCAGCTCCCACATATATGATCGCCATCATACTGCTGGTAGTCAAGCAAGAATCCTATGGGCTCTATCAATCATGCAATAGCGAATTAAAACATGTATACGATGATAAAGACAAACCAGATAGCATACTATCATCTCGAGCAAGACTGTCATATCGGTATAGGTCCTTCCTCAATCATTGCAATCACGTACCTGCGATCCAATAATTGACTTTGAGGGCACTATCTCCAACAACGTACACTTATGCCATCCGCATTCGCCTCGATGTCCCCTCGTGCACCGTTAGGTTAGGTAACTAACGGCAGAGCGAGGCAGGGCTAGCGCGGGTGTAAAACATAAGTAACGTCTATATAATATATCATATATACTATATACAGTATTTATCACAGAACATCACATGATCACATCACAGATATCGCAGGAGAAGAATCATATGGAACATTGGATATACTAGGACGTCCGTGTTTTCAATACGAGCCAGTATAAAACAAGGATTCCATGGTTGCGATGAATAGCTAAACCCACACCCCTAGACCCCTACGAGAGCGGCAAGCAACCCTACCAGATCTAGAGTTAGGAGACCCGGACTCGACTCATCGAGTTGGTCTCCCACTGAACTCCAGAACCCGGTTACTTGTGCCCTCCTCCTTGGGTCTATCCTAGTGCGGAAAAGTAAATAATATACAAAGGGTGACATCTTCCACAACCTGGAAGTGCCCCAATAAAAGAATATTACATACAAGTTTTTTTACATGAATGAAAATGAAAAACACTCATCTAACATAAAAAAACCTGGCTATTCAAACACGACGATGCAATATAACATATCCAGCAACATATAATATCACATGTCATCAACGTAAGTAAATATGCGCATCCCAATTGTCGTTGACATATAGCAACGAAACCGGCGATATCACATATTACACTTACGGTCATAGAAAAGAAAGTGTAAAACTACAACAGTTGGAATCCGCAACCTGCATAGACATCGCATGCCTAATCAAATGAATTCCATAGACATCGCATGCCTACCAATTATAAACCCCGCATTTTAGTCTCATTATCGAAAACTCTTTTCAATATCAAGTCAGACAATTCAACAAGATTCCCGACATTCTGATCGAATGCTCGTCGCAAACTTTGGTAGGCGGCTGCACCCCCGACGCCATCGAAAAAGTGCACCAAGGCGGAACACCGCTGCCGCGAGCACCCGAACGGATGCTTTCGGCGATGGGGTTCTCCTACAGTCACTTGGTCAGGCCTATGGGGCGAGGCTGTCTATTAAGTTTACCCGTCGAGTATCCGCGTACACTACGTGATTGCGATGGACTTTTAATCACATCAAAATTCCGTGGCAACCGATCAAGTGAGAGTAAACTGCTATGTTTATAACATTCATTCAGTTATCTCATAACTACTTATGAATTCCAATTATTGTATCACATTCCAGATAAACAGAAAATGTTAAACTTTCCGATCGAACAATCAAACACCCAAGTTTTCCTGAAACAGATCAACACATGAAACAAGTTTAAAAAACATCCAGTTCATGCCTCAGTACCAACGGTCCAGCCGTAGAAGGGTCAAGCCAACGCCTCACATGTGGCACGCCGTATTGCCCCAAACCCTAAGGTTCAAAGGGCAGTTCAAGACGGTTACATAATCGAGTTAAGGTTTGTTGTCTTCTAGAGGGACCATCGCGTTACTTGCACTACTTAGAACGTCATTAAACTACGGGACAATCCAACAATTGGAAATTTCCCGGCAGGGGAAAAAGTGGGTATTTATATTCGGTCGAACTTTTTAACATATTCTAAAATTACCCGGAAAACACATAGACAAAGTTTGATAATCCGATCGAATTTACGAACTCCCAATACAACCAAGAATTTTCAACTCTTGAATAAATATTAAAAAATCCCAGAAAATCCAGAACCAAAATATAGGAATTACTGTGCAAAAATTATTGAGCAATGTGACCATACAGCCGCGGAACCGCCGCAGAAGCCATGCTTCTGCCGCTGTTCCGCGGCGGTTTAGTTGATTCATTGGCTCGTTTTGCACCATAATTCTTATATCTTCCTGCTGAATTTTTTAAGAATTTTTAATCTGGAAAAAACACTGTTTTTAAAAAATGTACAGAGAGCCGCTTTGAATTAGGGTTTCGGGTCGATCGGACTTCTAACTCCGTCTACGCATCGCCAAAGGCTCTAGCTAGGCTCTGATACCACTGTAGGGTTCCTAGGCACACTAATGAGGTCTCACAAGGCATCAACCATGCCAATTTCAAATTTTACAAGTGCCAAGAAACCCTAATACGGATCGTTAACTAGATTTTAGGCGAAAACGATAACTAGTTAACAACTTAACTAAGAGTAAACGGAAAATACAACCTCTGTAGATCCGGTCCTCCACTTCCATAGCTCCGTGATGAAGTCCCCTCGCCGCGATCATCGGATCCCGGGCTCTAGCATCGGCTTCATCGGAGAAATGGGCGGGCTAAGTCGTCGACTTCGATGCCAAAGATGATCTACATCGAGGCAACACAAGATCAAGCTCCAACTTCACCAAGTCGTGAAACTTGTGAAGAAAACACCCTATACTACTTGGCAAGTGGTAGAGGATGAAGAAATAGAAAGTGGGTTCACTTTAGAATTGGATTTCTGACTCTTTTTCTCAAGTTGCCATTGATGGAGGCAAGCTTTTCTTCTTGTTGATGAAGAAGAAGAAGAAGAAAAAGAATATGATGAGTATTAAAGATAGGAAATAAAATCATACTTATCATATACACAACCATGGTCAAGTGTAGAGAATTAACTAAGGTTATGTGAATGGTTAGGTTTAGGAAAAGAATAAGAATGGTCAAAGCCTCTTGAAACTTCTAAGAAAAGAACAAAAGAAGCAACCATTTCATTTTCTTTTCCTAAAATAAAGAATAAATAAATAAACTAAATAATCAAGAGAAGATGATAAAACCCTAACCATTTACTTAACCAAGGTTTAAGTCTTACACAAACCCAAGTTTGCATGTATCATCAAACATGATACAAACAAGTGTACAAAAGTATATCACATATACAACTTGTGCATTTCAAGTGAGAAAATCCATTTAAAGTGAACTAATATTAGTTAATGTAAAGTAATATATCTAATATATAATTTTACATTAAATCATTAAATCAACACTTGATTTAATGATCCGGTCATATCGCATATAACCGACTAATATCCAATATATCGGCTTATCGAATCAATCCTTGATTCGATAAATAGGTTATATCGCATACAACCAATCGATACATTCATCGCGAGAATAGAATATGGTATCACATACACGCATTATTCTCGGTCCCGCACATATCTCATATGCGCTCCTATTTCGTTTCGCTTGAGCCAGGAAACCTCTGTGTAGGACTCTAAAGACTCGTCAATACGCCGGCAGCAGGTGATGATTATATCAAACACCCACAAGCCGCAAGCGGTCTGCTAAACGTAACGGCCACCCGGGTATTGAGCGATCAGAAGATCGACGAGCAAGCCCGCTCACACTCCTGTGAATCCAACCAGTAACACTTACCATACAGTCCGGTCTGATCGTTTGATATGTCGCATATCTTACCTAGGGGTGGTAAACGTCAGACCCCCAATAGCTTGATAAGTCGTGTCGATATGTGGTCTATAACAGTTCGAGAAACTACTGGTAACACTTACCAGTAAATCTCAGCAACCCTGGCCAGGGATTTCCGGTTATAGCCAATCGAACACAGTGCAACATCAACTCCCTATACCGGGAGAGACGAATCCCCTCCTATCGCTCATTGCCTCCATGTGATTCGGGACTGTACCCAAAAACCACCGTTTTGCACGCTCTCTTGGACGTGGTAAGGTGGAAATCAAAGCATAGTGGGAACCACATAAGACTCTATGACGATCTCGGGTCAACAGACTACTCTGTACCAGTGTCACCAGAGAACTGCCATCTGACGTAAGGTATAATACCATCTGGGAGTTCTCGGCGAGTCCGTCCAGTGTACCCAGTCTCCTATGAGCACCCGTATATCATCTCTGATGTCAAACCCCAATGGATATGGGATCATCCATCGCCCATCTGTATGGGTCGAGAAGGTACAAGCTTGTCTACTCTGGTATATCGATGCCCCGTCTCGATACACCCGCGACTAGGGACTTTGAAGGATGTACTTATGGACTACCATGTCCCCACTAGTATGATCCGCATCATAGTCCAGATAGTCAAGTACACATCCTAAGGGCTTTACCAACATGTAACAGAGAGACAATCAGTATACACGTTAAGGTAAAGAGCAACCAGATAGCATACTATCATGTCGAGCAAGAAAGTCCTACCTATATATGTCCAAGCATCCACTACAATATACGTCCTATGTATAATAATGGCCTCTAGGGCATACATATAACTAACATTAAGTGCTTGGCTTGCTAGACTAAGAACCCTAGAGTGAGTAGAAATGTGTTTTGGTAGTTTGATCTCACAAAGCTCTTGATTTTCAACTCATGAAACGAGAGACCCTTGAGAGAGGAAGAGGAGAGAGCTTGCAAGAGAGAGAATGTGTCATGATAAAATGAGGAGATAGCTCTCATATCAACAAAAAGAATAATGATAATTTTAATTAGGATAAATTGTCATGGTTGATGTTGATTTGACCATTATCATGTTACAATTAATGCTAAACATGCTCACAAAAATATCTAAGTCAACATGGGTCAACTTTGTCAAATGGTCATACCAATTAACCATGATACAATTATCTCTAATTAAAACTCATTAATCAATTTCCTCCATCTCATTATTGTTTTAATCAAGTCAATGGTCAAAACCCTAATGAGGCTCCTCTGCCTTTGTCAACTGTGTATACACACCCGCATTCGTATTCCGAGGAACACGAATACAAAGAGACCAAACAAACCCAAAACTAAATACTAGGATCTGGCATAAACCAAAGCTCGCTAGTATCAACTGCCCGAACACCGAACACGCATAAGTACGTAATGTGAATGAACCCTGTCGTAAAACCATACGACCTCTACTCAGTTTTGCCCAAAGGCGAACAACCCTCTGTATGGGACTCTAAAGACTCGACACTACGCTAGCAGTGGGTTTAACCATAGGCCGAAAGCGGTACTAGCTGTACGTAACGTTCCCCAGGTAAATGCCGACAAAAAGACCGATGAGGTGAACCCATCCGAACTCCTACTGAGCCTGAATGTGACAATCTCCGTACAGTCCGGTCAGTTCGTCTAAGAGTATCGCATGTCGGGCCTAGGGGGCGGTAAACGTCAGACCTCTAATAGTGGTATGGGTCGTGTCGGAGTGTAGCCCAGAACACCCTGAGAAACTACTGGAAAACACTACCAGTAAATCTCGCTTGCCCTGGCCAGGGACTTTGTGTAATGGCTCTCTTAGGCACAACGCGATATCAACCCCCAATACCGGGAGAGACAAATCCTGTCTAACCGTCACTCACTACTACAAATATGGGTTGCCCCTACGGATATATGCGTAGGGGCGAAAAAATACCCCGTAGGTGCAAAGGCCGCAGGTGCAAGTTGAGGCCCTGAACTTGCCCCTACGGATATCTATGTAGGTCCTAGTATCCCTACGGACTAAGCCGTAGGGTAAAAAAATTTATATTATTTACGGTTTTTTTAATATATTAAGTGTACCTACGGATATATCCGTAGGTCCAAGTTATATTCCCTACGAATAACTGCGTAGGTACCTATCCGTAGGGGCAAAATATCAGGATTCCTGATATTTAGCCCCTACGGATATCTCCGTAGGGGAGAGACAGTAGCCCCTACGGATATGTCCATAGGGGCACTTCCAACCCCCTGGTACTGAGATCAGGGGGCAAATATCAGTTACTGCTGATATTTTGCCCCTACGGCTATATCCGTAGGGGCAACATGTGTGCCTACGGATTAATCCGTATGTACATATTGTCTGTATTTTTTTTTAAAAATTGCTGCCTGATTTTTTTCCGCCCTGTGCACAATAATATATGCATCAATCAAATATAAAAATAATCACCACACAACATATATCGCAGTATTCATAATCACATCACACGCATATAATATACAAAAGAAATCCAAAAACTGAATTTGATATAAATATAAACCAATATCGATATCGTTTCAAAATGTAGTACAATGTGTATGATATAAATAAATACATGTTTCAAAAAATAAGAACCAAAAAGCTACCCTAGTTCGGTCCAGCTCCACCTCTGAATAACGATAGAATAACGCGCGCCTGCTCCTCGGTCAATAAACTCTGCAATTCGGCGCGAGCGGCAGTCTGGGCGGCCTGTGGAGCTAGCGATGTGGTCTGCGCAGCCGCCGTCGAGGTAGTCGCTTGCGGAGCCACGGCTGCAGGAGTCTGAGTGGGCTGTGGAGCTACAGGAGCTGTCTGCGGAAGCGCAACCGATATAGTGGCTTGCGGATCCGCAGCCGAAGGAGATGCATGTGGAGGCTCGGCCGATGTACCCTGTCGCGTCTGGACCTAACGTGTGTAATAAGCATGTAAGAACTGTGTATTATTTGAATTCGTATCATTATTAAGTTATTTCGAAACCTCGTTTGGATATCTAGTTTGTTGTTTATTTTAATTACATCTGTATGTATGATTAATCAAACTTAAGTCTAAAACCAAATAAGCTCAAGCTACGTACTAATTATGGATATGTTGATATCTATATAATATGACATGATATTTTACAATAAAGCAGTATACATACCAGCATCTCCTTCAACTCCTGAATGGTGGCCCTCAAGCTCTCCAGTTCCTGATGGACACGTCGGTCACCGGAGACGGAGGAAGTAACCGCCGGGGTGGAGTCCAACCTCATATGGGCCCTGCTAGGGCCCAGTCTCCGACCTCTCTCCCAACCTCCGTGGTGCCTTTCGTGTGCGGCGTCCAGAACTGACTGGGGTCAGCAGCCTCGGATCGCTCTGTCCGGTAAAATCGATCCCCGAGGCCTGGGCCTGCTCAACCACCCGCTCCTACACCCACATTAAGCAGTAAAGTATAAGTATAAGATTTAAACTTGAACCTTCCAAAACTAAAATTTCAAATTTGGGTTGAAAAAATATTAACACTTACGCAATACTCCTGGGTAGCGACGTCGGGATATCGAAACTCGCCCGTGGCGGGATCTGTCGAGGTGCCGTGGACGGCAAGATATGCGGACAGCACGCTCGGTGTACCACCTGACGCCACGGTCCGAGATGTCTGCAATATTAGAAAGTAACTCTTAATATTAGAAAATAACTCTTAATATTGCAAAATATCACAAACGTCGGTCTATTGTAATTTACCGATAACTCCATGGCTCGAGTAATGTTCCTCGAGCCACCTGTGTAAGTGGGGCGACCCCTCTTCGCCGACTTCCTGTTCTCTGTATTCTGAGCGGCCAATTTCTGCACAACGCACTAACATTTAGTTTTCTAATTAAGAAACACAAAGAAATAAATTATATCATAAATAATCAATTACATTTAAAATACATACCTGTTTGCGTTGGGGGTCGAAATAAGCGCACAATAGAGGCCATGTCTCTACGTCGACTCTCGCAAACGCCGGAGTAGATAGGAGGGCCGCTCTCTATGCCTCGGGGGTCGCCATCCACAGGGAGTAGCAGTCGGCCTTCAGCTCATTCCTGTTGTATCGGACCTTGGCCTGCATGTTCTTCATCAGGCCATTGTACAGAGCATGAAGGTCGAGCACCCTTCCTGGGTGATCAGGGTCAGCTACAGGCTGAAAATCGTAATCCAACTGAAAATACAAAAAAACATTGTTATTAGATTGCAAGTGTTAATAATAAATATATTGGATAGATCAAATGAAAATATATATTAATACATACCTGAGCCTGATCAAAGAAGAGGGCGAATGAGCGTTGGTGCTGCTCGCCCCACTCAACGTGAAGTGGATAGTTCTTTACGAGCCGGCTCTCGTCCCCAAAATACCGGCCGAACCTCTCGACATGAGGACCGGTATAGCGATAGTCGAGGGTAAAAAAAAGGGGGAATACTGCCTCCCCCTAGCTTTGTCAGGCCTCAGCCTATGGGACTGATTCGGGCCTCGAGTCCCCCTCTGGGGATGGGGAGGCCCTGCGTCTGCACGAAATATCAAGACAATCAATAATAAGACAAAGTTTTATTAATAAATCAAGGTTAAATGAAAATTCAAGTGTGATATATACCTCCGGTGACTATCGCACGAGCCTGGGCCCGGGCAGCAGCACGAGCGGGACGAAAGTTCCTCCGGTGAGGAACAACCGGGGTCCCGGATGCGGACGCATCCCCTCCAACTAGAAAATAAACATCGACGCTAAATTTCCATGAAGTTCATATTTATTCTATAGGGCATTTGTAAAATGAGTAAATGTTTTAAATTTATTCATACTAACCTGCAGACGATGCGGAGGGTATGGAAGCGGCAGGAGTGGCCCCTGCGGAAGATGTGGACGCACCACCTATAATTAGACAATTAAAAATAGATTATATAAGTAATTGCAAAAAGAATGTGTAGATCAATAATATAACGTTCTAAATCAATATGCATGCACTATAGGATATATAAACATACCCGCAGGTGCGGTGGTGTCACCACCTACTGCTAGACAATAATAAAAATTGCTAAGTAAGAGCAAAAGGAATGTGTGCATTTATGATATAGCATTCTAAATCAATATACATACACTATATGATATATAAACATACCTGGTGGAGCGGGGGTGGCCTCTGTCCCAGATGTGGACGCATCACCAACAACTAGACAATCAAACATTGACAGTATAAGTAATTTTGACATAAACATGCATGAATATCTGTAATATTACATTCAAAATGGATATGCGTGCAGTATACCTGGAGGTGTGGCAAAATCCACACGGAAGGAGGCATCCGAAGGGGTCTCCGATCTAGGTGCAAGACCGGCCCTCTGAAGCTCCCTACGGAGCTCTCCGGGCGGCAGAACCGCTCTGCCTCTGCCTCTGCCTCTGCCGCGGCTGGAGCTCCTGCCGCCCCTCGCTGCTCTCGACATCGTCATCAAATCTAGATAAACGGTTCGTGGACGCATTAGACAATCATTAAAAGTATTGACTATATATGTATACAGCGTAAAATGTGAAGTAATAATATAACATTACTGATAACCTTTTTCGTTTCGTGGGCGCATCATACATATCTACTTGGATTTCATCGTCGATGTCATTTCTAACCCACGTAACTTCATGATCGGTCGAAGACAACCCGTCCTTCAAAACAGACGGTCGGAGCACTTTAAGCCTTCTCTCTTCTTCGTCCTCATCGCTGTCCTCGTATTCTAGGACATCGTAGATATCTCTGGGTTTCCATCGGCATACAACACTCTACCCCGGATGCTTCAAACACTGTGAATAGTATACTTGGAACGCTTGGTACGGAAAGATAAACGGATCGTCCTGATCGTAAAATCGAAGTGTGTTCACACTGGTCAATCCATATTCATCTTTCCAAGTCCCAAGACTGCTTCTCCACCTGTCCGTATCGGTTCGCGGATCGTACCAAATACACTGGAATATATAAAAGGGTTCTGATCATCCGGGATAGTGGATGCTGAGTATACAATTTAAGTACCCATAGTAAATCACACCGTCCGATCCTACCGTCACAATCCCACTATTCTGAGTGGTTCTGGATGTTTCTATGTCCTTAACTTCAAATTTGTATCCAAGGACACCAAATCCTTTGTAATATGCAACCTCCATACTAGGAAATTGAGCTAAACATCTTGAATCACTCTCAAATGATGCAGACAAGTTTGGATCGTGGATCTAACAAAACAAATTTTACGAGAAATACATAACGATACAAGTTTAGATTAAAACTGATAGCAATAAAATGTAATTCGAATAACTTACATGCTCTGTGACCCAATCACAAAAATTATCCTGATGGTATTTTTCCAAACGTTCTTCGTTCCAATCAGGATGCCCCTCACGTACCTCGTTAAAATGAGTTCTGTTTTCGACAAATAATTGTGACATTAATATTATGTTATTTCATACACACACAAACACAGATATAACAATTAATCCAAAAGAACTTACTCTCTAATTTGTTCAAGACATGCGCAATTAAGCAAGATAAACCGGTATATCTTGTTGATAAACATAGTGTCTACCCTCTTATACTCGGCTTTACCATATGGCCCGTCTTGAATTCTTCGTGGTCGGTTAAGCCTTGTCTCAATGTTCTCGTCCAGATAGCGGGAACAAAATGTGGTTGCTTCATCAAGAAGATAACCTTGCATGATAGAACCCTCTGGTCGATTTTTATTGCGTATATACTTCTTAAGAGTGTAAAGGTACCTAATGAGAATATGTTGAATAAATAAATACGGGCATACAGGACAACAATAAATTTATAAATTGCGCGAAACAAAAAATTACACGTACCTCTCGACGGGATCCATCCATCGATATTGTACCGGTCCGGCTAATTTCGCCTCAGTTGCAAGATAAACCGTCAAGTGTATTATGATATCGAAGAATGACGGTGGGAAAATACGCTCAAACTTGCAAAGTATCAACGCAATAGAATTTTCTAGTTTATCCAGCGTCGCAACCTCCAATGTTTTAGCACATAAATCCCTGAAAAAACAACATAGGTCGTTGATTACTAGACCAACCAAGTCGGGGAGAGAAGTCCTGAGGGCTAATGGAAGAAGGTGCTCCACGATAACATGGTGATCATGACTTTTCAGCCCATCGATCTTGCCCTTCACAATTTTTATTTTCTTACTGAATGATCCTGAGAAACCTGTGGGGACTTTCAAATCATGCAACACCTGCAGGAATCTTTTCTTCTCCGGTTGTGACATATGATAAGCGGCATTGGGAAGTACAAACTTGCCCTGTTTACTCGCTACCGGTTTAGGGTGCAGTTCACTTCTTATTCCCCACTCTTGTAGATCCATCCGAGCATTCATGTTGTCTTTCGATTTCCCATCTTTACACAGAAGCAAGTTAAGTATGTGCTTTGATACTCCCTTCTCTATATGCATGACGTCCAGACAATGACTCACTGAATTTGTAAACCAGTACGGAAGCTCGAAGAAAATGCTTAACTTGTTCCAATATTGTGGTTTGACCTGTTTCGTCGGATCCATCCCGAAGGTCACGTTATTGTAACCATCCCATTTAGCAGTCACGTCCTCTCCGGACAATGGGGATGGAGGTCCAAGAAGCTCCTGATGACCATCAAAGTGAACCGTGTCTAATCTATAGGGGTGGTCTGGAGGCAGAAAACGTCGATGGCCGCAATAACAAACCTTCCTGCTAAAATTCAAAAATTTTGATGTTGTATGTTCATGGCAATGAGGACATGCTTTGTGACCATGTACGGACCAACCTGATAGCATTCCATACGTAGGAAAGTCATTAATTATCCACATTAAAGCCGCACGCAGTATGAAAGTTGTATTTGTGTTTGAATCATATGTCTCTACACCATCAATGAACAAAGATTTCAGCTCCTCGATCAGAGGTCGGAGATAGACGTCGATATTGTTCCCCGGTGAGTTTGGTCCGTCGATAAGAAGAGGCATCATAAAGTATGATTGGTCCATAGCCAACCAAGAGGACAGATTATAAATTATCCTTACAACGGGCCATGTATTGTGACTTCCAGCCATATAGTTGAATGGGCAGAAGCCATCGGTAGCCAGTCCGAGCCGGACATTGCGAGGATCGCTACTGAATATTGCGTGCCTCCTATCGAAATCCTTCCATACCGGTCAATCTCTTGGATGGCTCATTTTTCCATTTTCGCTTGGAGGAGCACGGTGATGCCAAATCATTGCCTCGGCTGTTTTCTTGCACCTGAATAGCCTCTGTAGCCTCTGTGTTATGGGAAAGTATCGTGCTATCTTCACAGGTATATCAGGCTTCTTATCAGAATCTTTCGGCTTATACCTGGCCTCTCCGCATGTTGGACACTCTTTCAAATCTGAATTCTCTTTCCGGTACAACACGCAATTTTTAGGACATGCTTGAATCTTCTCGCACTTTAGACCCAAATCAGACATCTTCTTCTGGGCTTCATACCAGCTTTCAGGCACATTATTTCCCGGAGGCATAGAATCTTTCAAGAACGAAAGAAGCATTGTGAATGACTTGTTGCTCCATCCATTTAGGAACTTAATATGGAAAAAGTTGGACGAACCATGAGAGGGTGGAATACTTCGCATTCTCATAAATTGGTTTCCTAGCATCATTCATGAAATTTTCATATTTATCCGCACGCGGTCCTTGACCGGAAGGAATGTCATCTTCGGTACGAATAGATTCACCTAGGGCAGCCTCTACCATATCCTCTATTTCTTCTAATGGAAACAAATTTCCGTCTCCTGCCGTATTACCGAATTCTTCTTCTTCTCCTACCGCATTATCATGTTTTCCTTCTTCTTATACCACAGTACTGCATTCTCTCCTTCCCCATGATATTTCCAAGTTGAATAAAGTCTAGTAAACCTATGTTTTACAATATGAAGCTCTGCCAATTCTACCTTCTGCCAGTACTTATTGCCACATCTATCGCACGGATAGAGAATCTTCTCTATTATGATCTTATTATGTGCGCGTGCAAATTCAAGGAAAGCAGCAACTCCTGCGACAAACTTAGGTTGCATACGTTGTTTCCAATCCACATACATCCAGTCCTTAACTCTGACGTACTCATGGGCCATGTTAGACTGAATAACATATAAATTGTAGGTTATGCTGACTATATTGAGAAATATAAGAACGGGATAGTTACTGACAAAGGAGAAAATCCGTGTATATGCTTTGTGTGTGCGTTTGTCGTTGAAAAGCATAAATTATCGCACGTATGTTAACCGATAGACGGGGACTAAGTGGCGCTTTTAGTTTCATATATGAGTATCGATGGGAATATGAAGGTTTCATACTATCATATATTGGTTTTAACCCGAACATCTCGAATCGCTCTATAATTATGCGTTTGTATGTGTGTGTTCCGGCTGTCGGGGGTAGGCTTCTATCCCATTAAGAATGTATAGAGCGAACGCCCATCACTTGTGCTTTCAACCGTTTCGAGTAAATTTCGGCAGCACCTCCTCGCTGTTCTCCGAGTACACTGTAATAGAATAAATAATCATTTCAAAGCTGTGAAACAACGTTGAAATGAACATCTAATCTATCTTTGTACACGGAGAACCAGCGGAAAGATACCGACGCAATATCTCGAAACGGATGAAAACACAAGTGAATGAAGGCGTTTGCTTTATACATTCTTAACTTGTCCACACGGGATAAATCTATGGGTTACCATACGATTGAATTTTCTCGTCGCGTAAACTATACGACGGTTGTTAGTACCGAACTATACTGTCCGATATTTAACAACCTTCGTATAGTTTTAGGTCACGACGAGCATCGCACGTATGTTAACCGATAGACGGGGACTAAGTAGCGCTTTTAGTTTTATATCTGAGTATCGATGGGAATATGAAGGTTTTTATATTATCATCGAGTATCATATATTGGTTTTAACCCGAACATCTCGAATCGCTCTCTAATTATACGTTTGTTGTGTATTCTTGTTGTATGTGTGTGTTCCGGCTGTCGGGGGTAGGCTTCTATCCTATTAAGAATGTATAGAGCGAACGCCCATCACTTGTGCTTTCAACCGTTTCGAGTAAATTTCGGCAGCACCTCCCCGCTGTTCTCCGAGTACACTGTAATAGAATAGATAATCATTTCAAAGCTGTGAAACAACGTTGAAATGAACATCTAATCTATCTTTGTACACGGAGAACCAGCGGAAAGGTACCGACAAAATATCTCGAAACGGATGAAAACACAAGTGAATGAAGGAGTTTGCTTTATACATTCTTAACTTGTCCACACGGGACAAATCTATGGGTTACCATACGATTGAATTTTCTCGTCGCGTAGACTATACGACGGTTGTTAGTATCGAGCTATACTGTCCGATATTTAACAACCTTCGTATAGTTCTAGGTCACGACGAGCATCGCACGTATGTTAACCGATAGACGGGGACTAAGTGGCGCTTTTAGTTTCATATATGAGTATCGATGGGAATATGAAGGTTTCATATTATCATCGAGTATCATATATTGGTTTTAACCCGAACATCTCGAATCGCTCTCTAATTATGCGTTTTTTGTGTATTCTTGTTGTATGTGTGTGTTCCGGCTATCGGGGGTAGGCTTCTATCCCATTAAGAATGTATAGAGTGAACGCCCATCACTTCTGCTTTCAACCGTTTCGAGTAAATTTCGGAAGCACCTCCCCGCTGTTCTCCGAGTACACTGTAATAGAGTAGATAATCATTTCAAAGCTGTGAAACAACGTTGAAATGAACATCTAATATATCTTTGTACACGGAGAACCAGCGGAAAGGTACCGATGAAATATCTCGAAACGGATGAAAACACAAGTGAATGAAGGCGTTTTCTTTATACATTCTTAACTTTTCCACACGGGACAAATCTATGGGTTACCATACGATTGAATTTTTTCGTCGCGTAGACTATACGACGGTTGTTAGTATCGAGCTATACTGTCCGATATTTAACAACTTTCGTATAGTTCTAGGTCACGACGAGCATCCCACGTATGTTAACCGATAGACGGGGACTTAGTGACGCTTTTAGTTTCATATATGAGTATCGATAGGAATATGAAGGTTTCATATTATCATCGAGTATCATATATTGGTTTTAACCTGAATATCTCGAGTCGCTATCTAATTATGCATTTGTTGTGCATTCGTGTTGTATGTGTAACATTATTTTAAACCATTGAGATCAAGATTGATAGAACTGATCATCCTACATTGCAATAGAAATCATCAACCAAAAACTATTATTGCAACGGTATTCATCTATAACAATCAACAATTAAAACTACAAATGTAGGATACTGATATCATAAAGCGTTATACGCAACACTGATAGAACTGATAAATAAAAAAACGAAACACAAACCGTATCAAGATTTAACAACTTTGATTATGTCATATACACGGGCCGATATTTTCATATTTGCCAATAGGCAAAAATAGATTGCGGTCTGGATATGGCATATTGGCAGATGTTACCTATATGCATACATGGATGTTGTCTCCCCATTTTTTCATAAATCAAACCAACTACATACATCATACTAGTCCATGCCACCAATCGGAAACTCCACTATGTCTTTGAATTATTATTTTTCCAAATAGCATTGAGTTCCTATTGACATTGTCCCATCCAACAAATTTGTTGGGCTTGCCTCGACCTTCATCTAGCTTTCACATGCCATACACATTAGATGAGTAATATAGTTATAAATTATGGTATTTTGTTGTCATCAATCCACCTAACCCTAACCCCAACCTAACCCTACCCCAGCCCCAGCCCCAGCCCCAGCCCAGCACAGCCCCAACCTAACCCTAACCCCAGCGCGGCCAGCTAAACCCCAACACCAACCCTAAGGCAAACCCTAATCCCAGCCCCAGCCCCAGCAGCAGCCGAACCCCAACCCTAACCCTAACCCCAACCCCGACCCCGACCCCGACCGCGACCCCTACCGAACCCCAACTCGCGCGTGCAACCCCAGACCCAGCCATGAACCCTAAGCCCAAAATAATCAAAAAATTCTTTAATTTACCTCAAGATTTACTCACCTGAACGGCGGTGGCGACGACCGGAACGGCGGTGGCGACGACCTGAATGGCGGTAGCGACGAGAACGATGGTGGCGACGAGGAGAATGGCGGTGGCGACGAGGAGAACGGCGTGGCGATTTGGGGATTTTTTTCGCGCGCGATCAAGAGAGAGAAAGAAAGTGAGCGTAGGCGATCGATCTGTACCTTTATTAAATCGATATTTAGTTGCCCCTACGGATTTACCCGTAGGTCCTCTGTTTGCGGCTCCGTAGGGGCAAACACAAAATTAAGAATTAATATTTTTATTCTTGGACGTCTGGGCCCGTAGGGGCAACCTTTTAGCCCTACGGATTAATCCGTAGGGCCAAGTTAAATCTGCCCCTAGGGATTCCAATATCCGTAGGGGAAACCCCCTATTTTAATAGTGACTGCCTCCAAGTGCTTCGGGACTGCACCCAACTACTACCTGCTTGCACGACTCAATAGAGCCGTGGTAGGGTAGTAATCTAAGAATAGTGAGAACACACTCGAGGCGAAGTGACAGTGTCAAGTTAACGGACTAAGTTGTACTCATGTTACGTGGGAACTGTTAACTGTCGATAGGTATAATACCAACCAACAGTTCCCGATGAGTCCTGTCCAGTGTACTCGTAACCTAACGAGCACCTGCACACTATCTCCAGTAGGATGTACTGATGGCTGTGGGACAGACCATCTCCCCTGCTGGGACGAGAAGCGTATGCACCATTCTACTCTGGAGTATCGATGCCCTGTCTCGATAATCCTACGACCAGGGACCCGTATAAGGATGTGCTTATAGACTACCCAGCCCCCACTATTGTGATCTCCATCACAATGCCGGTAGTCAAGCAAAGATCATAAGGGCTCCATAAATATATATTAGCGATATGTTAAAAGAAACATATATACATATTAAGATAGAAACAAACCAAGTAGCATACTACTATATTGAGTAAGACTGTCGTAAACCCGTATATATATATCCCAAGCTTCCAAAATGTATTATACAAACTAGTACTATACAATAATGGCCTCTAGGGCATACATATCTAACAGACCTCAACCCGATTGTGCCCCAATAAAAGAATATACAATCCAGCAGAGACGGCTGTGCACATGTCGGACGCTCACCCCGCAATAACGAATATACAAATGAATCTGAACTGTACTACTACCATTGCACCATATGCTATCCACCACGACAATCCAACCACAATATCAGCACAACTCAGAACATCAACTTGAATATCACGTTCGCAAACCCGTCTACTTGAACATATAGCAACTAGTCGGGTTGTACCACTCAATAATATTCACGGACGTAGATATTATCGCATGCACTGATAAACACTACTTAAAATTTCGATTGACTAAACTTTTCCATATTGGCCCCAAATGCAATCCAGCACTCAAACAAATCTGAGCCAAAACCAAATATCCCTAAAATCATATTTTCAAGTATTAGTGTGCCGGAAGAAATTTGGCGCGCTTTTGCCACAAGACAACCGTGGAACCACTGCCAATAGGCAAGTATTGCGGCGCTTCCGCGGCCATTTTGTTGGTTCAAGCGTCCAAATTTCTTGTGGTGCCATACAAATGCCTGCACGTATTTTTAAGACACTCTAAAATATTTTTTGAACAGATTTTAAAATCGTCAGCGGGCAAAAAGAAATGGAAAAACGTTTTGGAAAAATGGGTCGATCGACATTTTAACCATGTGCAAACTAGTTAGAAATGGTTTATGGGGGTGGATTTGATACATATTGGGTTACGATAGTGCCCTGGCCATCTATCGTGGCCAATGCGGAACTAAAATGACATTTAAAAACCTTGGCGATAACGAACCCGTTTAGAATCGAACCATAAACCTATACTAGCTAATTACATGATGTTCTAGCTACTGAGATAAAAGGTTATACCGAATGAACCATGTCCTTTGGTCTTCTATCATTTTCCCTAACTCCTTGAGGCGTCCTCGACTAAACTTGGCCACCGGTCTTCCTCTGTCGAAGATGATCCACCCGAGAAATGTAGCTCATAACTCTAGCTCCACACCAAAGATCAAGTGAAGCAACTAGGGACTCTAGGTTGCTAATCTAGAGTGCCTAGGATGTAGTGAAGTGTTCAAAGTGTTTATCTACCTCACCTCCTCTCTTGATTCTCAACACATGAGATTGTAGAGAAGAGGTTGAAGATGAAGATGGAGGAATACAAGAAACCGAAGACGAGAGTGAAGCTAATGGTGAGGTGAAGAAAAACAACCATGCAAGGACTTCATCCAACATCAATTGTGAAAATAACATGAAGCATGGTTTTATAAAACCCATTTTTCCAATTTAAAATCCAACCCATGCTTGAATAGTTTGTATAAATGAATTAACAATTCATTTGTGCAACACTTTACAAGCATGGCTCTCACCATACTCCCCTTGATTTACCATTTACAATAAACGGTTAAATCTAAAATGAGGTGTCCACTATCTAGAATATTATCTGTATAAATACAGATTACACTCCACTGTATATACATACCAGTACTCGTACCGAAATACGAATACCCGAAGAGATAAAATAACACAAAGAACATAATACTTGAATATACATATCAAAATACATATACATAAATTATGAAATAAATAACTGATTTAATAATCCACCTCTAACCCGAGCTGGCTAGTATTATCAACTGTCCGATCGAAAGTCCGGGTACATAGTATAATCAATCGATCAGAATCCTGCACGTATCCAATAAGGCTACTACATCATTTTGCCAGAACTAGGGAACCCCTCTGTGTAGGAGTTTAAAAACTCATCAATACGCTGGCAGAAGGTTTAACCACAAGCACGTCAGCTGCACTAGCTGTACGTAACGGCTATCCTGGTATTGAGCGAAAGGAAGGCCGACGAGCAAACTCATCCAAACCCCTACTGTGCATGTCCATGACAATCTCCGTATAGCCTGGTCTGTTCGTCTAAGAGTATCGCATATCGAGTCTAGGGGTGGATAAAATCAGACCTCTAATAACGCGATATTTCATATCGGTATGAAGCCCATCACCCACTGACAAACTACTGATCCAAATCAGTAATTCTCGTCCACCTTTGCCAAGGATTTCTGGTGATGGCCACCCGTGCACAGTGTGACATCAACCCCCAATGCCAGGAGAGACGAATCCCTAACGATCCGCTCACTGCCTCCATGTGGCTTGGGACTGTACCCAAATAAAACCTATTTGCACGACTCTTTTGAGCTGTGGTAGGGTAGTAATCAAAGCACAGTGGAAACTCACACGAGACAAATAACGATCTCAGGTCGACAGACTAACCTGTACTCATGTCATCTGAGAGCTGCTATCTGACAATAGGTATAATACCAACTGGCATGTTCCCAGCGAGTCCATCCAGTGTACTCATAACCCAACGAGCACCTGTATAATATCTTAGGTGACTAACTGACACCAATGCTTGTGAGACCGACTACCTTCCCTCGTCGGGGTCTTAATAAGTACACAATAGTCTACTCTGGAGTATCGATACACAGTCTCGATACTCCCTCGACTAGGGATATTTAAGGATGTGCATATAAACCACCCAGCTCCAACGTATATGATCTCCATCATAATGCTGGTAGTCAAGCAAGAATCCTATGGGCTCTATAAACATGTAATATTGATCTGTAATACGACACAATGCATGGATATGATGATAAAGACAAACCAGATAGCATACTATCATTTTGAGTAAGACTGTTCTACTCATATAGGTCCTCTCTCAATCATCACAATCGCGTGCCTGCGATTACAATAATTTACTTGAGGGCACTATAGCCAACAGGCTACGCCTCTGTGGAAACGAGGTTTATTTCAATTAGGTCCGTGCGAGAACACGGGGAACCTCCCTCGGAGTACCAACACTCACCTGGATGAACAGTTAGTGAACTTGTTAGGTGTTAATGATCCCATCTAATTCTCCTTTTAAGGTTTGAAGGAGAATTCGAGGAAACAGTGAGAGCCATCCCGATTAGATAAACTAATAACCAATCTAATCTTGTAAGAACACAGGCTGAGTGTTTCTTTTCTCTCTCTCCAAGTAGGAACCAGTTCATATCATAATCAAGATAATAAAATGTATCGCTTGAACGATTCAAATTCTTATTCGGGGCTGGGGAACGTCGGTTTGGTTCTAACTTAAGACAGCAATCATGAGTATGAGCAGAGGAAAGAGGATTGCATGACTTCCTTGATGACTCAAATGAAGAAGAATACTATTGCGTCTCTTTCAAGTGTTCTTGTTTTGAACAATTGCTACTATGTACCTTCCATTATTTGCAACATCATATCAGTTTCTTTACTTGATAAAGATGAATATAGTTTTGTTCTTGATAGAAATATCATGAACAGTTACCTTGATAAGGTATTTGTTGAAGAAGGTACACTATGTAATGGTATCTATGTTCTAAATTAAAACGCAGTTTTCAATATACAAAACGCACGCAAGAGGAAGAATTCAGAAGCGAACGAATCCTACTTGTGGTATTGTAAACTCGGTCATATCGGAGAAAAAGACTAAGTAAGTTGCATAAAAATGGATATTCGAATACATTCAAATTTTCATCTTATGAAACTTGTCAGTCTTGTCTCAAGGGAAAGATGGCCAAATCTCCGTTCACCGGATACAGAGAAAGACTAGCAGAGCTCTTGGGACTCATACATGCTAGTTATATGTATTCCCTAGAGGCCATTACTGTACATGTGATGTATATTGTAGTGAATGCTTGGACATATATAGGGAGGACTTTCTTGCTCGACATAATAGTATGCTATTTTATTGCTATTTATCTTAACATGTACACTTATAGTCTCTCTATTACATGTTGATAAAGCCCTTAGGATGAGTACTTTACTACCAGGATTATGATGCAGATCATACTAGTGGGGTAATGGTAGTCGGCAAGTACATCCTTCAAATATTCCTTGTCGTGGGAGTATCGAGATAGGACATCGATATTCCAAAGTAGACTAGCGTATAGGCTTCTTGACCCATATGATGGGCAATGGATGATCCCACATCCATTGGTGTTTGACATCAGAGAAGGTATACGGGTGCTTAATGGAGACTGGGTACACTAGACGGACTCGCAGAGAACTCTTAGATGGTATTATACATATCGTCAGATAGCAGTTCTCTGGTGACACTGGTACAGGTTAGTCTGTCGACCCGAGATCGTCATAGAATCTTGTGTGATTCTCACTGTGCTTTGATTTCCACCATACCACGGTCAAGATATCAAGCAAAAAGGTGGTTTTTAGTTACAGTACCGAGTCACATGGAGGCAATAAGAGATAGGAGGGGATTCGTCTCTCCCGGTATTGGGAGTTGATGTTGTGCTATACTCGATTGGCCATAACATGAAATCCCTAGCCAGAGTTGCTGAGATTTACTGGTAAGTGTTATCAGTAGTTTCTCGAACCATTAAGCATGACTTATCAGGATATTGGGGTCTGACATTATACCACCCTCATGTTGCGATAGGCGACATATCTGACAAAGAGACCAGACTGTACGGTAGTGCTACTGATTGGATTCGCAGGAGTATTGAAGGGTTACGCTAGCACCCCGGTCAACTACTGTGGCCAAATGTGGAACAAAAATTTTATAGCGATCATAAACATGGCTCTAGGATAACACAAAAACCGGATCTTTAACCATAAACCTAACTAGCAAGTGAGGGTTCTATCTACTATGATAGAAAGTATACCTAAAGAAACCAAGTCCTTCGGGTCTTCAATCCTCTCCTTAAGCTCCTCGACGGAAGTATGGATCATGCTTGAAATTCGGCCTCCTTGTGTCAACGATGATCCACCCGGGAGTTCGAACCTTGAGGTAAACCTCTAAGTTGAGGTAACTAGAATACTTAGCTTACTAATCTAAGTAGACTAGAGTGAGTAAAGTGTGATTTAGAGTACCTAAGTCTCATTAACCCTTGATTATCAACACATGATACACTAGGGTTTGAGAGAGGAAGAAGGAGAGAACAAATTTGAGAGCTCACTTGAGAAAAGAGAAAAGATTTTTGATAATGATAATGGAAATTGTGATGGCTAGCTTGACATGACTACAACCATGTGATGAAAAATATCTTCTCAAAATATCTAGCTCACAAAAATATGTCACATAAATATCTATAGTCAAAAAGTCAATCCAAGTCAAATGGTCAATGCAAGTCAAGTGGTCAAGAACAAGTAGCCATGCTATAATTATCATTAGCAAAAATAACAAATACTTTTCTCCACTTTATAATGGTTTTAATCAAGTCAATGGTCAAAACCCTAATGAGGTGTCTCCTTCTATAACCCTCTCATTCGTATATACATGCCTGCATCCGTGTTCCGAAAAACACGAATACAATGAGACAAAACTAATCCAATAATAAAATACTAGGATCCGGCTTAAACAAAAGCCCACTAGTATTGTCCGCTCGAACACCACACGTACACAAGTATACGTATGTGATCGAACCCTGTCATAAAACCATACGACCTCTACTTGTTTCGCCCGAAGCTGGGAAACTCTCTGTGTGGGACTCTAAAGACTTGACAGTACTCTGGTAGTGGGTTTAACCACAAGCACGTCAGCGGCACTAGCTGTGCGTAACGACTACCCAGGTATCTGTCGAAAAGAAGGTCGATGAGCAAGCTCATCCAAACTCTTACTGAGCCTATCTGTGACAATCTCCGTACAGTCTGGTCTGTTTGTCTAAGTGTATCGCATATCGGGCATAGGGGGTGGTAAACGTCAGACCCCTAATAGCGGTATTAGTTGTGTCGGAGTGTAGCCCAGAACACCCTGAGAAACTACTGGAACACCTACCAGTAAATCTCACTTACCATGGCCAGGGATTTTGTGTAATGGCTCTCCAAACACAGCGCGATATCAACCCCCAGTACTGGGAGAGACAAATCCTATCTAACCGCCACTGCCTCTAAGTGCTTCGGGACTGTACCCAACTATTGCCTGTTTGCATAACTCAATAGAGCTGTGGTAGGGTAGCAATAAAAGAACAGTGGGAACACACTTGAGGCGAAGTAGCAGTGTCAAGTCTATGGACTAAGCTGTACTCATGTCACCTGGGAACTGCTAATTGATGATAGGTATAATACCAACCAACAGTTCCCGATGAGTCCTGTCCAGTGAACTCGTAACCTAACAAGCACCTGTATACTATCCTCGGTACGACGTACTAATGGCTGTGGGACAGACCATCTCCCTCCCAGGGATGAGAAGCGTATACACTAGTCTACTCTGGAGTATCGATGCCCTGTCTCGATAATCCTATGACTAGGGACCTGTATAAGGATGTGCTTATAGACTACCCAGCCCCTACTAGTGTGATCGCCATCACAACGCTGATAGTCAAGCAAAGATCCTAAGGGCTCCATCAATATGTATTAGCGATATATTAAAAGAAACATATACACATATTAAGATAGATACAAACCAAGTATTATACTACTATATTAAGCAAGATTGTCCTCAATCCGTCTATATATCCCAAGCTTCCAAAATGTAATATACAAACTAGTACTATACAATAGTGGCCTCTAGGGCATACATATCCAACAATCTCCCACTTGCACTAAAGGAAAGTAATTGGTGTACAGCATACCCAACGTCTGCACTAAAGCCAGCTGCTGGTGTACCACATACCCAATAGCTCAAAAAGTCGCTCGAACTGTGCTTGAGGGAGGGCCTTTGTGGATGGATCCACCATGTTATCTTTAGTGTCCACTCTCCGTACCTCGATCTTCTGGTGATCAATGATCTCCCTGATCAGGTGATACCGCCTTAAGATGTGCCTGGATTTCTGATGGGACCGTGGTTCTTTCGCAAAAGCTATAGCTCCATTGTTATCGCAATACAAAGGTATTGGGTCAACAATGGACGGAACTACCTGAAGTTCATTAATGAACTTCTTTATCCAGACCGCCTCTTTTGCGGCATCGCTTGCAGTAATGTATGCAGCCTCCATCGTCGAGTCTGCGACGGTGTTCTGTTTGGAACTACTCCAACACACCGCTTCTCCGTTGAGGGTAAACCCAAAACCCAATACAGACTTGCTGTCATCCTTGTCAATCTGGAAGCTTGAATCAGTAAAGGACTTGACTATGAGGTCTCCATTACCGTAAACCAGGAACATCTCCCTAGTCCTTCTCAGGTACTTGAGAATGTTCTTCACTGCTGTCCAGTGGTTTTCACCTGAGTCTGACTGATACCGGCTCACCACGCTTAGCACGTAAGCTACATCTGGCCTTGTACATAACATCGCATACATTATAGATCTTACCGTCGAAGCGTAGGGTATAGTGCTTATACGCACCCTCTCCTCATCAGTCTTGGGAGACATCTTCTTAGAGAGGGTGATTCCATGCAATGCGGGTATTTTACTGCGCTTGGAATCTTCCATATTAAATCTCTTTAGTACGGTCTCTATGTACATGGACTGTGAAAGTCACAGTAATCTCTTAGATCTATCTCTGTAGATCTTGATCCCCAGAATGCATGAGGCATCACCCAGGTCCTTCATGGAGAACCGTTGTAACAAGAATAGCTTGACCAATTGTAGCATAGGAATGTCATTTCTTATCAAAAGAATGTCGTCCACATACAAGACTAGGAATACGGCAGTTCATCCTACAATCTTCTTATAAATAAAAGGCTCATCCTCGATCTTGATGAAGTCAAATTCCTTGACTGTTTCATCAAAACAGATGTTCCAGCTCCGCAATGCCTGATTTAATCCATAAATGGATTTACGCAACTTGCACACCTTCCCGCTGCTCCCACTGTCTACAAAGCCTTCTGGCTGATCTATATAAAAGCACTCTTCCAAACTGCAGTTTAAAAAAGCCATTTTTACGTCTATCTACCCTATCTCATAGTCATGGAAGGCCGCAATAGCAAGTAGAATCCGAATGGATTTGAGTATAGCCACTGGAGAAAAGGTTTCGTTATAGTCCAGACCCGGTCTTTGATGAAAACCTTTTGCAACGAGTCTAGCCTTATAGGTTTCCACTTGTCCATCTACACCAAATTTCCTTTTGTAGATCCATTTGCATCCAACGGGTTTTACCCCAAGTGGAGCAATATCCAAGGTCCACACTTTATTGGTGTACATGGACTCCATTTTGGATAGCATAGCATCCAGCCACTTATCAGAGTCCCTACTGATAATGGCCAGCCTGAAACTGGTAGGGTCATCTTCTTCCAAGATGCAATCCTCTCGATCCCTGTTTATGAGAATACCGTAGTATCTCTCGGGCAGATGAGAAATCCTACCATATTTGTGGAGTGGCTGAGGTTCATCTGGGATTACTGAATCTAGCGGTTCCTCCAAATCTTCAGTTACATTTTGTGGATCATGGATTTCTCTCAGTTCTACCGTACTCCCACTAGTTTCTTTTGCAAAAAACACCCTTTCTAAAAAGGTAGCATGGCAAGATACAAACACCTTCTGTTCCTCAGTATGGTAGAACAGATACCCTAATGAATCCTTAGGATATCCCACAAATTTACATAGAACTGAACGTGCCTTAAGCTTGTCCAGTTTTTGTGTTTTCACATAAGCTGGACAGCCCCATATCTTAATAAATTTAAGACATGGTTTCTTACTACTCCATATTTCATACGGAGTCTTAGGCATAGATTTGGACGGAACTTGATTCAAAAGGTAATCCGCTGTCTGATGCACATGTCCCCAGAATGAAAAAGGCAACTCAGCACTACTCATCACGGAGCGAACCATATCCAAGAGGGTACGATTCCTCCGCTCTGATACACCTTTGTGCTGTGGTGTATAAGGAAGAGTAAGCTGAGAGAGAATTTCATTCTCCTTGAAGTATTCTAGGAATTCCGTGCTTAAGTACTCTCCTCCTCTATCCGATCGGAGGATCTTGATACTTTTGCCAACCTGGTTCTCAACTTCGTTTTTGAATTCTTTGAATTTCTCAAAAGGTTCAGATTTGTGTTTCATTAGATACATATATCCGAACCTAGAGAGATCGTCAGTGAATGTTATGAAGTACGAGAGCTCACCCCTTGCATGTATAGACATTGGACCACATACATCACTGTGTATGAGTCCCAAGAGCTCTGCTGCTCTTTCTCCATGTCCAGTGAATGGAGATTTGGTCATCTTTCCTTTGAGACAAGAATGACAAGTTTCATAAGATGAAAATTCGAACGTATTCAAGAGTCCATCTTTATGCAACTTACTTAGTCTTTTCTCTCCGATATTACCAAGTCTACAATACCACAAGTAGGATTCGTTCGTATCTAAACTCTTCATCTTGCGTGTGTTTTGTACATTGGGAACTGTATTCTGATTTAGAACATAGATACCATTACACAGTGTACCTTATGCAACCAGTACCTTATCAAGGTAAATGTTCATGATATTTCAATCAAAAACAAAATTATATCCATCTTTATCAAGTAAAGAAACTGATATGATATTGCAAACTATGGAAGGTACATAGTAGCAATTGTTCAAAATTATAGTGTTGCCATTTGGCAATACTAAGTGATATTCACCGACGGCTGCAGCATTAACTTGTGCTCCATTCCTTACCCAGAGGGACATATCACCAGGTCCAACTATCCTATTTTTTCTCAGTCCCTGCAATAAATTACAGATATGAGATCTTGATCCGGTATCTAGTACCCAAGAGGTAGGACTGACCGAAAAATAGTTCTCAACTACAAGAACACTTGAAGTAGATGCAATACTATGCTTCTTCTTCATTGGGGTCTCCTTGGAATCCAAACAATCCTCTTTCACTTGCTCACACTTACGATCGCCATCATAAGTTAGAGCCAAACCAACGTTCCCCGGCCCCATCGGATCGTTCAAGTGATACATTTTATTATCTTGATTAGGGCGTGAAATGGTTGCTACCTGTAGAGAGAGAAAAGAAACACTTAGCATGCGCTCTTACAAGATTAGATTCGTTATTAATTTATCTAACCAGGATGGCTCCAACTATTTCCTCAAATTCTTCTTCAAATCCTGAAAGAAGAACTAGTCAAGATTTAATCGCACGTCACAATACTTCCTTAACCTTTCAGTCAGGCTAGTGTTGGCATATCGAGGGAGGTTTTCGAACTCTTTCGCGAAGTTCCTTAAATATATAACCTCTTTTCCCTAGAGACATAGCCCCACTAACACCGTTCTAGACAGCTACTTGGTTTATAGCATTGATTGATAAGTGAAATAATCTCCAGAGAGTAATCCAACTCATCAGTGGGATCAAGATCCAACTATCATTGTGTAATGACCTAATTAGAATCCACTCTAGTCACTACACTCCAGAAGGTATGCTAAATCTGCAAGTTTCCTGTATATTTGAAACTCCTGATGTAGTTTTTACCCCTAGGACCCAAGTGACCTTGACGAATAATCAACAAATCAAAAGATTCTAGTCAAGCTCAACCCGTCGTTATCCTGGTTTGCATTAGACCCACCCGCATGATCCTTGACGAATAATCAACAAAATCATACGACCGTCCTAACCAATCGCATCTATCAGTGCAACAGAGAATTATTACACAGCCATCGTTCACAGTTCTTTGACGAATAATCAACAAACGCAGCACGGATACTAAGTATTAATTAACTAAAACGACAGAGGGCTACGGCTGGGTTTTTGGCGAAAAACCCGTTAACATAATGAACTTGATATCGTTGAAGAAACCTGATAGCTTTTGAAAAGGAGTGGTTTAAGCTCCTCCTTTTGAAAATTTCTGGTTTTGAAAAAAAACGAGCAATCTATAGTATAGACTTTAGCTCAAGAAGTTACCCCCCGAATACCACTATGCAAAGCGAAAGAATCTAACTGTAGTTTTTCGAAATTTGTTCCAACAACATCTTTTAGGTTTATTTTCTTGCATTAATCAAAATTAATTTAGTCCTATCAGTTAACCCTATCACACCACGAAAAGAACGAAAATACAATGTACGTATATGCCATCTGCTTTCTCCACTGGGCCCCGTCATCACCCGTTAGGTTACTTAACCAACGACAGAGCGGGGGCTGGACTAGCGTGTGTGTGAAACATATACAACATCTACTAGTATATTTATAAGTATATACAACATTCATCCCAGGCATTATAATAATTAACATCACAGAATCTCAGCCAACAGTACAGAATGGTGGATAATCTGGAGCCCCGGGTTTCATTTGAGCCGCAACCCGATGTTCCTGGTCGTGTGGATAGCCTGTGTAATGAGAACTGTACCCCTACGAGCACGGAAAGTTACCCGCCAATCCCAGAAGTGAGGCTGCCCGCTTCAACAAAGTGAATGGGCCACCCAGCACATCACGGAATCCGGTAACTTGGGCGCTCCTCCGTGGGTCAAACTATACCACCTACGAGTGCGGCGAATAGCCCGCCAATTCTAGAACAAAGCCCCCCTCCGTCTCAATGTCATGAGATGCGGTCTTGTTGCCTTCTAGAACCCGGCTATCCCTGCACTCCACCGTGGGGTAATCCTAGTACAGAAAACGAAAATAATATGCACAAATGGTGACATCGAGCTCAACCCGGTCGTGCCCCAAAATAATATACAACCCGGCAAAGACGGCAGTCCACATGTCGGACGCTCGTCCCGCAATAACAAATACACAAATGAATATAAACTGTACCACTAACATTACACTACATGCTATCCACCACGACTATCCAACCACAATCACAGCACAAGCACAAAACATCAACGCGAATGTCATGTTCGTAAACCCGACAAAAAGAACATATAGCAATCAGACAAGTTTACCGATCAAATAACATTCACGGTCGTAGATAAAAGTGAATGTACTGTTAACAAAATACATATTTTAAAATTTCGATCAACTAAACTTTCCCAAATTGGCCCCAAAGGCAAATAGAGCACTCAAAAAAATCTGGGCCTAAACCATATATAAAAAAAATTATATTTCCATGAACTAATGCCCCAGAAAAAATTTTGGGCACTGTAGCCCAAAAAGGGCGGCATAACCGTCGCAAAATGTGCCATTTTGCTCCGGTTCCACCACCGAATTTTTGAGTTACCTGCCCGAATATTTTCCACAGCTATAGTTTTGCCTGCAAATATTTTCCACAGCTATAGTTTTGCCTGCAAATATTTTTAAGATGCCTAAAAAAATTTTATGAACAACTTTAAAATTCGACAGCAAGCACACAAAAATGGAAATACGATTCGGAAATTTTGGTCGATCGAGATTTTAACCTTGTGCAAACTAGCTAGTAGGGTTTATGGGTTGGCTCTAATACCATGAAAGGTTACGCTAGCTCCCCGGTCAGCTACCGTGGCCAAATGTGGAACAAAAATTTTATAGCGATCATAAACTTGGCACTAGGATAACACAAAAACCGGATCTTTAACCATAAACCTAATTAGCAAGTGAGGGTTCTATCTACTATGATAGAAAGTATACGTAAAGAAACCAAGTCTTTCGGGTCTTCGATCCTCTCCTTAAGCTCCTCAATGGAAGTATGGATCGTGCTTGAACTTCGGCCTCCTTATGTCAACGATGATCCACCCGAGAGTTCCAACCTTGAGCTAAACCTCCAAGTTGAGGTGACTAGTATACTTAGCTTGCTAATCTAAGTAGACTAGAGTGAGTAGAGTGTGATTTAGAATAGCTATGTCTCATTAACCCTTGATTATCGACACATGATACACTAGGGTTTGAGAGAGGAAGAAGGAGAGAACAAGCATGAGAGCTCACTTAAGGAATGAGAAAAGATTTTTGATAATGATAACGGAAATTGTAATGGCTAGCTTGACATGACCACAACCTTATGATGAAAAATATATCCTCAAAATATCTAGCTTAAAAAATTATCTCACATAAATATCTATGGTCAAAAAGTCAATCCAAGTCAAATGGTCAATCCAAATCAAATGGTCAATGCAAGTTAAGTGGTCAAGAACAAGTAGCCCTGCTATAATTATCATTAGCAAAAATAAAAAATACTTTTCTCCACCTCATAATGGTTTTAATCAAGTCAATGGTCGAAACCCTAATGAGGTGTTTCCTTCTATACCCCTCTCATCCGTATATACATACCTGCATCCGTGTTCCGAAAAACACAAATACAATGAGACGAAGCTAATTCGATAATCAAATTTTAGGATCTGGCTTAAACCAATGCCGACTAGTATTTTCCGCTCGGACACCATACACGCACAAGTACACGTATGTGATCGAACCCTGTCATAAAACCATACGACCTCTATTCGTTTCGCCCGAAGCTGGGAAACCCTCTGTGTGGGACTCTAAAGACTCGACTGTACTTTCACAGTAGGTTTAACCACAAGCACATCAGCAGCACTAGCTGTGCGTAACGGATACTCAGGTATCTGTCGAAAAGAAGGTCGACGAGCAAGCTCATCCAAACTCCTACTGAGTCTGTCTGTGACAATCTTCGTACAGTCCGGTCTGTTCGTCTAAGAGTATCACATATCGAGCCTAGGGGGGTGGTAAACGTCAGACCCCTAATAGCGGTATAAGTCGTATCGGAGTGTAGCCCAGAACACCCTGAAAAACTACTGGAACACCTACCAATAAATCTCACTTGCCCTGGCCAGGGATTTTATGTAATGGCTCTCCAAACACAGCGCGATATCAACCACAAATACTGGGAGAGATGAATCCTATCTAACCGCGCCTCCAAGTGCTTCGAGACTGCACCCAACTACAACGTGTTTGCATGACTCAATAGAGCCGTGGTAGGGTAGCAATCAAAGAACAGTGGGGACACACTTGAGGCGAAGTAGCAGTGTCAAGTCAACGGATTAAGCTGTACTCATATCACCTGGGAGTTGCTAACTGACGATAGGTATAATACCAAATAAGAGTTCCCGACGAATCCTGTCCAGTGTACTCGTAACCTAACGAGCACCTTTATACTATCTCCAGTAAGACGTACTAATAGCTGTAGGACAGACCATCTCCCTCGCTAGGATGAGAAGCGTATACACTAGTCTACTCTAGAGTATCGATGCCCTGTCTCGATAATCCTAAGACAGGGGACCTATATAAGGATGTGCTTATAGACTACCCAGCCCCCACTAGTGTGATCGCCATCACAACGCTAGTAGTCAAGCAAAGATCGTAAGGGCTCCATCAATATGTATTAGCGATATGTTAAAAGAAAAATATACATATATTAAGATAGGTACAAACCAAGTGGCATACTACCATATTGAGCAAGACTGTCGTCAATCCGTGTATATATCCCAAGTTTCCAAAATGTAATATACGAACTAGTACCATACAATAATGGACTCTAGGGCATACATATCCAACAATTATGAGCAGGCTTGCTTGTTGATCTTCTGATCGCTCAATACCCGGGTGGCCGTTATGTTTAGCAGACCGCTTACGGCTTGTGGTTGTTTGATATGATCATCATCTACTGCCGGCGTATTGATGAGTCTTTAGAGTCCTACACACAGGTTTCCTGGTTCATGCGAAATGAATTAGGAGCACATATGTGATATGTGCAGGACTGAGATTAATGAGAGTATGTGATACCGTATTCTATTCTCACGGTATGTGATATGCGATATAGTTGGGTTATCGGATCAAGTATTGATTCGATATATGGTTACATTAGATTTTAGCCGGTTGTATATGATATAGCCGGATTATTAAATCAAGTGTTGATTTAATAATTTAATGTATAACTATATGAGTGATATATTAATTTACATTAACTAATATTAGCTCACTTAAACATTTCTTTTTCTCACAAGTGTGCATATAGTATATATGTGATATATATTAATGTACATTTTATTGTGTCATGCTTGATGCCACATACATCATGGGTGTATGAGACTTACACAATGGTTATGATAATCCTAAAGTTTTATTTATTTAAACTTAATCAAAATTAATGGTAATTAGTCACTTGGTTGAAGCTTGTAGAAACTTGTGGAACCATTGACCAAGTCTACTAATTTTTTTTTACTTGTATATATTTATTAACCTAACCATTATTGTTAAACATGGTTTATTCTCTACATGAGTTAGTGTATTACACTAACTCACCCATGGTTGCTATTCTCACCTCATGAGTTTCATTTCTCATCTTCACTTCATCTTCTTCTTCCTCATGAGAAAGCTTGCTAGCTTTTCTCAAAGTGAGAAAATATTGCGAGAAATGTAAATCTAAAGTGAGACTAATTCCTACTTCATCATCATCTACTATATTATCCATTTAGTTTAGATTGTTTGCTTCACTAATCTACCATTAGTGAAGAGGTAGTATGAGCTTGAGTCTTCTCGACGTACATCATCTTCGGCCTCGAAGACTTCGAGCAAAATTGTTCATTTCTTCATGTGAACCCTTACTAGAGTTCGGGTGTTCACTACTTGGAGTGAAGGGACTACTACACGGAGCTTTAGAAGTGAAGGACCAGTCTACAAAGCTTGTATTCCTCATTCACTTAGATGTAAAGATGTTTACATTGTTGTATTGTCTAAATCTCTAGTTAAGATTCTAGGGTTAGGGTTCTTTAGAACGACAAATTTTTGAAAACGGCATGGACGATACCTCCCGAAACCTTGTTTCCGCGCTAAGTAACCCTACAATGGTATTAGAGCCAAGCTAGAGATTTAAACAATGTTTGTTAAAATAACGAAACCGAAACAACTCCGAAACACCCGATACACATTCCCAATTTCTGTCGAATTTTAAATGGCCTCTAAAATTTTTTTAGCAACTGGAGAATGTTGTATGTGATATAACATGAACACAATAAAAATTTGAAGCAATTTTATCATGTTTTGGCTGGCCACATAACCCAAAAAACCAAGCTCACCGGGTCCATTTTGGAATTCTGGCTTTAAATTTTCATAGTGTTCCGTTTCTGGGTTTTGGTGTTTTAGGTGTTGCTTGTTTTTGCTAAATTTACATGCGATGTTAACTTTCTTCGAAGGCAATTCTGAGTGTTTCGTAATCGTAATTCTAACATCTATTTGGGTTATTTAGATGACGTTAAAAGTTCGAACAGATATCAATAACCCATATTTTTCCCTCGCAGGAAATTTTTCAAGAGTTGGATTTTTTTCTAGTTTAAAATCTTCAGAAAATCATGCAAGCGTTTCTGTGGACCCTCTAGAAGAACGATCCCCAAACTCGACTTTTTGGATTGCGGAACCGCGGTCATACCCTAGGGTTTGCGGCAGTTCCGTGGCGACATGAGTGAGCTATGGGCCAGCCCTTCTATAGATGGTTCATAGGAGGTGCGGCATGTTCTGGATACTATTTGAACTCCTCTCAAGTGTTGAGCACTTTGGGAAAGTTTGGGTGTTTGTTTATGTTAGTTATATGTATGCCCTAGAGAACATTCCTGTACATAAAATGTATATTGTAGTGGATGCTTGGATATATATAGGGAGGACTTTCTTGGTCAACATGATAATATGCTATCTGGTTGCACTTTATCTAAACATGTACACGGATTGTCTCTCTGTTACATGTTGATAAAGCCCTTAGGATGTGTACTTGACTACCTGGATTATGATGTGAATCATACTAGTGGGACAAAGGTAGTCGGTAAGTACATCCTTTAATATCCCTAGTCGTGGGTATATCGAAACGGGGCATCGATATACCAGAGTATACTTGCGTATAGCTTTTCGACCCATGTAGATGGGCGATGGATGATCCCATATCCATTGGTGTTTTAAATCAGAGATGGTATACGGGTGCTCAGTGGAGACTGGGTACACTGGACGGACTCGCCGAGAACTCCCAGATGGTATTATACCTCACGTCAGATGGCAGTTCTCTGGTGACACTGGTACAGGTTAATCTGTCGACCCAAAATGGTCATAGAGACTTGTGTGATTCCCACCGTGTTTTGATTTCCACCATACCACGGTCAAGAGATCGTGGAAAAAAGTGGTTTTTGGGTACAGTCCCGAGTCATATGGAGGCAATGAGCGATAGGAGGGGATTTGTCTCTCCCGGTATAGGGAGTTGATGTTGCGCTGTGCTCGATTGTCTATAACAGGAAGTCCCTAGCAAGGGCTGATTTGGAGATATACTGGTAAGTGTTATCAGCAGTTTCTCGACCCGTCATGAGCCTCACATTGGCACGACTTATCGAGTTATTGGGGTCTGACGTTTACCACCCCCTATACGAGATATGCGACCTATCAGACGAAGAGACCGGACTGTACGGTATTGTTACTGATTGGATTCGCAGGAGTATAAGCAGGCATGCTTGTTGATCTTCTGATCGCTCAATACCCGGGTGGCCGTTACGTTTAGCAGGCCGCTTGCGGCTTGTGGGTGTTTGATATGATCATCACCTACTGCCGGCGTATTGACGAATCTTTAGAGTCCTACACAGAGGTTTCCTGGTTTATGCGAAATGGAGTAGGAGCACATATGTGATATGTGCGGGAGTGAGATTAATGAGCATATGTGATACCGCATTCTATTCTCACGATTTGGGACATCGATCGGATATATGTGATATAACCGGGTCATCGGATCAAGTGTTGATTCGATAGGTTGTTACATTAGATATTAGTCGGTTATATATGATATAGCCTGATTATTAAATCAAGTGTTAATTTAATAATTTAATGTATAATTATATATTTGATATATTAATTTACATTAACTAGTATTGGCTCACTTAAGTTTTCTTTTCCCACTTGATCTTGTGCACATAATATATATGTGATATATATTTGTGTATATGTTTTGTGTCATGCTTGATGACACATGTGATTTTGGTGTATAAGACTCACACCCTGCTAGATTAATGAAGGGTTTTATTTATTTTAAGTTAAACAAAATTAGGTGGAAATTGGATTGATGGTTGAAGCTTGGAGAAGCTTGTGGAACCGTTGACCAAGTCCTCTAAGTTTGCCATACTTAAGATATTTATTAACCCAACCATTATATTTGCCATGGTTAAGTCTCTACATGGGTTAATATGTGATATTAACTCACCCATAGTTTACATTATTAACTTGGTTAATTCCATGAGAGAATTCTTCATCTTCTTCCTCAAGCTCACTAGCTTTTGTGAAGTGATGAAAATATTGTGAGAAAAATTAAACTAAAGAGAGCCCATTTCCTACTTCATCATCCTCTACTATTAGCCATTTAGTTTAGGGTGTTTGTGTCACTAATTTCACCATTAGTGAAGAGCTAGAATGAGTTTGAGTCTCCTCGACGTAGATCATCTTCGGCCTCGAAGACTTCGAGCAAGCTTGTTCATTTCTCCGGAAGAACCCTTTCTAGAGTTCGGTTGTTCATGACTTGCTGCGAAGGGACTACTACATGAAGCATTAGAAGTGAAGGAAAAGTCTACAAAGGTTGTATTCCTCATTCACTTAGATGTAAAGTAGTTTACATATCATTTCGTCGCATTTTCTAGTAAAGATTCTATGGTTAGGATTAGCTAGAATGACAAATTTTTGAAAATGGCATGGACGATTCCTCCCGAAACCTTGCTGTCGTTCATAGGAACCCTATAGTGGTATCAGAGCATAGCTAGAGAATTAGACGGATTGTGTAGGATTATAAAACCGAAATAACTGCTAAACTTGAAACAAGATTACCGAGTTTCTATCGATTTTAAAACGAGCTGTAAATTTTTTTTTAAACAACTGTAGAATGTTGTACAAGATGCAACATGAACACAGACCAAATTTTAACCCAAAACCTAAGATTTTGGCCGGCCACATGGGCTAGAAATCCGTCCTGCTCGGGTTTTTGGATGAGTCTGGGGTTGAAATTTGCGTTGTGTTCTAGTCTCTGGGTTTTGGTGTTTCAGGTGTTGTTTGTTTTTGTCACGACCCGAAATAGCACGTGACTGGCACTTGAATCGTATGAAGTCTATAAGACCCCATCTAATTCAATTAAGCCAAAAATATCAGAAATCTAAACCATTTTATGGAAGAAGTGAAGAAAACTAGTTTTAAAACAAGTGGTTTTAATAACATAAGCCGAAGTATGCTTTTTTAAAATCCCACGTCTTTTCTGAAAATATCAACAGAGTTTCCTTTGTAAATACTGGCCCCAAACGGGGTACAACATGAATAATATATGCACAATGATAAAAGGCATCCCCAAGCAGGAGCTAGCTCTTCGCCAATTGACGGTCACAACCACGCAAACAAAATAATATACAACGCCGATGGCGAGGATCAAAACTCAAAAGGAAACTGAAAATCATCAAGAAAACCATACTAATACAACACGTGACTCTAAGGTCGAAAGAATATACAACTGGTTTTCTAAGTCGGAATAAATATACAAGTCAGGTTGATGGAATTTTACTAGATGCAACTGAAAATAAATAAGTACAATGGTAGTCACGATGCGAGTGAACCCACCAACCAAAGAAATCGCCCGGAATGAAGTAATGTGCCAACAAAGCCGCCAAGGAAAAACCTGTATAGCAAAATCTGCAAGAAACTATGGCACAACGGTGGTGAGTTGCCAACTCGTGAGTAGAAAACATCACAGAGTAGAAATCGTATGCATGACTCAATCCTAGGTCAAAACGATCAGTAGTATATATCCTCAATATGATAAAGTCTGAAACATGATAAGGTGGCAAGAGTAAACATCTATACATAAGTGTAATACCAAGTGCTTGTGTCAGTGCCTCAGGTAGCAACATTTCATAAATATGAGGTATCATCAATGAAATCAGTGCCAACTATAGCATCAAGTCTATAAGTATGTAATCAATGCCTGTATGTGTGTGGATCTCATCCATGGGTCAAACAATGACACAAAACATCATGCATGGAAATCTCATAAAGCATATGCATGAAAGTATGAGGATATATATCAACGTGTGTCCCTCGCGACACATCAAAATCATGGAATCTGAGTGTCTAGCATCGACACTCGAAAACATCATGAAACCCGTGCCTAGCATCGGCACGTAAATCCTCATATATCGGGCTCCGTCAGTCCGGATCGGCCCATATCATCTCTTGACTCCGGTCGGTATCCCCCGGATATCCGCCGAGCCTAAATACTATCACCAGTAGGTAGTAGTACCTCTGCCAGGCTCACCGTCTTCAGCACAGCAATCCGTTCTCGCCCCGGGGTACCATACCGGGTCCACCATGTACCTGCAATCGGCCTCATCCAACACCTCAAATCTGGTTCCGCATGTCATACGTTTCGGAACCGAGAAAATGCATGGTGGACGCACTGAAATATCATATCAAGAGAAACCGGGTTTTCAAAACAGTACAAGCTTTCTTTTGAAATAGCCACGGTTCTCAAATCCAGAAATATCATGAAAACAACATATCTCAATACGTGTAATCATAAAGCATAATGTATGCGACATTGTTCATATCGGAATTTTGCATTATTATATCGCCTATTTTTAATCATATTACAAATAAATAGATGCTTTTGATCCATGTCTTCTAAATAGTTGCAGGTTTCAGGTTCTCAGAACAATACACTGAAATTCATGAAAAGACGCTACAAATGTGAGACTACGACCAACAATAGATGAATCCGTATGATGACGCCTACCAGTTCAAGGAACAAATGAAGATCAGTAGGCAGTTCAATGCACTAAGGTGGTACAAGATTCAAGACTTCAACGCGAAGCTTACAGTAAAATTCTACATAATTCTACACTGTTGGAAATCTGGAAGAGAATTAAAGTGATTCTGAGAGACCAAGTGAAGAAAACAGAAGATAAAAGCAACTTGAAGAAACCTTATAGAATTAGGCCCATGAGCCCACCAAATGGCCGCAGATCCGCGGCCAAACAGGCTATTTTGCCGCGGTTCCGCGGCCGTTCAATTCACGTGTCGGTGGGGTGGCGGTGCTTTGACCCGATTTTCTTAGGGTAGTCTTGTAATTTCAGATGTGGATCAGATGTAAACCCTAGGGTTTCTCCTATCTATAAATAGGATAGCCTACAGCCTCTTTTGGGGTGTGTCTCTTTTGGGTGCCTCTTTTGATATGCCTCTCTTTAGTTCGTAATCTCTTTTCAATTTATCGATTTAATTCTTATTTTGTAATGAATCTTTGAGAGGTCATCAATAAAAGTATTTTTTTTATCTTGCATTCTTTATCTGAATTTAATTCATGCAATTTTTTTATCTGTGTTTTATTATCTGCAATTTAGATAGTCTTTTAAAATAAATTTATAAAAATGAATTGTATTGTTAATACCATAATGAGCGAGTAATTACTCACTTGTTAGGGTTAGGATAGGGAAGGCTTGAGAAATGGAAATCTCTCTCATTCCTTTTATTGCTCGTATAAATGAATTAATTTGGACTCTATTTAAATTAACCACATACCGCTCACTACGGCACCCTATCCTATGAGATAGCAGCGATTCCCTAGTTAGACCGGTTGTGATTGATTTACATAGAGATTAGGGCTATGAGCCAAGAAACGACGGACAAGGACCAAAAGGAAGAAACTATGTTTCTTCCTAGTCGTGCTAATCCCATTTGTTGACTATTACCCTAACACCTATGTTCTTAACTAAGGCAGAGAAAGCAATGAGTAGAATTCCTTTTCCAAACTAACCTAATCCTAACCCTAGCAAGCCTTTTAAATAAATTTATACTCACTCATAGATTTAAAACAAAACCACCAATTTTTTTTGGACTTAACTCGTAAGAACATAAAGAAAAGGAATCCTTCTCGCTGTGGACCGACCCGTACACAACCAGCTAGCTACCAAGCGACACCGTTATTGATTGCGGTATTCTTAACTTTGATTTTAAAAGCGCACGCATGCAAAATCTCTACAATCAAATGGCGCCGTTGCCGGGTAGACGGTAGTCTCTTTCTTTGTGTAATTTCGGGTTTAAAAAAAATTTAAAAATTATAAAAATTGAAAAAATTTTAAAACAAAAAAATGGTAAAATAAAATAAATTTCATCTTGCTCTTTTTGAGAGGTATTATGTGAATTGCACAGGAAAAGAAGATGGACTAATTCAGATCTGAAAAAGCCAGTGAACAAATCAACAAACAGAAGATCTGAACAGATAAGAGGAGAATCACAACAGACAACAGAAAAATTTTGGAGATCCAAACCAACTTAACCACCGCGGAACGGTGGCGGATTCAAGTGTTTTACCGCGGAACCGCGGTCAACTGCTCACGTCAGCACCCCAAAAGTTTCTGTAAGTATTTTTGTCCCCTCTCCTACCATGAGCTCCACTGAAAATTTTTCCTGCATGGTTCTTTCCGCAAAATCTTTCTCCCTCTCCAATAAATTGTTTTTGTGCAGGATTCTTTGCGCTGCAAAATAAAAAAAAAATTGCTAGTGTTTTTGGTTTGTTAACTGCTTTGCATAATTAATACGGACTTTTAAGGGACTATAACACCAATCCTGATTAGGTGGAGATTTCATTACCCTTCCTAGGACCCCAAAAATCATAAAAAGCATATGCATCAACCCTCGAGTTAATTAAAAAAATATTTTGACTCAGCTAATAAGGACTGTCGCGCTTATTAGGACAAAAGAAGGTTGTGGGCAATCGGTCGTTTATCTAAACCTGACTTTGTGGTGTCTAGCCTACACAAGTAGGAAAGGTCATTTTAAAAGGCTCGTCTCATGGTGATTCGTGAGCAGATCTCTCATTTCTTTACTTGTGCTTATCTGGCCACAATTGGCGGTGAAGAGGCGATTTGAGAGATATCTCACAACTTGTCGCGTTGGAACAGTTAGGAGCAGTCTAGTTGACTTAAGAGACCCTAGCTCTAGCCTTGATTGTGCATGCTTAAATTGTGATTGTGCCGTAGTTCCGTACAAATTTGTGCAAAACTCTTTCTAAAAAATAAAAAAAACACTTTCAAAAATTTCAAAACTCCAAAAACAAACAATTTTTTTAAATAAATAAAATAAAATAAAGAAATAAAAAATAAAAAAAATCATCACATTCTTTTTCTTCTCCTTTCTCACATCATGGGTACCCCACCTTGCAAACCTCTTGCCGAAATTTGGTGCTCTCAACCAAACATTACTTCCTACGCACATTATTTTGGTCGAATTTCGGATGACCCCTCCATGCCCAAAATTTCTTTGACAGATCGAATAGACGCGTCTAGGAGAAACAGTTGGACTCCGCAATCAACTTTGTATCAACCATTTCAACCTTCACCACCTTCTTACGTTGATACCCCTTTTGAGAGTCCGGTGGTAACTCCGAAACCCATGTCTATTGCTGAACATATTGAACAATCTCGTAGCCGATCTTTCACTCCTTTCAACACTTCCAGTTCTTAGGATCAACAATTCCATTCCCTTTTTATCCAAATGTTTATCCTAATACTGTCCAACCATTCAATTCCTATCCATCTTACCCAACTGTTGCACCTTCCCTAGATATTGCTTCTACACAGCCATTTGGGAGTTTTCAAAATTCAAACAACTTTGAATCTTTTACTGAAACCCCTTCACAACCCATGTCTAGTCAGGAAAAGTCGTTGGAAGATTTTATGGTAATGTCAAGACAACATATGATGGATCTGAATCCATCCATGGCCGCCCTTATACAACCTACTAACCCGGTAGCTAGTTTCCAACTAGCTCCAAATTTTCCAATGTATGATAAGACGGTAGGACAGATTGAGAATTTGAGTGGTGAGAGTGAACTGTATACACTTCTAAATCAAACCTACCCATCCCTAATTGAATCCCATAACTGCAGTTTTGAATGTCTATCAAGTGTTCCAAATGATCCCCCAGTTGAAGATAACGTCTAATGAGTTGTGCGACTTTGTAGTGTTTGATTTACCTGATTGTGAAGGGTCCCTTTCGAGTGAAATCACCACCAATCCTTTTGACCTCTACACCTCCACTATAGAACCTGAATTGATTAATATCCATGCTTTTGACGAGGTGTCTGAGAAATTTAATTTTCACTTGATCGAGGATATTGACACTGGGAATATTTTGGACGATGAACACACAAATTTGGATGGGTTTTTCTTTCCAACTCATCATCCCGAGACATTAAATGTTTCTCCCGAACTTCATATGCGTCTTGAATTTGATGAGAATTGCATGGTTAAGCTAAATTTTGAGGAGAGTATTGAGAATAGTATTGAGGATGAACCAGTTTTGTTTGATGAGTCGGATTTTCCAATTCATCCTCCTGAACCTTCAACTGTTATACTTCCTAAATCAATCCTCTTCATCCTTTCTGTCGTTCCGACCGTGCAAGAAACCGTATCCCTTTCATTTTCAATGTCTGCTTTACCAAGTTCGACGTACCCATTTTTTCTCACGAATCTTGAGGGATTTGACCTCATTCTCAGTGGGTTGATAGATTAGCACAATCGCTTTTTACACATCAGTCATTACAAATTGTGCTAATTTATACACTCCATCTCCACCCTCAAATTCGTATTCAACTTCTTTCTCCCACTTTCTCAGGTTCCTCTTCTTTTCTTCCTATAATTTCAGTGAGTGTTGATGAATCACAATCCGATAATTCAAGTTTGATCATTCCAGAAAGCCAACTTAATTTGGATACTTTTGAAAATGAGGTAGATGAGTTTTTCGAGTCTCCTAACTCTATAATTTTTGACAAATCAAGTATGATAAATTCTGGCACAAAACTTGCTGACAGCAAAATATTCAATTACATCGATGAGAGATTTGAAGAACTTTTTACTGATGAACTCGCATTCCTAAACGACATGGATTTTGTGATTAATCAACCCCCACCTGAAGAAGTCGAACCACCACCATTTTTTTTCCCTTCCGACATTCTTCTCCTCCACCGAGACTGTATTCTGCTTCTATCTCTACATGGTCTTGTGTGTTTCTCATTTCTTTTCTCTACACTCCATTCTTTCACCAACCACACCATTATAAAGATAAAAATTTTGAATGGTTGGTGCTAACATTTTGCCTGTGTAAGGCCTTGTATAGCTTGATACTGTGTTTTTTCTCCTCCCTAACTCCGAACTTTAATGCTTCAACAGTGGAAACACTGTTTCACTAATGTTTGGGGGGGACCTTTTGTGTATATATATTTTGTTTGCTTTTTCTGTTAATAAAAAATTAAAAAAATAAATAAACAAGGGAGTGCCGACAATTTTGACCCTTTTGGTGTAGCCTGACAGTCAGGACACTGTCAAGTTTAAGTTTGAGGATGTGCTCGGCAAGCTTTCTTCCTTCGCATTGATATGTATAATTTTGCATTTGCATACTTATTTTAAAACCCATAGAAATTGAAAAATTATAAAAATTATAAAAATTGAAAAGTTCAATTTTGGCCATATTTGACTTAAGTTCAATATGACGGTTGAATAGTAGAAAAAAACTAGATCCTAAACTTAGTAAATTAAAAACCTTAAAAATAACCTTTCTTAAAGTTTAACTGTAGAAAATATATGTCCTTGTAGTTTATTTAGAAATAGGCAAATTTTGAGTTCAGTTCTTGGGTTAAGTCAAAATAAGGAAAGAGTATTGAAATTTTTATTGAAGTGTAAGTCTGAAAAATAATTCCAAAGCTTAAGTCTAAATTCTGAAAATATATACCCTAAAACTTGCACAAACACGCACCTTGAAACTTGGAATAGTAGAGGATACCTTGAAATGCTCTTGTCTAAAATCCTTATTATTAGAAAAAATATAAAATAAAAGTATAATTGTGAATAAAGAGATAAAAAAAATGAACACTGGTTTTGTAATCAGTTAAGGCCGCGTAAAATAAAAAATATATAGCAAGGGTGCTTTATCACCTAGTGCCTTAGACTAACTATTTTGGGAGTCACTGCTAAAGACTTAGGTATTACAAGACGAGGAATTACGCCTTAATGCGCAAACACATTTTGTAATCGTTCGTTAGTACTTCAAGAAGTATTAACGGTCGCATGAAGGATGTGTGAGCAATTTCATCTAAAATTCACCAACTAAAAGTACTTTGGACAATGGACAAGAGTATGATAGCTTGAATTGAATTTCCAAGTGTCGGGGTGATACATACACACATGTAGGGGCATATGATTGGGGTTTAGATGAGAGATAGGAATTAAAGATAGGGCTTACACCTTCAGTAGAGATGATAAAAATTCCTAAGATGAGATGGAACCTTTGAAGGAAAATTCAAAAGATGCTAAAAGCTAAATAAATTTACAGAACATATACAATCCTAAGTTAAATGATAAGTGAGCGTGAAAAATACAGGTTGATGATTTCTGAGTTGAAGATAATATATTTCTTGCTGGAACACCAAATTGAAGAATGAAATTCAATAGGCCAAATTGATCGGATTTTGTGGGTATAATCCGCTGAAAACCCTCAGGAGACAACACTCCTCCTACTAGGGACACCTAGAGGTTTAACGGCTTGTTGCACGAGCTAAGTGCAATCGCGATTCCCTGCGAAAGCGAGGTTAGGATTTTTCGAGAATAAAATTGGTTTTACTCGGGACGAGCAAAAGATAAGTTTGGGGGTATTTGTTCTTATCAGAATTTTGCATTATTATATCGCCCATTCTTAACCATATTACAAATAAATAGGTGTTTTTGATCCATGTCTGCTAAATAGTTGCAGGTTACAGGTTCTCAGAACAATACATGGAAATTCATGAAAAGACGCTACAAATGTGAGACTACGACCAACAATAGATGAATCCGAATGATGACGCCTACCAGTTCAAGGAACAAATGATGATCAGTAGGCAGTTCAACGCACAAAGGCGATACAAGATTCAAGACTTCAACGCGAAGCTTACGGTAAAAGTCCACATAATTCTGCACAGTTGGAAATATGGAAGAGAATTGAACAGATTCTGTGAGACCAAGTGAAGAAAACAGAAGATAAAAGCAACTTGAAGAAACCCTATAGAATTGGGCCCATGAGCCCACCAAATGGTCGCGGATCTACGTCCAAACAGGCTATTCTGCCGCAGTTCCGCTGCCGTGCAATACACGTGTCGGTGGGATGGCAGTGCTTTGACCAAGGTTTCTTAGGGTAGTCTTGTAATTTCAGATGTGGATCAGATGTAAATCCTAGGGTTTCTCCTATCTATAAATAGGAAAGCCTACAGCCTCTTTTGGGGTGTGCCTCTTTTGGGTGCCTCTTTTGAGATACCTCTCTTTAGTTCTTAATCTCTTTTCAATTTCTAGATTTAATTCTTATTTTGTAATGAATCGTTGAGAGGTCATCAATAATGGTATTTTTTTTATCTTGCATTCTCTATCTGAACTTAATTCCTGCAATTTTTTATCTATCGTTTATTATCTGCAATTTAGATAGTCTTTTAAAATAAATTTATAAGAATGAATTGTATTGTTAATACCATAATGAGTGAGTAATTCCTCACTTGTTAAGCTTAGGATAGGGAAGGCTTGAGATATGGAAATCTCTCTCATTCTTTTCATTGCTCGTATAAATGAATTAATTAGGACGCTATTTAAATTAACCATGCACCGCTCACTACGGCACCCTATCCTATAAAATAGCGGTGATTCCCTAGTTAGACCGGTTGTGATTGATTTACATAGAGGTTAGGGCTAAGAGCCAAGAAAGGACGGACAAGGACCAAAAGGAAGAAACTATGTTTCTTCATAGTCGTGCTAATCCCCTTTGTTGACTATTACCCTAACACCTATGTTCTTAACTAAGGCAAAGAAAGCAGTGAGTAGAATTCTTTTTCCAAACTAACCTAATCCTAACCCTAGCAAGCCTTTTAAATCAATTTATACTCATTCATAGATCTAAAACAAAACCACCAATTTTTTTTGGACTTAACTCGTAAGAACATAAAGAAAAGGAATCCTTCTCCCTGTGGACCGACCCATACTCAACCGACTAGCTACCAAGCGATACCGTTATTGATTGCGGTTTTCTTAACTTTGATTTTAAAAGTGCACGCACGCAAAATCTCTACAATCAGACATATAATAGAAATATAAGCATATCTGTATATCATGCAACATAAAACAGTAATATGCACATATCGAGGGAAAACCGCTCTTTTAAATGAATCCAGTTTAAAAATATATCATGCGGTTCCCAAATCTCCAAAATCAAACCAGAATTATCTATGTATGTGGAAATGTGTGTGTATGCAAGCATGGGTTCACAATATGTGTGTACGCAAGTATGTCATGCAAGGAGTCATATCCTGATATTAGCAATCCTACTGTGTAGTGATATGGCAATTATCGATGATGAAGTGTGTGAGCCAGCAAGCAGGTGTACGTGGAACATATGCATCATCGATAATGGTGCTAGTGTCCTAACAACATGGGTTTAATATAACAATAAACACATTTAAACATCCAATGCGATGCGAATAGTAAGAGCATGCGGAAAATGAAAAATAAACGCAACAGTGAAGAATCTACATCAATATATATATGTCATACAGTTTTGCCATTTGAAATAATACGAATCGTGGTGTTTAGAAAAATAAGGGTTACAATGTTTTTAAGAAAAAGTGCGTCTTTTGAAAATATCCATAGAATCCCTTGGCCTGTCTTTAAAATACTCACGATTCGTTAGTTTTGAAATAGGTATGACTCGAGTCTTGTCTAACATCTATAAGTGAACTACAGGACAAATCGAAAGGTAAGGAACCACCGAAATCTGAGTCGATATATATAAATATAATAGTCGGTGATCACGCCTCAATAGTATCATATACGATACAATATATGACATGACATCCTCGAGTCAAGAGTGCGGATCTATCATCAATATAAAGCTCGTACGGTAAATCCATCGTACGGCATCCTAATCTGGGTACGGGTCAAATATCATATTCATCTCATCATTTATCTGGTATCCTTATCATCATATCTTATGAACTGGTGGTACTGATCTAAGTCTAGTACAAACTGATACCATCTGCAAATATATGCGTGTATGAAACACACGTCTAAAGGCCCGCTAAAATTTCATGTCGTATCTCATAATACAAACCACATCATATCACCGATCTCATGGCAACCATGCCCAATCTCATTGACTCATCTCCAAATACCATGTATAATTCTCATCATCCATATATAAGTATACGTATATATATATATATATATATATATATATATATATACATCTCCCCATAACCGCACAAGTAAAACAATGTAAACATGTGTGTGTGTGTGCGTGTGGGTGTAAACCTTATTCTAAGGTCCGTGACTAACTAACTAATGACGCTATCATCCAAAAATACTAAAATTATCCATGAGTCTCAAAGTCTATCTAGATAATCATAATCTCATATAATATATCCATACACTACACTATGAATTGCGGGGGTGCTATACACCATCCACCCGACTTCTTCCGTAGATGTGTATCTACTCACCTGCTCTTGCTTGCCGATGTTGATGCCACCATCCTCTTCTTCATTGCCTCGAAATCCCCATGTGGTATCTACATATCATAACACATTGCAAATGCGTATTAAAATCAAGTCGGAAACCAAAACGGCACACGTTCAGCTCATAGGTCAAAACCTATAGCCTCACATGCAAAACACGATCAGTAACCCTAGCCGTTGACATTCAAACGCCACATGAAGGAAACACAATATCAAAAATCACAACCAAATTCATTAAAAGCCGCAAACGAAATCAGAAATCTTGAAAATTAGCTCCAGATTTTAGCCTAGGCCAAATTAGCCAAAGTTGCATATGTCAAGGGTCTAGTTTAAAGAACATAGAGCTACAGACAAAACACCACCCCAAATCTCCTGATCTGGCCGCAAATATACAGACCAAACACCACCCCCAAATCTCCTGATCTGGCCCAATTTGCGGCCATAAAGATTTTATTTGCGGCCTCAGTAGGGTGTTAGGGGCTCGGGTCTCTAGGGCACACTCCAGGTTGCCTGCATGACTCTCTATGTTCGCTAAATAAATTTTAGAGTCCCCGGGTGATAGCAAATGTCAATATATCCTTATAGAATCCACAATTCTCCGATATCGGGTTTCTAAGTTCGTATTCTGCAGTTTAAGTCTCAGGTTCAGTCCACTATATCATCATAACAGGGGTTGTAGTCCCTAATTATACCCTAATTGCACCTCTGGAATCAATTCAAACCCTAATCCCTAACTTGAAATTTTCAAAGTTCGCTAAACCGCACAATATCGATTCTAAGTTAACATGGATTCAAAGCAAATGGGAAAACTACAGTAAAGATGGATAAATTACCTCCTTTGGCAACTCAAGAAATTTCTTGAGTTGCCCCAAGTGTCCAAAATCCTAGCTTTCTTGGTCCAAAGTGTAGCTTGGGAGTTTGTGCACAATTTTATTGAAAGTGAGATGAAGTTTTGAGGTGATTTTCATAGAGTTGTGAGGAGTTGAGGTGGTGGAGGGAAGAGAGCAGCAGCCATGAGGGAATGAGGGGAGGAAAATGATGAAGGAATGATGAAAGAATGGGAGTCTTGATCCAAGGTTTGATCCCTCACCCTCTCTCTCTCTCTCTTGCCCATGCTTCTATATTCTATTCTTTTCTTTTCTATTATTTTCTATTCTTTATCTTCTCATTTCTTTTTTAAAACCAAACACATAAATTCCAAATGAAACCATGGTTATAAAATATAACACAAGTGTAAAATGATATGGTGCATGTTTTGCACAAAACAAGCTTAATGCGTGATTAGCGATATTTAACCGCGATTAGCATTAAAATGTGTATAATAAATCATAAAATTTCATAATTTGCTTAAATCCAATAAAACATCCTCTTTTTAGTAATTTCTATAATTTTCCAAATTTTTCCCGATTTATAGGTATTTAATTATACCGAAATATTAAAATATTCATTATATTTATTATTTAATTATAAAATTTCCCATAAATAATATTTTATTTTTCTGAAATGTTACAGTTTTTGCTAATTTTTCATGTGATGTTAATTTTCTGCAAAGGCAACTCGGAGTGTTTCGTAGCCGTAATTCTAACAGTTTTTCAGGTTGCTTTAGACGGTGTTAAAAATTTCGAACGTATATCAAATACCCACTTTAACCCGTGCCGGAAAATTTTCCAAGTGTTGGATTTTTTCCGAGTTAAAGAACATTCAAAAATCATACAATTAATGCGGTGGACTCTCTAGAAGAACAAAACCTTAACTCGATTATGTGACCGTCAGAACCGCCAAAAAACCCTAGGCTTTATGGTAGTTCAGCGGTGCCACATGTGAGGTATTGGTTGACCCTTCTACGGCTGGTCCATTGGTACTATGGGATGCGTTGGATCTTTTTAAACTCCGCTCAAGTGTTGAGCTTTTTTGGTAGTTTTGGGTGTTTGTTGATTCGATCAGAATGTTTAATATCGTCTAACTTTTTGTGGAATGTGATACAATATATGGAATTCATATAACTAGGCATGAAATCCAAAGTATGTGATATTTTGGGTTTAAGATGTTTAAGGTTATTGTGGATTCCAAATGTTGTAGTTTGACATTTTCTTTTCTGCGACCGTAAGTGTAATATGTGGTGTATCGCCGGTTTCGTTGCTATATGTCAACGACAATTGAGATACAAATATTTACTTACGTTGATGACATATGATGTTATGTGTTGCTGTATATGTTATATTGGATCGTCGTGTTTTGAATAGCCGGGTGTTTTATGTGAGATGGGAGTTTTTATTTTCATTCATGTAAAATTCATTGTGTGTAATATTTTTTTATTGTACCACTTTCGGGTTGAGGACGATATCACCATTGTTGTGTATTATTTACTTTTCCGCATTAGGATAAACCCAAGGAGGGGAGCACAAGTAACCGGATTCTAGAGTTCAGTGGGAGACCAACTCGAGGAGTCGAGTCCAGGTCTCCTAACTCTAGAATTGGTAGGGTTGCTTGCCGCTATCGTAGAGGTCTAGGGATGTGGATTTGGCTATTCATCGCGACCGTGGAATCTGTGTTTTATACAGGTTCAAAATAAAACACGGACATCCTAATATATCCAATATTTCATATGTTTCTTCTGCTGCTCTGTGATGTGATCACTGTGGATTCTGAGACAAATGGATATATATATTATATATGAGATATATAATAGACGTTGCTTATGTTTTTCACCCGCGCTAGTCCCGTCCCGGTATGCCGTTAGTTAAGTAACCTAACGGTGCATAACGGGACACTGTGGCGAATGCGGATAGCATAAGCGTACGTTGTATTTTTGTTTCTTCAGTGATGCTTAGAAAGCATAAATGATGGGACTTCATTAACGAGATTAATGAAAGAAAAGAAACCTAAAAGATATTGTAGAATCAAATTTTCAAAATGGTAGCTCTATTTTTTGCTTTGCATAGCGGTATTCCTTGTAGAATATCCAGCACCTTATTCGATAAGGAAAGAGCCGAGATCCCTTCATCGGGAGTGACCTCTTTAGCAAAATCTAGCAGATGCTACAACACTCGGTTTGTCTTCTGATTGCTTTTATAGTTTCTGCTTTGCATATTATGAAATATCCTGCACCTTATTCGATAAGGAAAGAGCCGTGATCCCTTCATCGGGAGTGACCTCTTTAGCAAAACTAGTGAAAGCCTAAAAAACACTCCTTTTTCAAAAATCACTCGATTCTACAATGATATCAAGTTCATTACGCAAAAGGTTTTCAAAAAAACATGTCGTAGCCCTCCGTCATTTCAGATGAGTCCTACTTAGTATTCGTGCTATGCTTGTTGACCTCCGTCAAGGTGTAGTGTGCGGCAGCTGACTATTATTTATCTGCTTATGCATATGATGCAGATTGGATTCCGGTAGTCATACGAGCTTGTTGACCTCCGTCAAGGGTCATGCGGGTGGGTTTTATTCAATCAAGAAATGACGGGTTGAACTTGACTAGTAGCCTATGATTTGTAGACCTCCATCAATGTCATAGGACGCTAGGGGAAAAATATTATCTGGAATTTCAAGTTTTGAAATTTGCAATGAGATTGCATACCTTCTATGAGATAGTTGGATCCTGATACCCACTGCGAGTAAGAGTTACTCCTGGGAGAGTTTTACACACGACAATTTCCCGATCAAGTAGGTGTCTAGAAAGGTGTTTACATGGTTATGCCTCTGGGAAAACAAGGTTTATTTTAATTAGGTCCGTGCGAAAGCACGGGGAACCTCCCTCAAAGTACCAACACTGGCCTGGCTGAAAGATTGGAGAAATTGTAGGGTGTAATTAATCCCGGCTAGTCTTTCCTTTTAGGATTTGAAGGAAGATTTGATAAAATCAGTAGGAGCCATTCTGATTAGATAAAATAATAACCAATCTGATCTTGCAAGAGCATACGCTAAAGTGTTTTCTTCTCTCTCTCTCTCTCCAGGTAGCGACCATGTCAGGCCTTAATCAAGATAATAATATGGATGTATTGACCGGACCCGCTTGTTATATTGTGCTGGAGAACGTTGGCCCCGCTCCAACTTATAATTGTTATAAGATTGAGCAAGAAATAGGGGAATACCAGGATTCCCATGCTGCCCAAACAAAGAAAGTGCATGGTGATGCATCTTCTTCGGGTGTGTTCATTACTGAGAACTGTTTCTCACTGTACCCTACGTCCTGGGTATGAGATACCGGATCAGGATCCCGTTAATGTAATCTGTTACATGAGCTACAGACAGGTGGAGAACTGGGAATGGGTGATAAGTTTTAAGAATTGGAAACGGTGCAAGTGTTGCAGCCAAGGTGTTGGCGGTTATCACCCTGTATTACAAAATACATTGATTCTGAACGAATGTTATTAGATACCAAACCTGATATACAACATCATATCAGTCTCTTTATTAAGTAAAGAAGGATATAATTTTGTATTGTTGGATAATGTTTTGAACATTTCCTATATCAAGAGTTGATCGGATCGGGCACGTTATCTAATGACATATACATTCTAAATCAAACACAGTTCTTAATGTACAAAACACACACTAGAAGAAGAGTTCAGAAATGAATGAATCCTTCTTGAGGCATTGTAGACTAGGTCATAACATTGCGACCCGACTAGCTAAGTTACATTAAGATGCATATTTAAATCAGTTTGAATTTACATCTTGTGAAACTTGCCAGTCATGTCACAAAGATAAAATGACCATAGCTCCATTTACTTGAAACAGAGAAAGAGTTAGTGAACTCTTGGGATTGATACATGATGATATACGTAAGTCCTCTGTCTACACATGCAAGAACCGGTTCTTTGTTCTTCAATACATTCATTGATAATCTCTCAAGATTCGGACATATGTTCCCGTTGAAACACAAGTCAGAATTTTTTGAGAAATTCAAAGAATATAAGTTAGAATTAAAGAACCAAAATGGGTATAAGTATTATGTCTTTTGATGTGATCAGGGAGGAGAATACTTGAGCACGGAATTCCTGGACTATTCTAAAGGAGAATGAGATTCTCTCTCAGCATTACTCCTCCGTATACACCACAGCACGTCGGTGTATCGGGGCGGAGCAATCACACCCTAATAGATATGGTACGCTTTATGATTAGTACTACTGAGTAGTCTATTTCCTTTTGGGAGTTATAAACTTGAGAAGCTGCATACCTATTAAATAGTATTCCAACAAAATCTGGTGCCTACCACTCCATATGTGATATGGTATGCGAAGAGCCCATCTCTTAGGTAAGTTAAGATTTGGGGTTGTCCGGCCTATGCCAAAAGCAAAATCCGGACAAGCTCGAGGCAAGGTCAGTTCTGTGGAAGTTTGTTGGATATCCCAAGCATTCACAAGGGAATATCTTCTACCACACTGAGAAACAAAAGGTGTTTTATTTCTCGGCATGCCACCTATTTAGAAAAGGAATTTATTTTGGAAAGAAATTTGTTGTCATGAGGTAGAACTGGAAGGAGTTCCAATTATACAAACTACAGCTGATGATTCGGTAGAACCGAAGGATTCAATTGTTCCCGACGAACCTCAGCCTCTCCGCCGATCTAGTATGGTTTCTCATCCACCTGAGAGACACTTTGGTTTTCTCTATGACAGTGGGAGCGAGGATTGCATCATGAGATGATGATCCAATTAGTTTTGAACAGGCCATCAGGAGTGGGGACTCTGTAAGAATGGCTGGATGTTAAGCGATCTGAGATGGAATCCATATCCACTAACAAAGTATGGACTTTGGTTGCTTTATCTGAAGGGTTAAATCCCTATCAGGAGAAAGTAAATCTTAAGAAGATTACTTGGTATAGATGGAAAAGTTGAGACTTTCAAAACTAGACTTGTTGCAAAAGGTTCTCGTCATCGATTAGGTATGGTTTATGATGAAACCTTTTCTCCAGTAGCTATGCTTAAGTCCATCCAGATCCTACTTGCCATTACTACATACCATGACTACGATATCTGGCGATTTGGTGTCATGACTGCTTTTCTAAATAATGATTTAGAAGAGAGCGTCTATAAGTACACAGCCAGAGGGTTTCGTAGACAGTAGGAGCAGCGGAAACGTGTGCAAGTTGCTTTACGGGTTAAAGCAGGCATCGCGAAGTTGGAACATCTGTTTTGATGTGGCAGTCAAAGCGTTTGACTTCATCAAAATGTTAGATGAACTTTGTATATACAAAAAGGTAGTAGAGAGTAAGGTGGTCTTCCTCGTATTGTACGTGGATGACATACTCTTGATAGGAAAGGAGTTTTCTATGCTACACTCAGTCAATCTCTCCTTATCACATTGATTCCCCATATAGGATCAAGGTGATACCATCTAAATCCTGGGTTTTGGATCTATGAGATAGATCTAAGTGGATGTTAAGATTCTCACTGGGTGTAGTCAGATGGTCCTGGCGAAAATCACTGGATAGCTTCCAGGGTGGTAAGGACGACTGAATGTCAGTCACAGGCATTGTCTTTAGCCTCAGTGGAGAGATGGTATGTTGGAAGAGTTCCAAGCTAGATACCGTGGCAAACTAGACGTTAAAGGCTGGATACATCGCTACCAAAAAGGAAGTCTTGGTGTATATTAGTTCATGAGATGAACTTCGTTCCTACTATTGTGTGACAATGGAGTTGTGGCTTAGGCCTAGGAACCCCCGTCCCATTAGTGATCCAGACATATTCTAAGGAGGTATCACCTGATCATGGAGATAGTTGATCTCCACGGAGATCGAGGTTAGGAGAGTAGACTCAGAGGACAACACGGCGAATCCACTCACAAAAGCCTTTTCCCAAGAGAGACTTTTATGGGATGGTTGAGTATGGGATACTACAACCACCTCTATATGATGGTCCTAGTGCAAGTGGGAGATTGATAGTTATATGTATGCCCTAGAGGCCATTACTGTAAATGAGATGTATATTATAGGGGATACTTGGACATATATAGGGAGGACTTTCTTGCTCAACATGATAGTATGCTATCTGGTTGCACTTTATCTTAACATGTATACTGATTGTCTCTCTGTTACATGTTGATAAAGCCCTTAGGATGTGTACTTGACTACCTGGATTATGATGCGGATCATACTAGTGGGACAAAGGTAGTCGGTAAGTACATCCTTTAATGTCCCTAGTCATGGGTGTATTGAAACGGGGCATCGATATACAAGAGTAGACAAGCGTATAGCTTCTCTACCCATGTAGATGGGAGATGGATGATCCTATATCTATTGGTGTTTGATTTCAGAGATGGTATACGGGTGCTCAGTGGAGACTGGGTACACTGGACGGACTCACCGAGAACTCCCAGATGGTATTATACCTCACGTCAAATGCCAGTTCTCTTGTGACATTGGTACAGGTTAGTCTGTCGACCCTAGATCGTCATAGAGTCTTGTGTGATTCCCACCGTGCTTTGATTTCGACCATACCACGATCAAGAGACCATGCAAAAAGGTTGTTTTTGGGTACAGTCCTGATTCACATGGAGGAAATGAGCGATAGGAGGGGATTCGTCTCTCCTGGTATAGGGAGTTTTTGTTGCACTGTGCTCGATTGGCTATAATAGGAAGTCCCTGCCTAGGGCTGATTTGGAGATATACCGGTAAGTGTTATCAGTATTTTCTCAACCCGTTATGAGCCTTACATCTGCACGACTTATCGAGTTGCTGGGATCTGACGTTTACCACCCCTAGACGAGATATGCAACAGATCAGACGAAGAGACCGGACTGTACGGTAGTGTTACTGATTGGATTCGCAGGAGTATGAGAAGGCATTCTTGTTGATCTTCTGATCGCTCAATACCCGGGTGGCCGTTACTGTTAGTGTATATGCCCTAGGGGCCATTATTGTATCATACTAGCTTGTATATTACTTTATGGAAGCTGTTGGATATAGTGCCCTCAGAGTCAATTATTGGATCACAGGCACGTGATTGTAATGATTGAGGGAAGACCTATACCAGTAGGACAGTCTTACTCGAGATGATAGTATGCTATCGGGTTTAACTTTATCATCATATACAGCTTTAGATGACATTACAGGTAACTATTACACATTGATAGAGCCCTCAGGATTCTTGCTTGACTACCAGCAGTATGATGGCGATCATATACGTGAGAGTTGGGTAGTCTATAAGCACATCCTTGAAGTGGTCCCTAGTAGAGGGAGTTTCGAGACTGGGCATCGATACTCCATTAGTAAACTAGTGTATACAGTCGAGACCCCGACGAGGGGCGGTGGCCAGTCTCACAAGCCATTGGTGTCAGTTGGTTCACCTAAGATGTATACAGGTGCTCGTTGGGTTATGAGTACACCGGACATGACTCGCAGGGAACATGCTCAGATAGCAGTTCCCTGGTGACATGTGTACAGGTTAGTTCATTGACCTGAAATCGTCATTTGTCTCGTGTGAGTTCCCACTGTGCTTTGATTACTACCCTACCACGGCTCAAAGGAGTCGTACAAACAGGTTTTAGTTGGGTACAGTCCCGAGCCATATGGAGGCAATAAGCGGATCGGCAGGGGTTTCATCTCTCCCGGTATTGGGGGAGAGATCGCGTTGTGTCTAGGAGAGCCATTACACGAAGTCCTTTTCCAAGGCAGGAGATTTACTGGTTGGTATTCCAGTAGTATCTCAGGGTATTTTGGGCTATACTCCGACACGACTTATACTGCTTTTGGGGTTTGACTTTTACCAACCCCTTAGGCCCGACATGCGATGCTCATAGACGAACGGACCGGAGTGTACGGATATTGTCACTGATAGGGTCAGTAGGGTGTCAGGATGAGTTCGCTCATTGACCTCTCTTTTGGTCAATACCTGGTAGCCCGTTACGTACAGTTAGTACCACTGACGTGGTAGTGGTTAAATCCATAGCCAAAGTATTGACGAGTCTTTAGAATCCCCCAGAGACAGTTTCTCAAGTTTCGGGCGAAACGTTGTAGAGGCTGTATGATATATGACAGGGTTCGATCATATACGTGCAGTAGTGCACGGATCATGATCGGACGGATCATATTAGTGGGCTTTGGTTTAAGCCGGATCCTAATATTAGATTTGTTGGATTACTTTAGTCTCATCGCATTCGCATTCGGTCGGAATGCGGATGCAGGTATGTATATACAGGTGAGGGGTATCCTTGTGATCCGTCACGAGTTTACTTTAGATGTTGCCGTATCTTCTTATTGTTGTAAACATTTGGGTTAATATTTACTTTGGTGGAAAAAGTGAGCTTAATTCATGATGAGCTGCATTTAATGTGACATTGACATGCTTAGTGACTCATGGTCTCTTTTCTTGTGCTAATGTCACATTAGGATTGATTTATATGTTGAAATGATAAGAGGAAAGAGAGTGGACAGCCATATGGCGTGATTTTGCTCTTTTGTTTGCTCATTCTTACTCTCATTTTATCATAGCAACATATAATAAAAAGAAAGGCACTTCTTTTTCTTCCTCCTCTTGCTTCTTGAGCTCACCATTTCCACCAATGGCATCACCTTCAACCTCCATCCATACACTCTCATGTGATGAGAATCAATGGATGCTTGAGACAAAGTTATCACAGACATTCTCTACATCGCCTTGGACACGCCGGCTAGTGAACTTCGTGCCCGAGTTGCTTCAGACAAAGCGGAAGCCCGTAAAAAGAATCGAAGATGTGGTGCCCTTTCCGACGAGAAGACCGGAGATCGGAGATGCCGCGAGAAACTAGGGATGGTGGCTAAAGACCAAAGGACACGGATCGATCGATATAGCTTTTCTAACCTTTCTCTAGTTGCTAGTTATAGGTTAATGGTTCGATCTGGGATTAATGACTGCGATAGCGCCGGTTTCAAGTCTTGAAAAAGTTTTCGTTTCCGCATTTTGGCCTCGGACAGACGGTCGGGGCGCTACCATAGACTTATATGGTATCAGAGCCACGCCATTAACCTTTGCTATCTTGCTCTAACGTGTTTAGAACTTCGATCGAACGGTAGGCGTTTTTAAGAAATCTATGAAAATTTCATTGCATGATGACACTGTTCTGCCATGGAACCGCGACAATACCCCTCTTTTGGCCTTAGTTCTGCCTCCATTTTGTGCCTTCAATGCACCATTTTTTCTACAGTGGTCTTAAACTTGGAATTGGAGTTTCTGGAATTTTATGTTTGGGCCCAGATTTGTTTGAGTATTGGGAATTGTTCTTGGGGCCCACTTCGAGAAATTTTTTCGATCGAAAATTTTAAATATGTTAGTTTAGAGTACTTACATTATATCTGCGACCGTGAATGTCATTTGATCGGTAAATCTTGTCTAATTGCTATAGCCCTTTTAGACGGATTTGTGAACGTGACATTCGCGTTAATGTTCTGTGTTGTGCTGTGATGTTGCGGATTTGTCGTAGTGGATAGCCTGGATACAATGGTAGTACAGTTTGGCTGTATTTGTACATTCGATATTGCGGGGCGAGCGTCCGACATGTGGACTGCAGTCACTGCCTGTTTGTATATTATTCTTTTGGGGCACGACCAGGCTGAGGTCGATGTACCCGTTGTATATTTTACTTTCTATACTAAGATTACCCCGTGGTGGGGTGCACGGATAGCCGGGTTCTAGAGGGCAACGGGCCCGCATCTCATGGCTTTGAGACGGAGGGGGCTTCACTCTAGAATTAGCGGGCTATTCGCCGCACTTGTAGGAGGTACAGGTTGACCTAAGGAGGGGTGCTCAAGTTACCGGATTCCGTGAAGTGCTGGGTAGTCCATTCACTTTGTTGAAGGAGGCTGCCTCGCTTCAGGTTTTGGCGGGTAACTTGCCGCACCCGTAGGGGTCTAGGATTTCATTGCACAGGCTATCCACACGACCAGGAGAACGTCGGGTTTTAGTTGCGGCTCTATGAAACCAGGGGATCCTAGATTATTTGTATTGTTCTGTGTTGCTTATTACATTTATGTGATGTTACGTTTTATCACGCCATGAGCGAATATTATATATTGATATATATACTAGTAGATGTTGTATATGTTTTACACCCGTACTAGTCCAGTCCCCACTCTGTCGTTAGTTAAGTAACCTAACGGGTGATGACGGGACCCAGTGGCGAATGCGGATGGCATATACGTACTTCATATTTTTGTTCTTTTGTAGTGTGATTAATTGATGGGACAGCATTGATTCGGATTAATGCAAGCTAAACAAACCTATTCTGACGTTGTTGGAACATTTTTCAAAAAGCAGTTATTGCAAGGACGTTCTTTTTTGTTTTGCACAGTGGTTTTCGGTTATGAATATCCAGCACCTCAGTCGACGAGGCAATGGCCGAGATCCCTTCTCCGGGAGTGACCCCTTGGACAGAAGTTTGCGTTAGGGCAATAACTTCACTATAGCCAATTAGTTTTTGCTTTGCCTCGTGGTATTCAGTTGGAATATCCTTCACCTCATTCTACAGGGAAAGTGCCGAGATCCCTTCACCAGGAGTGACCTCTTTAGCAAAGGTTTTCGCCACTATATTTATAAAAAGCTATCTCGTTCCTTCAACGATATCAAGTTCATTACGTTAAAGGTTATTTGCCAAAAACCAGCCGTAGCCCTCCGTCATTTCAGATTAGTATTACTTAGTATTCATGCTGCGTTTGTTAGCTCCGTCAAGGCGTAGTGTACGGTAGCTGAGTGGTGCTTGTTTGTAGCATGGATATGCAATTGGTTAGGACAGTCGTACGGCCTTGTTGACTCCGTCAAGGGCTCGTGCGGGTAGGTTTAATGCAATCAGGATAAAGACGGGTTTAACTTGACTAGGACTTTTTGATTTGTTGACTCCGTCAAGGTCACTTGAGTCCTAGGAGTAAAAATCACATCTGGAGTTTCTAAAGAAACTGAAACTTACCAGATATGCGCATACCTTCTGGAGTTTGATAACGTGAGTGGATTCCATCACGTTATCATGCGATGATAGTTGGATCCCGATTCCCACTGATGAGTTGGTTTACTCCTCGGGTCATCCCGACTAATTCTTCTTTCAGGTTTGGAGGAGAATTTGAGGTTACAGCAGGAGGTTTTCTAATTAGATATATTGATAACCATTCTGATCTAGGTTAGAGTGCACGCAGAGTGTTTCTTTTCTCTTTCTCTCTCTCATTGGCAGCGACCATGGCCCGACCCTTGACTATGACTCAGTGACCAAGTTAACCGAACCTTGTTAAAAACACTAACTTTTGGATTGTCAGAGTTGCATACCTCATTACCACTCCTACATTTACCCTTTTCTCCAAAACACCCCATATTACTACGAACATCCACTTCCATTGAATAAAACCATCGTATGGTTATATACGAACACGAAGGAACTTGTTCCAGATTTGAGGATGGTTTCCGGTTCTGGAGAAAATGAATAGGACTATTTAGTTGTCTTTTCCTTTTACCTTCTCTCAGGTTGCGAGTGCTCCTTGGATTAGGACGGTACACCTGTTACGCTAATTGGATAGTCTTCATCCAAACCATAGGCAGGTGCCGAATGGTAGGGAATGAAGAAAACCATTTAGCCTAAAAGGTGTACAGAAGGTATTAAGTAAAGACAAATAAAGAGATTAGTAAGAGGGCAAAGTAAATTGCGAATGCTATTCACGACCAAACCAAGTATTTCATCGTCACTCCCACTTCACCTTTGTATTTCTCCGGAACACACCGCATCACTATGAAGATCCACAGTTTATTAGATACTCCATCGTATGGTTATATACGAACTCGAAGGGACTTGTTCCAGTTCGGGGATGGATTCTGGTTCAGGAGAAATAAGAATAAGGTTTATTCAGTTGTCTTTTATCTTTACCTTCTTTCGGGTTGCGAGTGCTCCTAGGATTAGGACAGTACACCTATTACGCTTATTGGATAGTCTTCTTCCAGACCATAGGCTGGTGCCGAACGGTAGGGAAGGAAGAAAACCATTTAGCCTAACGATGGTGTGCAGAAGGTAACGACTAAAGACATATAAAGGGATTTGGAGCGATGACAAAGAAATATACAGTTACAGTTGTGAATCTGATAATGGAAGAGGCATTACTAAGAATACCAGGATACCCTTTCGAAACATTTATATGTTTCAGTTTCACTGTGTATTGTTAAAAGAAAACTGATTTCCCAATTAGCCCTTGCTCCAGGGTATGCATTTACCAGGTTTGATTCTCATATATGTATGGTTTTACAGATGATGAGTGGGAGTAAGTTATTGGGAATTAGGTGATCATCCTCATTATATCGGGATTCGTTGTAATTGCTGATATTTGAGGAAATCACCTGGGTTGTTTGCCGGACGGCAAATATTTGGTTTTGAATATTCATTGTTATGCACCAATTTCAAATTGATATATCTGTACGTTTATTTTTATAAAGTGAGATATAACTTTTTGAAATTATGTCTATAACATTTACCTATATCAGTGGATGGTTAGGTAAGGAGTATTAAACAACGGTGTAAGTCTTCTTAACCATAAGTACAGTTTTCAACCTATGACGCACGGGGTTTGAGTTATTACACTCAGGAGACTTATACAGAGTATTGTATTTTGTCCAGTGTCCATGAAGACAGAGGGGTTGGTACTCGTACTATATTCTGTTTACTTGTGACTTCTCTAGTTCTTAGACATGTGTTTCGTAGAAATGCATGGTCTATGTTTTGAGAAGTTATAGGTATAGGAGTAAAGTAGAGAACCAGGTGTTGCAAGTATCAGGAATCTTCAAGGTGATCGAAGATGTAGATACTTGTGTATGGTATTCAGTTGATAGTAATGATTATGAGAACTTGCTTCTCTTTCAGGTTACTCATATCTGGATGTATTTCTAAGTAGAGTAATGCTGATATACCTCTCTCTATTGAGTTGACATGCACTGGAGACAGCTGCATGATTTGAATTTGGTTCTAATTAAATCAGTGTCTCTGTTCCTATATTGGATATAGAATAATTCATATCTTAACAATGTTAAGGTACGGGGAGTTGTCTGGCTTATGCTTAAAACTAGACTCTGGATAACTCAAGGCGCGTTTCTGTAATGGCAGTTTGTGGGTTGACCCGGGCTATGATGAAGGTTGATTTTCTACCATCTGGAAGATCAATAGTGATATTGTTCATGACTCGCCACAGTTTTGATAAAAATGGATTTTTTCAGAAAACAGTAGTGGGAGTATGGTAGAACTGGAAGTGATTCCAGAACCGCAAAGGATTACTAAAAATTTGATAAGAACCTAAAGATTCAATCTGGTTTGGCATTCCATTGGCCACTCCGCAGATATGGTGGGTAACCTCAGGCACCAGAGAGGTACTCCGGTAGGCTCAAGGACGGTGACAGAGAGGTTCTTGTTTACCTAGACTTGCCATTGCTGTTGTTCCAGGCAGGAGGATGAGTATAGCGTCGTTATAAAATAGTTTTAGAAGTGTACGTGTATATGACTCTGCCAGAGGGTTGCCGTAGTCAGTGGGAGCAGCGGAAGCATAGTGGACAAGTAGCTTATGTCTATTTATGGACTAAAGCAGATATAGCGGAGATAGATCATCTCCTTCTGATGTGACAGTCATAGGTTTGACTTCATCAGAACAGGGGATGGATCTGTTAAGAAGGTAGTAGGGTATGATGTCCTGGTATTTGGATGACATACACAGAATAGGAAGTAAAATTCTATACTACGATCGGTTATACTTTTGTTGTCACACAGTGGTTTCTCCACATAGGATATAGATATAATATCAGACATTCTGGTTACTAGATCTATAGTTCTAGATCTAGATTTGGGTAATTTCCCAATCTGGGTATTTAAACAGCATTCTACAGGTGTTTTAGAATTGACGACTCCTGGCACGGTAGTGTACCTGCAGGTGATGGAGTCACCCTCTCTAAAGGTGTCTTACAGACTAAATGGGAGAGGGATGTGCATGATTGGTAGATCACTTACTTAGGCAATTGAGTCAATCATGAGATGTCAAGTACCACACCAGTCGTTGCTTTTTGCATCAGATGCAATAAGTTGATATTAATCCTATCCTGGAGAAACGTTCGGAAGCAGTTTTAGAACATAAGTGGATGTTCTAGGGATATGATAACGACAGCCTCTTTCGGGGGACGGTTATCATTCCAGGCTTCCAAGGTGACCCGGATGATAGAGTGACTGTCAGAGTTATAGTTTTCCCTATGACGAGAGGCAGTATTTTGGACAGGTAGTCCAAGCGGATACTGAGGGAGGTGTGGTACAGGATACTGATTAAGTTCAGTTGACGATACAGTCTAAGAAATTTGGATTTGGAGTTCATTTATGAACTAGGTCCCATCAGATATCCAAATATATTCTAAGACAGGTATTGCTCATTTCGGGAGATGGTTTTCTCCGCGAACTTGAGAAAAAGAGATACATAGAAAGAAACATTAGGGCGGATTCACTCACTGAGGCTATTCCTCGAATGCAATAGTTTCGCAAATGAGCTTTGTGAAACTGATTAGTAAAGGAGTTGGGTGTTCGGTATCACACGGGCTATGAGTATGCGACATCGCAATAATTAGCCTTGAGTGCAAGTAGGAGATTGTTGGATATAGTACCCTCAGAGTCAATTATTGGATCACAGGCACGTGATTGCAATGATTGAAGGAGGACATATGCCAGTAGGACAGTCTTACTCGAGATGATAGTATGCTATCGGGTTTAACTTTATCATCGTGTACAGCTTTAGGTGAGATTACAGGTCACTATTACACATTGATAGAGCCCTCAGGATTCTTTCTTGACTACCAGCAGTATGATGGCGATCATATACGTGAGAGTTGGGTAGTCTATAAGCACATCCTTGAAGTGGCACCTAGTCGAGGGAGTTTCAAGACTGGGCATCGATACTCCATTAGTAGACTAGTGTATACAGTCGAGACCCCGACGAGGGGCGGTGGCCGGTCTCACAAGCCATTGGTGTCAAATTGGTTCACGTAAGATGAATATAGGTGCTTATTGGGTTATGAGTACACCGGACAGGACTCGCAGAGAACATGTGAGTTGGTATTATACCTGACGTCAAATAGCAGTTCCCTGGTGACATGTATACGGGTTAGTTCATCGACCTGAGATCATCATTTGTCTCGTATGAGTTCCCATTGTGCTTTGATTACTACCCTACCACGGCTCAAAGGAGTCGTGCAAACAGGTTTTAGTTGGGTACAGTCTCGAGCCACATGGAGGCAGTGAGCGGATCGGCAGGGGTTTTGTCTCTCCCGGTATTGGGGGTGAGATCACGCTGTGTCTAGGAGAGCCATTACACGAAATCTTTGGCCAAGGCAGGAGATTTACTGGTAGGTATTCCAGTAGTATCTCAGTGTGTTCTGGGCTACACTCCGACATGACTTGTACTGCTTTTGGGGGTCTGACTTTTACCAACCCCCTAGGCCTGTCATGCGATGCTCATGGACGAACGGACCGGACTGTACGGATATTGTCACTGACAGGCTCAGTAGGGTGTCAGGATGAGTTCGCTCATCGACCTCCCTTTTGGTCAGTACCTAGTAGCCCGTTACGTACAGCTAGTACCACTGACGTGCTAGTGGTTAAATCACAGCCAAAGTATTGACGAGCCTTTAGAGTCACCAAAGACAGTTTCTCAAGTTTCGGGCGAAACGTTGTGGAGGCCGTATGATATATAGTAGGATTCGATCATATACGTGCATTAGTGCACGGATCATGATCGGACGGATCATACTAGTGGGCTTTGGTTTAAGCCGGATCATACTATTAGACTTATTGGATTACTTTGTCTCATCACATTTGCATTCGGTGGAATGTGGATGCAGGTATGTATATACAGGTAAGGGGTATCCTTGTGATCCGTCACGAGTCTACTTTAGATGTTGCCGTATCTTTTTATTGTTGTAAACATTTGGGTTAATGTTTACTTCGGTGGAAATAGTGAGCTTAATTCATGATGAGGTGCATTTAATGTGACATAGACATGCTTAGTGACTCATGGTCTCTATTCTTGTACTAATTGTTAGTTATATGTATGCCCTAGAGGCCTTTACTGTACATTGGATGTATATTGTAGTGGATGCTGGGACATATATAGGGAGGACTTTCTTGCTCGACATGATAGTATGCTATCTGGTTACTCTTTACCTTAACGTGTATACCGATTGTCACTCTGTTACATGTTGGTAAAGCCCTTAGGATGTGTACTTGACTACCTGGACTATGATGCGGATCATACTAGTAGGGACATGGTAGTCTATAAGTACATCCTTCAAAGTCCCTAGTCGTGGGTGTATCGAGACGGGGCATCGATATACCAGAGTAGACTAGCGTATACCTTCTCGACCCATACAGCTGGGCGATGGATGATCCCATATCCATTGGTGTTTGACATCAGAGATGATATACGGGTGCTCAGTAGAGACTGGGTACACTGGACAGACTCGCCGAGAACTCCCAGATGGTATATACCTCACGTCAGATGGCTGTTCTCTGGTGACACTGGTACAGAGTAGTCTGTTGACCCGAGATCGTCATAGAGTCTTGTGTGGTTCCCACTGTGCTTTGATTTCCATCTACCACATCCAAGAGGGCGTGCAAAATGGTGGTTTTTGGGTACAGTCCCGAGTTACATGGAGGCAATGAGCGATAGGAGGGGATTCGTCTCTCCCGGTATAGGGAGTTGATGTTGCGCTGTGTTCGATTGGCTATAACAGGAAATCCCTGGCCAGGGTTGCTAAGATTTACTGATAAGTGTTACCAGTAGTTTCTCGAACAGTTATAGACCTCATATCGACACGACTTATCGAGCTATTGGGGTCTGACGTTTACCACCCCTAGGCGAGATATGCGACATATCAGACGATCAGACCGGACTGTACGATAGTGTTACTGGTTGGATTCACTGGAGTGTGAGCGGGCTTGCTCGTCGATCTTCAGATCGCTCAATACCCGGGTGGCCGTTACGTTTAGCAGACCGCTTGCGGCTTGTGGATGTTTGATATGATCATCATCTGCTGCCGGCGTATTGACGAGTCTTTAGAGTCCTACACAGAGGTTTCCTGGCTCAAGCGAAACGAAATAGGAGCGCATATGAGATATGTGCAGGACAGAGAATAATACGAGTATGTGATACTGTATTCGATTCTCGCGATGTGACATTGATCGGTTATATGTGATATAGCCGGGTTATCGGATCAAGTGTTGATTCGATAAGTTGTTACTAATGATACTAGCCGGTTATATGCGATATGACCGGATCGTTAAATCAAGTGTTGATTTAATGATTTAATGCATAATTATATATTTGATATATTACTTTGCATCAATTAGTATCGGTTCACTTTATAATGGATTTTCTCACTCGGATGTGCGCATTATATATGTGATATGATTTTGTGCACTAGCTTGTATCATGTTTGATGATACATGCTTTTTGGTTAAGTATAAAGTGTTAAACCTTGGTTAATGAATAGGTTAGGGTTTATTATTTGTTATTCATTTATCTTATTTAATTATCCATTTATTTTTGATAAATGAATAAAAGAAAATGAAATGAAAATGGTTGCTAATTTTGGATTCTAGTTGAAGCTTCTTGAAGTCTTTGACTTTGTAACCATTTTTGTCTCATGCTTAACTTAACCATTCCACTAAACCATGATTGATTCTCTACACCTAACTATGGTTCAATTATGATAAGAATGAATTTCTTTTCTCATTTTTATTATTCTTATCATAATTAGCTTCTTCTTCTTCTTCATTTTCTTCACATGAAGAAAGCTTGCTCCATTAATGGCAAGTGATGAAAAAGAGTGAGAAATCCAAAACTAAAGTCTACCCACTTCCTATTTCTTCATCCTCTACCTCTTGCCAAGTAGTAGAGTGTGTTTCATTCACAAGTTTTTAGGGCTTGGTGAAGGTGGAGCTTGATTTAGCGACGCCTCGACGTAGATCATCTTCGGCATGGACATCGATGACCTAGCTCGCTTATTCTCCGATGAAGTCGACGCTAGAGCCCGGATTCTTTTTGGACAGCGGAGATGACTTCGTTGCAGAGCTATGGAGGTGGAGCACCGGATCTACAAAGGTTGTATTTCCGTTTTCTCATTAGTTAAGTGTTAACTAGTTTGTTGTTTCGCCTAGTTTTCTAGCCAACGATCCGTTAACTAGGGTTTCTCGGCACCATATTTTTGAAATTGGCATGGTTGATGCCTTGTGAGACCTCACTAGAGTGCCTAGGAACCCTACAGTGGTATCAGAGCCTAGCTAGAGCCTTAGGCGAAGTCCAGACGGAATTTGAAACCCGAACGAACCCGAAACCCACACCCGAGAATGCTCTCTGTCCAGATTTTAAAATTGTGGATTTTTCAAGATTAAAAATATGCAGAAAATCAAGCAGGGTTTTCTAAGAATTACTGTAAATTTCTTTGGCCTAAGTCAACTTTTCCACCGCGGAACCGCGGCACGTGCCATGCATGACGCGGCGGTTCAGCGGTGGTTTTGTCGTTTTGCGCATTTTTCTTTTCACAGTAATTCTCAGATTTCTGTGCTGATTTTCTTGGGATATTTTAATATTTATTATACAGTTGAGTTTTCAGGGGTTGTTTTGGGTTTTCATGAGTTCGATCGGATTATCAAATTTTGTCTGTGTGGCTTTCCGGATAAATTTTAGAATATGTTAAAAAGTTCGACCGGATATAAATACCCAATTTTTTCCCTGTCGGGAAATTTTCAAGTGTTGGATTTTTCCGTAGTTTAACGACGTTCTAAGTAGTGCAAGTAACTCGATGGTCCCTCTAGAAGACAACAAACCTTAACTCGATTATGTGACCGTCTTGAACTGCCCTTTGAACCTTCGGGTTTGGGGCAGTACGGCGTGCCACATATGAGGCGTTGTCTTGACCCTTCTACAGCTGGACCGTTGGTACTGAGGCACGAACTGAATGTTGTTAGACTTATTTCATGTGTTGATCTGTATCGGGAAAACTTGGGTGTTCGATTGTTCGATCGGAAAGTTTGACATTTTCTATTTATCCGGGATGTGATACAATAATTGGAATTCACAAATAGTTATGAGATAACTGAATGAATGTTATAAATCTAGCAGTTTAGTCTCACTTGATCGGTTGCCACGGAATTTTGATGTGATTAAAAGTCCGTCACAATCACGTAGCGTACGCGGATACTCGCCGGGTAAACTTAATAGACAGCCTCACTCCATAGCCCCGACCAAGTGACTGTAGGAGAACCCCGTCGCCGAAAGCATCCGTTCGGGTGCTCGCGGCAGCGGTGTTCCGCCTTGGTGCACTTCGTCGACGATATCGGGGGTGCAGCCGTCTACTGAAGTTTGCGACGAGCATTCGATCAGGATGTCGGGAATCTTGTTGAATTACCCGACTTGGTATTGAAAAGTGTTTTCGATAATGAGACTAAAATGCGGGGTTTATAATTGTTAGGCATGCGATGTCTAAGTATTTCATTTGGTCAGGCATGCGATGTCTGAGGAGGTTGCGGATTCCAACTGTTGTAGTTTTACACTTTCTTTTCTGTGACCGTAAGTGTAATATGTGATATCGCCGGTTTCGTTGCTATATGTCAACGACAATTGGGATGCGCATATTTACTTACGTTGATGACATGTGATGTTATGTGTTGCTGGATATGTTATATTGGATCGTCGTGATTGAATAGCCGGGGGTTTTTATGTAAGATGAGTGTTTTTCATTTTCATTCATGTAAAAACTTGTATGTAATATTCTTTTATTGGGGCACTTCCAGGTTGCGGATGTTGTCACCATTTGTATATTATTTACTTTTCTGCACTAGGATAGACCCAAGGAGGGGAGCACAAGTAACCGGGTTCTAGGGTCCAGTGGGAGACCAACTCGAGGAGTCGAGTCCGGGTCTCCTAACTCTTGAATTGGTAGGGTTGCTTGCCGCTCTCGTAGGGGTCTCGGGGTGTGGGATTGGCTATTCATCACGACCGTGGAATCCGTGTTTTATACTGGCTCGTATTGAAAACACGGACGTCCTAGTATATCCAATATTTCATATGTTTCTTCTGCTGTGATTTATCTGTGATCATGTGATGTTCTAAGACAGGTATTATATATAGTATATATGATATATTATATAGACGTTGCTTATGTTTTACACCCGTGCTAGACCTGCCCCGCTCTGCCGTTAGTTACCTAACCTAACGGTGCAGAGGGGACATCGAGGCGAATGCGGATGGCATAAGTGTATGTCGTATTTATCTGTGATGTTTAGGTACTTAAATGATGGGACTTCATTAATGTGATTAATGAAAGTAAAAGAAACCTAAGATGTTGTAGAATCGAATTTCAAAATAAAACAGGTAGCTACAGTTCTTGCTTTGCACAGCGGTATAAACGATATATCCTGCACCTTATTCGATGAGGAAAGGACCGAGATCCCTTCACCGGGAGTGACTCCTTTAGCAATAACTGGCAGATGCTACACACTCGGTTTGTCTTTTGATTGCTTTTAAGTGTTTTTTACTTTGCACAGTGATATATATGATATATCCCGCACCTCATTCGACGAGGAAAGGACCGACGATCCCTTCACCGGGAGTGACTCCTTTAGCAAAACTAGAAAAGCCTCAAAAGCACTCCATTTCAAAATCATTTGATTCTACAACGATATAAAGTTCATTACGCAAAAGGTTTTCTTAAAAACCTGTCGTAGCCCTCCGTCATTTCAGATAGGTAATAGTTAGTATTCGTGCTGCGTTTGTTGACTCAGTCAAGGCGTAGTGTGCGGTAGCTGATTATTGCTTATCTGCAAAGCATATGATGCGATTGGATTAGGGTAGTCGTGCGGCCTTGTTGACTCAGTCAAGGGTCGTGCGGGTGGGTTTAATTCAATCAAGAAATGACGGGTTGAACTTTACTTGCGGTCTATGGTTTGTTGACTCAGTCAAGGTCATAGATCGCATGGGGCAAAATATTATCGGGAATTTCAAATGTTGAAATTTGCAATGAGATTGCATACCTTCTATGAAATAGTTGGATCCCGATACCTGCTGAGAGTAATTGTTACTCCTGGGAGAGTTTTACATATTACAATTAGTCGATCAAGTAGGTGTCTAGAAAGGTGTCAACGGGGTTACGCCTCTGGGAAAACGAGGTTTACATTAATTAGGTTCGTGCGAAAGCACGGGGGACCTCCCTCAAAATACCGACACTGGCCTGGCTGAAAGATTGGCGAACTTGTAGTGTGTAATTAATCCCGGCTAGTCTTTCCTTTTAGGGTTTGAAGGAAGATTTGATAAAAAGCAGTGGGAGCCATCCTGATTAGATAAAATAATAACCAATCTATTCTTGACAGAGCGCACGCTGAGTGTTTTCTTCTCTCTCTCTCCAGGTATCGACCATATCACGCCTTAATCAAGATAATAAAATGGATTATTGACCGAACCCGCTTGTTATACTGAGCTGGGGAACGTTGGTCCCGCTCCAACTTATAATTGTTATAAGACAGAGCAGGAAATTGGGGATTACCAGATTTCCCGTGCCGCCCAAACGAAGAGAGTGCATGCTGATGCATCATCTTCGGGTGTGTTCATTATACAGAACTGTTTCTCAGTATCCTCCGAATCCTGGGCATATGATACCGGATCAGGATCCCATATATGTAATCTGTTACATAAGGCTACAGATAGGTAGAGAACTGAGAACGGGTGATAAGTTTCATGAGGCAGAAAACGGGGCAAGAGTTGCAGCCAAGTCTGTCGGTCACTGTCACCCTGTATTCCAAATACATTTATTCTGAACGAATGTTATTAGATACCGAACCTGATATACAAAATCATATCAGTCTCTTTATTAGTAAAGAAATGATAAAATTTTGTATTGTTGGATAATGTTTTGAACATTTCCTATATCAAAGGTTGATCGGTTCAGGCACGTTATCTAAAAGCATTGATGTTCTAAATCAAACTACAGTTCTTAGTATATGGAACACACACAAGAGGAAGAGTTCAGAAATGAACGAATTCTTCTTGAGGTATTGTAGACTAGGTCAGATCAGTGTGACCCGACTAGCTGAAGTTACATGTAGATGCATATTTAAATCAGTATAAATCTGCATCTTGTGAAACTTGCCAGTCATGTCACAAAGATATAATGACACTAGCTCTGTTTATTGGAAACAGAGAAAGAGTTAGTGAACTCTTGGGATGATACATGTTGATGTATGTAGGTCCCCTGTCTACACATGCCAAGACTGGTTCTTTATACTTTATTATATTCTCTGATAATCTCTCAAGATTCAGACCTATGTTCCTGTTGAAACACAAGTCCGAACCTTTTGAGATATTCACAGAATATAAGTTAGAAGTAGAGAACCAATACGGGTATAAGTATTATGTCTTATGATGAGATCAAGGAGGAGAATACTTGAGCACGGAAATCCTGGACTTTTCTAAAAGAGAATGAGATTCTCTCTCGGCATTACTCCTCCGTATACACCATAGCACGATGGTATATCGGGGCGGAGCAGATACACCTTATTTGATATGGTGTGCTCTATGATGAGTACAACTGAGTTACCTATTTCCTTTTGGGAGTTATGCACTTGAGAAGCTGCATACCTATTGAATTGGGTTTGAATCAAATCAGTTGCCTACCACTTCATATGTGATATGATAAGGGAAGAGCCCATCTCTCAAGTTAGTTGAGATTTGGGGTTTTCCGGGCTATGTCTAAAAGCATAATCCGGACAAGCTCAAGGCATGGTTTGTTATGTAGAACTAGAAAGGTTCTAGCTATACAAAATGCAGCTGATGATTTGAAAGAACCAAAGGATTCAATAGTTACCAACGAACCTCAACCTCTCCGCCGATCTAGTAGGGTTCCTCACCCACCAGAGAGATACTTCGGTTTCTCTATGACAGTTGGAACGAGGATTGCATCATGAGATGATGACCCAACTAGTTTCGAGCTAGCCATCAGGAGTGTGACTCTGTAAGAATGGCTGGATGCTTAGCGATCTGAGATGGAATCCTTATACACCAACAAAGTATGGACTTTGGTTGCTATATCTGAAGGGTTAAATTCCCATCAGGAGCAAGTATATCTTGAGAAGATTACTTGGTGTACATGGAAAAGTTGAGACTTTCAAAGCTAGACTTGTTAAAGGTTTTCGTCATTGACCAGGCGTGGATAATGATGAAACCTTTTCAAGTAGCTATGCTTAAGTCCATCCATATCCTACTTGCCACGGCTACATACCATGACTACGATATCTGGTGGTTGGGTGTCATGACAGCTTTTCTAAATGATGTTTAGAAGAGAGTGTCTATAAGTACACAGCCAGAGGGCTTCATAGACAGTGGGAGCAGCGGAAACGTGTGCAAGATGCTTTATAGGATAAAGCAGGCATCGCGGAGTTGGAACATCTGTTTTGATGAAGCAGTCAAAGAAGTTGTCATCATCAAAATGGTAGATGAACCTTGTATAAACAAGAAGGTAGTAGGGAGTATGGTGACGATCCTCGTAGAGTACGTGGATGACATACTCTTGATAGGGAAGGAGTTTCCTATGCTACGCTCGATCAATCTCCGCTTATCACAAAGATTCTCCATATAGGATCAAAGTGATACCTCCTAAATCCTGGGTTTTTAGATCTATGAGATAGATCTAATTGGATGTTAGGACTCTCACTAGTTGTAGTGAGATGGTATCAATCGATCCTGGGAAGAATCACTGGAAGGGTTCCAGAGTGATAAAGACGACTGAATGTCAGTCACAGGCATTGTCTTTACCCTCAGTAAAGGGATGGTATGTTGGAAGAGTTCCAAGCTAGATACCGTGACATACTAGACGATAAAGGTAGGATACATCGCTACTTGAGATGCTACCGAAGAGTGTGTTTGGGTGTATATTGGTTAATGAGATGAACTATGTTCCTCCCATTGTATGACAATGGAGTTGTGGCTTATGCCAAGGAACGCCGGTCCCATCAGTGATCCAAACATATTCTAAGGCAGTATCACTTGATCATGGAGATGGTTGATCTCCAGGAAGATCGAGGTTAGGAGAGTAGACTCAGAGGACAACACAGCGGATCCACTCACAAAGGCCTGTTCCCAGAGAGAGACTTTTATGGGATGGTTGAGTATGAGATACTACAACCACTGCTACAGATGGCCCTAGTGCAAGTGGGAGATTGTTAGTTATATGTATGCCCTAGAGGCCATTACTGTACATTGGATGTATATTGTAGTGGATGCTGGGACATATATAGGGAGGACTTTCTTGCTCGACATGATAGTATGCTATCTGGTTACTCTTTACCTTAACGTGTATACCGATTGTCTCTCTGTTACATGTTGGTAAAGCCCTTAGGATGTGTACTTGACTACCTAGACTATGATGCGGATCATACTAGTGGGGACATGGTAGTCTATAAGTACATCCTTCAAAGTCCCTAGTCGTGGGTGTATCGAGACGGGGCATCGATATACCAGAGTAGACTAGCGTATACCTTCTCGACCCATACAGATGGGCGATGGATGATCCCATATCCATTGGTGTTTGACATCAGAGATGATATACGGGTGCTCAGTAGAGACTGGGTACACTGGACGGACTCGCCGAGAACTCCCAGATGGTATTATACCTCACGTCAGATGGCAGTTCTCTGGTGACACTGGTACAGAGTAGTCTGTTGACCCGAGATCGTCATAGAGTCTTGTGTGGTTCCCACTGTGCTTTGATTTCCATCTTACCACGTCCAAGAGGGCATGCAAAACGGTGGTTTTTGGGTACAGTCCCGAGTCACATGGAGGCAATGAGCGATAGGAGGGGATTCGTCTCTCCCGGTATAGGGAGTTGATGTTGCGCTGTGTTCGATTGGCTATAACAGGAAATCCCTGGCCAGGGTTGCTGAGATTTACTGGTAAGTGTTACCAGTAGTTTCTCGAACAGTTATAGAGCTCATATCGACACGGCTTATCGAGCTATTGTGGTCTGACGTTTACCACCCCTAGGCGAGATATGCGACATATCAGACGATCAGACCGGACTGTACGGTAGTGTTACTGGTTGGATTCACTGGAGTGTGAGCGGGCTTGCTCGTCGATCTTCAGATCGCTCAATACCCGGATGGCCGTTACGTTTAGCAGACCGCTTGCGGCTTGTGGATGTTTGATATGATCATCATCTGCTGCCGGCGTATTGACGAGTCTTTAGAGTACTACACAGAGGTTTCCTGGCTCAAGCGAAACGAAATAGGAGCGCATATGAGATATGTACAGGACCGAGAATAATACGAGTATGTGATACTGTATTCGATTCTCGCGATGTGACATTGATCGGTTATATGTGATATAGCCGGGTTATCGGATCAAGTGTTGATTCGATAAGTTGTTACTAATGATACTAGCCGGTTATATGCGATATGACCGGATCGTTAAATCAAGTGTTGATTTAATGATTTAATGCATAATTATATATTTGATATATTACTTTGCATCAACTAGTATCGGTTCACTTTATAATGGATTTTCTCACTCGGATGTGCGCATTATATATGTGATATGATTTTGTGCACTAGCTTGTATCATGTTTGATGATACATGCTTTTTGGTTAAGTGTAAAGTGTTAAACCTTGGTTAATGAATAGGTTAGGGTTTATTATTTGTTATTCATTTATCTTATTTAATTATCCATTTATTTTTGATAAATGAATAAAAGAAAATGAAATGAAAATGGTTGCTAATTTTGGATTCTAGTTGAAGCTTCTTGAAGTCTTTGACTTTGTAACCATTTTTGTCTCATGCTTAACCTAACCATTCCACTAAACCATGATTGATTCTCTACACCTAACTATGGTTCAATTATGATAAGAATGAATTTCTTTTCTCATTTTTATTATTCTTATCATAATTAGCTTCTTCTTCTTCTTCATTTTCTTCACATGAAAAAAGCTTGCTCCATTAATGGCAAGTGATGAAAAAGAGTGAGAAATCCAAAACTAAAGTCTACCCACTTCCTATTTCTTCATCCTCTACCTCTTGCCAAGTAGTAGAGTGTGTTTCCTTCACAAGTTTTTAGGGCTTGGTGAAGGTGGAGCTTGATTTAGCGATGCCTCGACGTAGATCATCTTCGGCATGGACATCGACGACCTAGCTCGCTTATTCTCCGATGAAGTCGACGCTAGAGCCCGGATTCTTTTTGGACAGCGGAGATGACTTCGTTGCGGAGCTATGGAGGTGGAGCACCGGATCTACAAAGGTTGTATTTCCGTTTTCTCATTAGTTAAGTGTTAACTAGTTTGTTGTTTCGCCTAGTTTTCTAGCCAACGATCCGTTAACTAGGGTTTCTCGGCACCATATTTTTGAAATTGGCATGGTTGATTCCTTGTGAGACCCCACTAGAGTGCCTTGGAACCCTACACTAATGTCACATTAGGATTGATTTATATGTTGTAATGATAAGAGAAAAGAGAGTGGACAGCCGTATGGCTTGATTTTGCTCTTGTGTTTTCTCATTCTTACTCTCATTTTATCATAGCAACAAATAAGAAAAAGAAAGGCACTTCTTCTTCTTCTTCCTCTGGCCTCTTAAGCTCATCATTTCCACCAATGGCATCACCTTCAACCTCCATCCATACACTCTCATGTGATGAGAATCAATGGATGCTTGAGAAAAAGTTATCACACACATTCTCTACATCGTCTTGGACACGTCGGCTAGCGAACTTCGTGCCCGAGTTGTTTCGGACGAAGCGGGAGCCCGTAAAAAGACTCGAGGATGTGGTGGCCTTTCCGACAAGGAGACCGGAGATCGGAAATGCCGTAAGGAGCTAGGGATGGTGGCTAAAGACCGAAAGACACAGATCGATCGGTATAGCTTTTCTAACCTTTCTCTTGTTGCTAGTTATAGGTTAATGGCTCGATCCGGGATTAATGTCTCCGATAGCGCCGGTTTCAAGTTTTGAAAAAGTTTTCATTTCCGCATTTTGGCTTCGGAAAGATGGCCGGGGTGCTACCATAGACTTACAGAAGCTTGGGATATTTACAGTTATATTAACAGTCTTGCTCAACATAGTAGTATGCTACTTAGTTTATATCTATCTTAATATGTGTACATGTTTCTTTTAGCATATCGGGAATACATATTGATAGAGCCTTTAGGATCTTGCTTGACTACCAGTGTTATGATGACAGTCACACTAGTGGGGGCTGGGTAGTCTACAAGTACATCTTTTTTCTGGTTCCTAGTCGTAGGATTATCGAGACAGGGCATCGATACTCCGGAGTAGACTAGTATATAGGCTTCTCATCCCAGCAGGGGAAATGGTCTGTCCCACAGCCATTTGTACGTAGTACTGGAGATAGTATTCAGGTTCTCGTTGGGTTATTGGTACACCGGACAGGACTCATAGGGAACTGTTGGTTTGTACTATACCCGTCGTCAGTTAACAGTTCCAAGGTGACATGAGTACAGCATAGTCCATAGGCTTGACACTGCTGCTTCGCCTCGAGTGTGTTCCCACTATTCTTAGATTGCTACCCTACCACGGCTCGACTAAGTCGTGCAAACAGGTAGCTTTTGGGTGCAGTCCCGAAGCACTTGGAGGCAGTGGCGGTTAGATAGGATTCGTATCTCCCGGTATTGGGAGATGACATCGCGCTGTGTTTGGAGTGCCATTACGCAAGGTCCCTTGCCAGGGCAAGCGAGATTTATTGGTAGATATTCCAGTAGTTTCTCAAGGTGTAATTGGTTTCACTCCAACATGACTTATACCGCTTTTAGGGGACTGACGCTTGCAGCCCCACTAAGCCCGATATGCGATAATCTTAGACAAACAAACCGGACTGTACAGAGATTGTCACATCAGGCTCAGTAGGAGTTCGGATGGGTTTCCTCATCGACATCTACCCGGGGACCGTTACGTACAGCTAGTACCGCTTGCGGCCTGTGGTTAAACCAACTACCAGCGTAGTGTCGAGTCTTTAGAGTCCTACACAGAGGGTTTATTTGCTTCAGGCGAAACGATATAGAGGTCGTATGGTTTTAAGACAGGGTTCGGACATATACGTGTACTTGTGCACGTATGATGTTCGGACAGATTATACTAGCAGGCTTTAGTTTAAGCCAGATTCTAGTATTTGATTATTGGATTTATGCTGTCTCAGTATATCCGTGTTTTTCATGAATACGGATGGGAGAGGCATTCTCGTAATTAGTCGGGAAGCTTCTAGAAAAAAAGGTGACTCATTTAATTTTAATTTATTTATGAATTAAACTTAATGAGGTGGAGAGATGATGTGTTATTTTCCTTAATTGCACTAAGAGTCATGAGGTGATTCATCTCAAGGCAATTAATGAAGCATGGTTGATAATTTAATATATTATTGCTTAGATATTTTCATGCTTCATGATATTATCCAAATGACTCAAGTTCATTTCATTATCATAAATACATTCTCTCTCCTCAAGCTCTCTTCTTCTTCATCCTAACTCTGATCCTCTCATGAGTTGAGAACCATAGGGTTAGCAGGACTAATAGATCCTTAATCAATCTCTATATGCTCTAGGTCACTTGGATTAGCTATCCTAGCCACTTAGTTATCTCAAGTTAGAGGTTAAAGCTTGAAGAAGGAACTCTCGGGTGGATCTTCTATTACATCGAGGAGGCCGACGAGGAGGTGAACAACAAGAACAAGAAGGACTAGTATCTTGAGGTATAATCATATATCATAGTAGTTAACGACTTCTAGATAGTTTTTTAGTTAGGGTTTAGCAAAGATCTGTTTGATAGTCGATGTTACTTTGAACAAAATGATTGTTTTACCTATTCCGCCTCCCCACATCTTGTGGGGTGTGTAACGTTGACTTACAGTAGTATCAAAGCCTCGCTAAACCATAACTAACATGTTAGCAAAGTCTTTAGAAATTCGTTCATGATTTAATCCCGAAAAAACAATATTTTTACCTAGTTTCTGCCGATTTTAAATTGAGGTCTAAAATTTTTTTCAGTGACCTTAAAAATACAAGCAGGGTTTTTTTAAGAATTGTGAAGAAATTTAGGATTGTGACTCGCCCAAACCGCCGTGGAAACGCGGCCGATACAAGCGATCTGCTGCGTATCCATGGCTGAGTTGACAGCGAGTCAACCAAAATTTGCTCAGTTATTCTTCTGTGTTGATGTTGCGATTTCTGGGATATTTTGTTTCTGCTCAGGATTTTTGTGCATAAAGAAGTATTTGGAGTAGATTCAAATGTAGTAATTGATCGAAATTCTATGAAATTTGGCTAACTGGATTATATCTGTGTTGTGATTAATGTGTTCATAAACCTCCCCTAATTGCTATATGTCGGTTAGCAGGAGGTTGCACATTTCTTTAATGGTTGCTTTATGTTTGTGAATATGAACTTGTTGGATTGTCATGAATGAATAGCCGGGTATGTGAGACGAGTGTTTCTTTCATTCATTTTTAAATTGTAAATTGTTGTAATATTCTTTTGCGGGACACATCCAGTTTGAGGTTGTAGCCACCGTTGTATTATTTCATTTACTGTTTTCTGCTCCTAGGATAGACCTAAGATGAGGTGCAGAAACTACTGGGTGCTTTGAAGTGTTTAGTGGCCTACTCACGTCGTTGAGGAAGACCGTTTCACTTTGGGTATTTGGCGGGTAGTTTGACGTACCCGTATGGGTCTAGGATGGGGTTGGCTATTCATCACGACTATGCAATCCGTTTTTCATTGCAGGCTCAAAGGAAATGCAAATTCCTAGAATATCCAATATGTTCATCTGTGATCTGGAATGCCTATTATTGCGTCTGGCGAATGTATAATATCTATATATGATATCTAGTAGGCGTTGCTTATATTTTGCATCTGCGCTAGCCCAGCCCCCGCTCTATCGTTAGTTAAGTAACCTAACGGGTGAATGACGGGCCCCAGTGCCGAATGCGGATCGCATAAGCGGATGTGGTATTTTCGTTGTTTTCTGCAATGATAGGTTAATTGATAGGACGCATTATATTAATGCAAAGAAAATAAACCAAAGTTGAATCGTGGGAACAATTTAAAAGAAATCACTAGGTTATTTTAAAACAGCAGGATTTTAATTATGGAGCTTAAACCACTCCTTTTAAAAGCTATCAGGTTCCTTCGATTATATCAAGTTCACTACGTTCACGGTTTCGCCAAAACCATTCGTAGCCCTCCGTCATTTCATTTGGGTATTCAGTAGTATTCAAGCTATGTATTTTGACCAACACCAAGGCATAGTGTTTGGTAGCTGCTGGGTATTCATCTGTTGCATAGATAGATGAGTTGGTTTGGGACGGTCGTACTGCCATTTGGCCAACGTCAGGGGTATGTACGGGTGGGTTCAAATTAATAAGATAATGATGGGTAGAACTTGACATGTGACTTATGATATTTTGGCCAACGTCAAGGTCATAAGAGCATGAGGCAAAAATCAATATCGGGAGTTTCTAAAGAAACTGAAACTTGCTAGAGTTGCATACTATTTGGAGTGTGATAATTTTGGTAGGATTCGTTCAGTTTTATCACACGATGATATTTGGATCCCGATCCTACTGTGAGTGTATGTTACTCATTGGGAGATTCTTTCACTTAAAGATCAATGCTATAAACCAAGTATGTGTCGAGAAAGGTGTCAGCGGGCTATGCCCCCAGGGAAAAGAGATTATTTAATTAAGAAATTTCACGAAAGCGTCGTAAAACCTCCTTCGAAGTACCGACACTTGCCTGGCTGAACGGTTAAGCAAGTATTGTACGGTGAGAATAGTTCTGACTAGTTCTTCTTTTATGGTTTGAGGAAGGATTCGAGAAACAGTGGGAGCCATCCTGTTTAGATAAACTAAAAACCACTCTAAACTTGTAAGAGCATCATGCTAAAGTGTTCTCTTCTCTCTCTCCTAATTGCAGCGACCAAGAACATGACGGGCCTTAAGTTATTATTAGATAAAAATATTTTGACAGGGCCAAACTATAAAGATTGGTTCAAGAATATCAAGATGGCAATCACCTATGACAAATTGGGGTATGTCCTTACTACTAAAGACCCTGCCGTCCCAGGTCCAGAATCCAGTGCCGCGGATAAGAAAATCTACAAGACCTGGGAGATAGACTGTGCGAAGGCCAAATGCATCGTGCTTGCCTCTATGGATAATGAACATCAGAGGAGGCACGAGAATATGGATCTTGAATCCATATTTCTCCACACCAAGGAACTGTATGGAGAGCAATCTCGTATAGCTAGATACGAGACCTCGAAGATCTTATTTTAGTCGAAGCTGGCCGTTGGATCATCTGTAGGGGAACATGTCCTTAAAATGATTGGCTACATTAAGGAGCTCGCGGATATCGGGACAACATTAGAGAACGAGCTGTATACACACGTGGTTCTCAAGTCCCTTCCTTCCACCTACGCCCAGTTTATCTTGAATTTCAATATTCAAGGTAAAGAAGTTGAACTTCCAGAACTCCTTAACATGTTGAGGAGTGTAGAGGACACCTTGCAGAAACCAAGGGAAACACCCACTATGTTTGTTCGTGCTGCTTCCTCTTCCAGGTCCAAGGCAAGGGCCAAAGGAAGGAAGAAGAAGGCCGCTCCAAGCCGACAGGTGGTGTTGGGAGTCAATGGGAAGGCAAAGGTTGCGGTAGTAGTAGTAGCAAAGAACGAGTGCTTCCACTGTCGTAGGAAAGGCCATTGGAAGAAGGATGGCAAAGCTTGGAATGCCAAGAACCAGGACCCGAGGCAAGTTTTGGCTTCGGCTTCAGGTGTGTTTATAATTGAAAATTGTCTGTCAATCAACTCTACTTCCTGGGTATTGGATACCGGATCAGGATCTCATATATGCAATTCATTACAGGCAGTGAGAAGCCGTAAAGTACTGAAGGTTGGTGATATGATCCTCCAGGTTGCTAACGGAGCGAGCGTGAATGCAGTGTCCGTAGGGGATTTTTGTTTTGCGCAACTGTTTTTGTGTACCTAGTTTAACGTGTAATATCATATCAGTATCGTTGTTATCAAAAGAAGGTTCTGATTTCACGATTGCAAGCGATGTTGTTAACATCCATCTTAATCATGGTTTGATTGGGTCTGGTACACTAGATAACGGTATATACGTGTTAAACCAATTGCAGATTTTCAATGTCCAGAACACACAAAAAAGAAAGTCTCCAGATATAAATCAGGCTTTCTTATGGAATTGTAGACTAGGTCACATCAATAAGAAAAGGTTAACTAAGTAACATAAAGAAGGATATTTGGATCCGTTCGATTGTCAATCTTATGCCACTTGTCAATCATGTCTCAAAGAAAAGATGACAAAGGCTCTATTCACTGGAAATAGAGTAAGAGCGAGCGAGCTCTTAGGACTCATACACAGCGATGTATGTGGTCCAATGTCTGCATATGAAAGAAGCGGTTTTTCATATTTCATTACTTTTACGGATGATTTCTCTAGGTATGGATTCATTTTCTTGATGAAACATAAATCCGAGGCCTTTGAGAAATTCTGAGAATACAAGAATGAAGTAGAAAACCAAACCGGCAAAAGTATCAAGACACTGAGATCTGATCGAGGTGGTGAATATTTAAGTGCCGAGTTCCTGGGTTGCATAAAACAAAAAGGAATACTCTCTCAGCTTACTCCTCCATATACTCCACAACACAAGGGTGTATCGGAGAGACGGAACCGAACCCTATTAGATATGGTACGTTCCATGATGAGCAATACTGAGTTACCGCGATCTTTCTGGGGTTATGCACTAGAATCAGCTGCATATCTTTTGAATAGAGTTCCTACCAAGACTGTGCCTACCACACCATATCAGATGTGGAGTGGCAAGAAACCCTATCTTCAATATCTCAAGATATGGGAATGTCCAGCTTTTGTTAAAAAGCAGCATGCAGACAAACTCGAGGCACGCTCAGTACAGTGTAAGTTTGTGGGATATCCAAAGAACTCCAAGAGGTATTTTTTCTATTAAGCAAAGGAAAAAAAGGTTTTTTTTTCTTGTAATGCCCATTTTCTAGAATAACAGTTTTTAGAAAAGGAAACAAGTCGGAGCGCAATAGAACCGGAAGAAATTCCCGAACCACAAGCTACTACTAAAAGCTTGGTAGAACCAGAAGTTCCTGAAGAACAAGACATTCCCGCACCCCTCCGCAGGAGTAGTGGGACATCTCATCTACCTGAGAGATTCTACGGTGTCTTATAGACGGAGATAAAGAGGATTACATCATTGATAATGATGAACCTACTAGCTTCCAGCAAGCTATTCAGAGCGGCGACTCGATAAGATGGTTGGATGCAATGTGGACCGAGATGGAGTCCATGCTCACCAACAAAGTATGGACATTAGACTTTGCTCCAGATGAGGTAAAACCCATAGGATGCAAGTGGATCTTCAGAAAGAAGATTGGTCTAGATGGACAGGTGGAAACATATAAGGCTAGACTTGTTGCAAAGGGTTTGCGTCAAAGGCCTGGTTTGGACTATGACGAAACTTTTTCTCCAGTGGCTATGCTCAAATCCATTCGGATCCTTCTTGCCTTTGCTGCCTTCCATGATTATGAGATCTGGCAGATGGACGTAAAGGCGGCTTTTCTAAATGGAAATTTGGACGAGCGCGTCCATATGAATCTGCCAGAAGGTTTCAATCAGAGTCGGAGCACCGGGAAAGTGTGCAAGTTTCTTAAGTCCATTTATAGACTAAAGCAGGCATCGCGGAGTTGGTTTTGAAGAAACGGTCAAAAAATATGACTTTATCAAAAATCCAGATGAACCATGTATATATAGTAAGATTGTAGCACGAACTGTCGTATTCCTCGTCTTGTACGTGGATGACATTTTCTTGATAGAAATGATATTCATATGCTACAATCTGTCAAAGGATTCTAGTCACACAGGTTCTCCATGAAAAACCTGGGTGATGCCTCTTACATTCTGGGGATCCAGATCTATCGTGATAGACCTAAAAGGATGTTGGGACTTTCGCAGTCCAGGTATATCAACACTATACTGAAAAGATTCAGTATGGAAGATTCAAAGGGCAGTAATTTACCGGCTTGTCACGGAATCACCCTCTCCAAAGAGATGTCTCCCAAGACTGATTTGGAAAGGGATCGCATGTCGATTATACCCTACGCTTCTGCGGCAGGCTCAATAATGTATGCGATGTTGTGTACCAGACCATATGTAGCTTACACACTAAGCGTGGTAAGCCGGTATCAGTCATACCCAAGGGAGAAGAACTGGATAGTAGTGAAGAACATTCTCAAGTACCTGAGAAGGACTAAGGATATGTTCTGGGTTTACGGCGAAAAAGACCTCCAGATCGAGGTTTTTGCTGACTCCAGCTTCCAGAGTGACAAGGATGGCTCTAAGTCCATGTCAGGTTATGTCTTTACCCTCAATGGAGGGGCGGTGTGCTGGAAGAATTCCAAGCAGGACACCGTTGCTGACTCGACGATGGAAGTAGAGTATATCGCAGCTTCTGATGCCGTAAAAGAAGCAGTCTAGGTAAAGAAGTTCTTAACAGAACTTCAGGTGGTTCCATCCATTGTTGATCCAATACCTCTGTATTGTGACAACAACGGGGCTATAGCTTTAGCGAAAGAACCCAGGTCCCATCAAAAGTCCAGACACATCTTGAGGCGGTATCACCTGATCAGGAAGATCATAAATAGCCAGGAGATCGAGGTTCGGAGAGTTGCTACAAAGGAGAACACTGCAGATCCATTCACAAAGGCCTTACCTCAGAGACAGTTTGAGAGGCTATTCGAGATGATAGGTCCACGATACGCCAGTACATAGCCCTAGTGCAAGTAGGAGATTGTTAGTGTATATGCCCTAGGGGCTATTATTGTATCATACTAGCTTGTATATTACTTAATGGAAGCTTGGGATATTCACAGTTGTATTAACAGTCTTGCTCAACATAGTAGTATGCTATTTGGTTTATATCTATCTTAATATGTGTATATGTTTCTTTTAGCATATCGCGAATACATATTGATAGAGCCCTTAGGATCTTCCTTGACTACCTGCGTTGTGATGGCAGTCACACTAGTGGGGGCTGGGTAGTCTATAAGCACATCCTTTTTCAGGTCCCTAGTCATAAGATTATCGAGACAGGGCATCGATACTCCAGAGTAGACTAGTGTATACGCTTCTCGTCCCAGCAGGGGAGATGATCTCTCCCATAGCTATTAGAACGTAGTACTGTAGATAATATGCAGGTGCTCGTTGGGTTACGGGTACACCGGACATGACTCGCAGGGAACTGTTGGTTGGTATTATACCTGTCCTCAGTTAACAGTTCCCAGGTGACATGAGTACAGCATAGTCCGTAGACTTGACACTGCTACTTCGCCTCGAGTGTGTTCCCACTATTCTTAGATTGCTACCCTACTACGGTTCGACTGAATCGTGCAAATAGGTAGCAGTTGGGTGCAGTCCCGAAGCGCTTGGAGGCAGTGGCGGTTAGATAGAATTCGTCTCTCCCGGTATTAGGAGTTGATATCGCGCTGTGTTTGGAGAGCCATTACGCAAGGTCCCTGGCCAGGGCAAGCGAGATTTACTGGTAGATGTTCCAGTAGTTTCACAAGGTGTAATGGGCTTCACTCCGACATGACTTATACCGCTTATAGAGGACTGACGCTTGCCGCCCCCCTAAGCCCGATGTGCGATAGTCTTAGACGAACAGACCGGACTGTACGTAGATTTTCACATCAGGCTCAGTAGGAGTTTGGATGGGTTTCCTCATCAACCTTCTTATCGACATCTACCTGGGGACCGTTATGTACAGCTAGTACCGCTTGCGGCCTGTGGTTAAACACACTGCCAGCGTAGTATCGAGTCTTTAGAGTCCTACATAGAGGGTTTCCCTGCTTCAGGCGAAACGATATAGAGGTCGTATGGTTTTACGACAGGGTTCGGACATATACGTGTACTTGTGCACGTATGATGTTCGGACAAATTATACTAGCAGGATTTGGTTTAAGCCAGATTCTAGTATTGGATTATTAGATTTATGCAGTCTTAGTATATCCGTGTTTTTCGTGAATACGGATGGGAGGGGCATTCTCGTAATTAGTCGGGAAGCTTCTAGAAGAAAGGTGACTCGTTTAGTTTTAATTCATTTATGAATTAAACTTAATGAGGTGGAGAGATGATGTGTTATTTTCGTTAATTGCACCATGAGTCATGAGGTGATTCATCTTAAGGTAATTAATGAAGCAAGGCTGATAATTTAATATATTATTGCTTAGATATTTGAATGCTTCATGATATTATCCAAATGACTCAAGTTCATTTCATTATCACAAATACATTCTCTCTCCTTAAGCTCTCTTCTTCTTCATCGTAACCCTAATCCTCTCATGAGTTGAGAATATAGGGTTAGCAAGACTAATAGATCCTTAATCAATCTCTATATCCTCTAGGTTACTTGGACTAGCAATCCAAGCCACTTATTTTTGGATATAGTGCCCTCTAAGTCAATTATTGAATCGCAGGTACGTGATTGCAATGATTGAGGTAGGACCTATACCGATAAACAGTCTTACTCGAGATGATAGTATGCTATCTGGTCTGTCTTTATCATCATATATAGATGTTGATAGAGCCCATAGGATTCTTGTTTGACTACCAGCAGTATGATGGCGATCATATAAGTGGGAGCTGGAGTCTATAAGAATATCCTTAAAGTGTCCCTAGTCGTAGGAGTTTCGAGACAGGGCATCGATACTCCAGAGTAGACTAGTGTATACAGTCGAGACCCCGACGAGGGGCGGTGGCCGGTCTCACAAGCCACTGGTGTCAGTTGGATCACCTAAGATGTATACAGGTGCTCATTAGGTTATGAGTACACCGGACAGGACTCGCCGGGAACATGCTAGTTGGTACTATACATATCGTCAGATAGCAGTTCCCTGGTGACATGTGTACAGGTTAGTTCATCGACCTGAGGTCGTCATTTGTCTCGTGTGAGTTCCGACTGTGCTTTGATTTATAGCCCACCACGGGTCAAAGGAGTCGTGCAAACAGATATATTTTGGGTACAGTCCCGAGCCACATTGGAGGCAAGTGAGCGGATCTTCGGGGATTCGTCTCTCCCGGTATTGGGGGTGAGATCGCGCTGTGTTTAGGAGAGCCATTACACGAAATCCCTGGCCAGGGTAATCGAAATATACTGGTAGGTATACCAGCAGAATCACAGGGTGTACTGGGCTGCTCTCTGATACGACTTATATCGCTGTTGGGGGTCTGACGTTTACTGGCCCCCTAGGTCGTATATGCGATACTCATAGACGAATGTTCCGGACTGTAGGTTATTGTCACTGTCAGGCTCAGTAGGGTTTATAGATGAGTTCGCTCGTAAGCTTCCCTTCCAATCAATACATAGGCAAAACGTTACGTACAGTTAGTACCTCTGACGTGCTAGTGGTTATGCCCAGTGCCAGTGTACTGATGAGTCATTAGAGTCCCCCACAGACACTTTCCCAAGTTCGGGCGAAACGTTGTAGATGTCGTATGGGTTTATGGCAAGGTTCGGAAAATGCACGTGCATTTTTGCACGTGTCAGTTTTCAGGCAGATAATACTGGTAGGCTTTGGTTTAAGCCGGAACCCAGTATTATACTGTGTAGATATAATATCTTTGTCTCAGTTGCGTTTGTATTCGGTCGTAATACAAATACGGGTATGTTTATACCGATACGGGGTTATCCTGAAATTCGTTTCGGGATGATTTTTGGAAGTTGCCAGTTTCCAGTTTTCTATCAACCGTATTTGACATTCGGTTAAATGCGGATTTATCCTTTCATCTTTTGGGTGAGTCATGGTTCTAGAAGATTCTAGAAATGGTGACTAGGATTAGTGACTCATCATTTGCATTAATTGTGAGTTAAGGTGTTAAGTGAGGTGGATTAATTCATTTAATGTGTTCATACCACTCATTCTTATCCTTGATATTTTTCCTTACACTCACTCTCCTTGCTCCTACACTCACTCTCCCTCTTCTTTATATATATGGCCGGCCCCTCTTGTGAGATGATGATGGTTTTTCATTTGCTTGAGAGAAAAGATTATGATGGTTTAGGGTATGGAAATCTCATACAGTTCAATTTCCATTTACCCGATTCCAAATGGCAACTTCTTTTAACCGTTCGTCCATAGCCTTGGACGTAACGAGACAAAGTATTCTACTCATTCTCTACTTCATCTTGGTCGTCTCTTTTAGCAAACTTGACGATCGAGTTGCCTCAGTTCAGAGGCGGGAGCCCGTTTAAAGATCTGTCGACGTGGTGCCACCTGGACGACGAGACCGGAGATCGAGCAGGTTCGGATCCGTCGCAACATAGCGTGGGATGATGGTTGAAGACCGAAGGACTCGGATCATTCGGTATAACAATTCTACACTCTTTACAATTTGTTAGTTTAGCTTTAATGGACGATCCGGGATAAAGTACGCGATAGCGTCAGTCGTAAAATTTATGTTCCGCATATCGGCATCTGTTAGACGGCCGGGGCGCCGCCGCGTACTTACAGTGGTATCAGAGCCTCACCATTAAGCTATACTAACTTGTGCTAACGCGTTTAAAAGATCGATCGAACGGATTTCGCGAAATCACAATTTTCTGTACATGATGTTTCTGTCGATTTTTAAAATGTTCTAAAATTCATTTTGATCATTTCAGAAAATCATGCAGGGTTTTTGAAGAATACTGGTGAAATTTGGACACGTAACCCCACAAAATGACCGCGGATCCACGGCCCAAACCATGGTTTGGCCGCTGATCCGCCGCGCTTTTGTGGGAACAGTGCGCCAAATTTTTTCAGTGGGTTTCTCATGGGAAATGGTGGTTTTTGGTATATGTATTTTGGGCCAAAATTTTGTTACTGTACACCAGATGTATGTGGGGCCCACTACGGGAAATTTAGTCGATCGAAATTTTAAACTTGTTAGTTTTTCAGTACTTTCATTATATCTCCGACCGAGAATGTCATTTGATCGGTAAACCGCGTCTGATTACTATAGTTCTTTTAGACGGGTTTGCGAACGTTACATTCGCGTTGATGTTCTGTGTTGTACTGTAATGTTGCGGATTTGTCATGGTGGATAGCAGGGTGCAATGATAGTGTTGTTTAAATTTATTTGTACATTTGATATTGCGGGGCGAGCGTCCGACTTGTGGACTGCCGTCACTGCTTGTTTGTATAATATTCATTTAGGGCACGACCAGGTTGCGGTCGATGTACCTATTGTACTAATTTTATTTCTGTACTAAGTTTACCCCGCGGTGGGGTGTACGAATAACCGGGTTCTGGAGGGAAACGGGTTCGTATCTCATGGCATTGAAAGGCAAAGGGACCACACTCTAGAATTGGCAGACTATTCGCCGCACTCGTAGGGGATACAGGTTGATCCAAGGAGGGGTGCTCAATTTACCGGATTCCGTGAAGTGCCGGGTATTCCATTCACTATGTTGTGGGGACTACCTCGCTTCAGGTTTTGGTGGGTAACTTGCCGCACCCGTAGGGGTCCAGGTTTTATTGCACAGGCTATCCACACGACCAGGGGAACGTCGAGTTTCAGCAGCGGCTCTATGAAACCCGAGGATCCCAGATTATCTGTATTGTTCTGTGATGCTTATTACTTTTCTGTAATGTTGCATTTATCATGTCTGGAGCGATTATTGTATATTAGTATATATACTATTAGATGTTGTATATGTTTTACACCCGCGCTAGTCCAGTCCCCGCTCTGTCGTTAGTTAAGTAACCTAACGGGTGATGACGGGACCCAGTGACGAATGCGGATGGCATATACGTATATTTTATTTTCGTTCTTTTCTGGTGTGATTGATTGATGGGAATGCATTGATTCTTTTCAATGCAAGGATAAAACAAACCTATATTTGATGTTGTTGGAACAAATTTTAAAATTATTACAAAGACATTTCCTTTTGTTATGCATATTGGTATTCAGTTGGAATATCCTGCACCTCATTCCACGAGGAAAGAGCCGAGATCCCTTCACCGGGTGTGACTTCTTTAACAAAAGGTTTTCGCTACTATATATTTTTATAAAGCTATCAGGTTCCTTCAAATGAGATCAAGTTCATTACGTTAAAGGTTTTTTGCCAAAAACCAGCCGTAATCCTCCGTCGTTTCTTATGGATGGTCAGTATTATTCAAGCTATGTTTGTTGGCCTACGTCAAGACATAGTGTTTGGTAGCTGCTGGGTATTCATTTGTTACATAGATAGATGCATTAGTTTAAGTCAGACGTACACCTTGTTGGCCTACGTCAAGGGCTTGTACGATGACTTAAGTTGATCAGGACAACGACGGGTAGAACTTGACATGTTGCTTATGATTTGTTGGCCTACGTCAAGGTCATAAGAGCATGGGATAAGAATTATATCGGGAGTTTCAAACATACAAGAAACTTGCCAGACTTGCGCATACCTTCTGGAGTGTGTTAACTTGAGTGGCTTCCATCAAGTTATCATGCGATGATAGTTGGATCCTGATTCTCACTGATGAGTTGGTTTACTCTTCGGGTGACCCCGACTAATTCATCTTTCAGGTTTGGAGGAGAATTTGAGAAAACAGTGGGAGGTTTCCTAATTAGATAAAATGATAACCATTCTGATTTAGGCTAGAGTGCACGCAGAGTGCTTCTTCTCTCTCTCTCTCTTTGGCAGCGACTTTTGACCGACCCCAGACTATAACTCAGTGACCAAAGTTGACCGAACCTTCTTAACATACTGGCTTTTGGATTGTCTATAGTTGCATAAGTCATTGCTGCTCTTTCTTTTACCCTTTGTATTTCTCAGAACACCCCGTATTACTACGGACATCCACTTCCATTGGATAGATCTATCGTATGGTTATATACGAACTCAAAGTGACTTCTTTGAGGATGGATCCAGGTTCAGGAGAAATAGAACTGGTTCAGGTTGCGAGGGCTCCTTGGTTTAGGAGAGTACACCTATTATGCTTACTGGATATTCTTATTCCAAACCATAGGCTGGTACCGAACGGTAGGGAATGAAGAAAACCAATTAAGCCTAAATAGGGTGTGCAAAAGGTAATATGTAAAGACAAGATAAAGGAATTAGAAAGAGGGCAAAGTAAATTGCGACTATTCATATTCACGACCAAACCATGTGTTTCATCGCTGCTCCTACTTCACCTTTGATTTCTCCAGAACAACCCGTATCACTACGAACATCCAATTCCATTGGATAAATCCATCGTATGGTTATATACGAACTCGAAGGACATTTTTTCGAGGATGGATTCTGGTTCAGGAGAAATAGGAATAAGGTATTATTCAGTTGTTTTTATCATCACCTTTTCTCAAGTTGCGAGTACTCCTAGGATTAGGAGGGTACACCCATTACGCTTATTGGATAGTCTTCTTCCAAACCATAGGCATGTGCCGAACGTTAGGGAAGGAAGAAAACCATTTAGCCTAATGTTGGTGTACAGAAGGTAACGACTAAAGACAAATTAAAGGGAATTGGAAAGATGGCAGAGAAATATACGGTTAAAGTGATGATATGGATTATGGAAGAGGTATTACTAAAGAATACCAAGATACCCCTACGAAACATATTTATGTTTCATATTCACTGTGCATTGTTAATTGAAAACTGATTTCCCGATTGGATACTTACTCCAGGGTATGTATTTACCAGGTTTCATTCTCACATCTATATGAGAATACAGATGTTAAGTGGGAGCAAGTTTTTGGAAATTAGGTGATCATCCTCATTATATCGGAATTCTTTGTAATTGGTGATATTTGAGGAAATCGCCTGGGTACATTTTTCAACCTACGATGCACATGTTTTGAGTTATTCAACTCAGCGGACTTATACAGAGTAATGTATATTGTCCAGTGTCCGTCAGGACAAAGGGGGTTAGTCCTCGTACTATATTCTGTTTACTTGTAACTTCTCTATTTTTTAGAAAAGTGTTTCGTAGAAATACAATGTCTAAGTTTTGAGAAGTTGTGGGTATAGGAATAAAGTATAGAACCAAGTGTCACAAGTATCGGGATTCTTCAAAGAAATCGAAGATGTAGATTCTTGTGAATGGTATTCAATTGATAGTAATGGTTTTTAAGAAACTTGTTTCTCTTTCAGGTTACTCATAATTGGATAGATTCCTAAGTTGAGTAATACTGATCAGCCTCTCTCTATTAAGTTATTATGCACTGGAGACAGCTGCATAATTTGAATCCGGTTCCAATTAAATAAGTGCCAAAATTTCTATATTGGATATAGAACGATTCATATCTTAACGATGTTAAGGTAAAGGGAGTTGTCCAGCTTATGCTTAAAACCAGATACTGGATGACTCAAGGCACGTTTCTGTAATGGCAGTTTGTGGGTTGACCCTAGCTTCCACGAGGGTTGATTTTCTACCATCCGAAAGATCAATAGTGATATTGTTCTTGAATCGCCACAGTTTTATTAAAATGGATTTTTTCATAAAACAGTAGTGGGAGCATGGTAGAACTGGAAGTGATTCCAGAACCGCAAACGATTACGAAAAGTTTAATAGGACCTTTATATTCAATCAGGTTTGACATTCCAATATCCACTCCGCAGATGTGGTGGGTAATCTCAGACACCCGAGAGGTACTTCGGTAGCCTCAAGGACGGTGACAGGGAAGTTTTTGTTTACCCAGACTTGACACTACTGTTGTTCCAGACTATGAGACCCGGTAGGAGGAAATGTATAGCGTCGTTCTAAACTAGTTTTAGAAGTACACGTATATATTATTCTGCCAAAGGGTTGTTGTAGTCAGTAGGAGCAGCGGAAGCATAGTGGGCAAGTAGCTAGTGTCTATTTATAGACTTGAGCAAAAATAGCAGAGATAGATCATCTATTTTTGATGTGACAGTCATGGGTTTGACTTCATCAGAATAAGGGATGGATCTGTTAAGAAAGTAGTAGGGTGTGATGTCCTGGTATTTGGATGACATACATAGAGTAGGAAGTAAAATTCCTATACTGAATGGTTGTATTGAGGTCGTCACACAGTTGTTTCTCCACAAAGGACATGGATGTAATATCCGACATTCTGGATACAAGATCTATGGTTTTAGATCTATATTTGGGTAGTTTCCTAATGTGGGTTCTTTGACAGTATTCTAATAGTATTTTAGAATAGATGACTCCTGGTATGGTGGTGTACCTGCAGGTGATGGAGTCACCCTCTCTAAAGTTGTCTTATAGACTAAAGGGTAGAGAGATGTGCATGATTGGCAGATCACTTGCTTAGGCAATTGAGTCAATCGTGAGATGTCAAGTACCACACCTGATGTTGTTATTGCACTAAATCCGATAAGTTTATATTAATCCAATCCTGGAGAAACATTAGGAAGCAGTTTTAGAACATAAGTGAATGTTCTACGGATTTGGTGACGGCAGCCTCGTATAGGAGACGATTATTATTCCAGGCTTCAAAGGTGACATAGATGACAGAGTGATTGTCAAAGTTATAGTTTTTCCTCAGACGAGGGATAGTATTATGGACAGGTGGTCCAAGAGGATACTGTGGGAGGCATGGTGCTGGACATTGATTAGTTTCAGTTATCGATACAGTATAAGAAGTTTGGATTTGGAGTTCATTTATGAACTAGATCCCATCAGATATCCAAACATATTCTAAGACATGTATTACTCAATTCGGGAGATGGTTTTCTCCGCGAAGTTGAGATATAGAGAGATACAGAAAGAAACACCAAAGCGGATCCACTCTCTGAGGTTATTTCTCGAACACAAGAGTTTTACAAACTAGCTTTGTGAAACTGATTAGCAGAGGAGTTGGATGCTCGGTATCACATGAGTTGTGAGTACACGACATCGCAATAATTAGCCTTATGTGCAAGTGGGAGATTGTTGGATATAGTGCCCTCTAAATCAATTATTGGATCGCAGGTACGTGATTGCAATGATTGAGGTAGGACCTATACCGATAAACAGTCTTACTCGAGATGATAGTATGCTATCTGGTCTGTCTTTATCATCATATATAGATGTTGATAGAGCCCATAGGATTCTTGTTTGACTACCAGCAGTATGATGGCGATCATATAAGTGGGAGCTGGAGTCTATAAGAATATCCTTAAAGTGTCCCTAGTCGTAAGAGTTTCGAGACAGGGCATCGATACTCCAGAGTAGACTAGTGTATACAGTCGAGACCCCGACGAGGGGCGATGGCCGGTCTCACAAGCCACTGGTGTCAGTTGGATCATCTAAGATGTATACAGATGCTCATTAGGTTATGAGTACACCGGACAAGACTCGCCGGGAACATGCTAGTTGGTACTATACATATCGTCAGATAGCAGTTCCCTGGTGACATGTGTACAGGTTAGTTCATCGACCTGAGGTCGTCATTTGTCTCGTGTGAGTTCCCACTGTGGTTTGATTTATGCCCCACCACGGGTCAAAGGAGTCGTGCAAACAGGTATATTTTTGGTACAGTCCCGAGCCACATTGGAGGCAAGTGAGCGGATCTTCGGGGATTCGTCTCTCCCGGTATTGGGGGTGAGATCGCGCTGTGTTTAGGAGAGCCATTACACGAAATCTCTGGCCAGGGTAATCGAGATATACTGGTAGGTATACCAGCAGAATCTCAGGGTGTTCTGGGCTGCTCTCTGACACGACTTATATCGCTGTTGGGGGTCTGACGTTTACTGGCCCCCTAGGCCGTATATGTGATACTCATAGACGAATGTTCCGGACTGTACGGTTATTGTCACTGTCAGGCTCAGTAGGGTTTATAGATGAGTTCGCTCGTCAGCTTCCCTTCCAATCAATACATTGGCAAAACGTTACGTACAGTTAGTACCTCTGACGTGCTAGTGGTTATACCCAGTGCCAGTGTACTGATGAGTCATTAGAGTCCCCCACAGACACTTTCCAAAGTTCGGGCGAAACGTTGTAGATGCCGTATGGGTTTATGGCAAGGTTCGAAAAATGCACGTGCATTTTCGCACGTGTCAATTTTCGGGCAGATAATACTGGTAGGCTTTGGTTTAAGCCGGAACCCAGTATTATACTGTGTAGATATAATATCTTTGTCTCAGTTGCATTTGTATTCGGTCGTAATACAAATGCGGGTATGTTTATACCGATACGGGGTTATCCTGAAATTCGTTTCGGGATGATTTTTGGAAGTTGCCAGTTTCCAGTTTTCTATCAGCCGTATTTGACATTCGGTTAAATGCGGATTTATCCTTTCGTCTTTTGGGTGAGTCATGGTTCTAGAAGATTCTAGAAATGGTGACTAGGATTATGACTCATCATTTGCATTAATTGTGAGGTGAGGTGTTAAGTGAGGTGGATTAATTCATTTAATGTGTTCATACCACTCATTCTTTGCATATGATAAATATCCTTGATATTTTTCCTTACACTCACTCTCCTTGCTCCTACACACACTCTCCCTCTTCTTTATATATATGGCCGGCCCCTCTTGTGAGATGATGATGGTTTTTCATTTGTTTGAGAGAAAAGATTATGATAGTTTAGGGTATGGAAATCTCATACAGTTCAATTTCCATTTACCCGATTCCAAATGGCAACTTCTTTTAACCGTTCGTCCATAGCCTTGGACGTAACGAGACAAAGTATTCTACTCATTCTCTACTTCATCTTGGTCGTCTCTTTTAGAAAACTTGACGATCGAGTTGCCTCAGTTCAGAGGCGGGAGCCCGTTTAAAGATCTGTCGACATGGTGCCACCTGGACGACGAGACCGGAGATCGAGCAGGTTCGGATCAGTCGCAACATAGCGTGGGATGATGGTTGAAGACCGAAGTACTCGGATCATTCGGTATAACAATTCTACACTCTTTACAATTTTTTAGTTTAGCTTTAATGGACGATCCGGGATAAAGTACGCGATAGCGCCAGTCGTAAAAGTTTTGTTCCGCATATCGGCGTCTGTTAGACAGCCGGGGCTCCGCCGCGTACTTACATTAGTTACCTCAAGTTAGAGGTTAAACCTTGAAGGAGGAACTTTCGGGTGGATCTTCTATTACATCGAGGAGGCCGACGCGGAGGTGAACAACAAGAACAAGAAAGACTAGTATCTTGAGGTATAATCATCTATCATAGTAGTTAACTACTTCTTAATAGTTTGTTAGTTAGGGTTTAGAAAAGATCCGTTTGATAGTCGATATTACTTTGAACAAAATGATTGTTTTACCTATTCTGCCTCCCCGCATCTTGTGGGGCGTCTAACGTTGACTTACAGTTACGTTTAGAAGACCGTTTGTGGCTTGTGGGTGTTTGATATGATCATCACCTACTGCCAGCTTATTGACAAGTCTTTAGAGTCTTACACTGAGGTTTCCTGGTTCATGCGAAACGGAATAGGAGAACATATGTGATATGTGCGGGACTGAGATTAATACGCGTATGTGATACAGCATTCTATTCTCGCGATTTGTGACATTGATCGGATATATGTGATATAGCCGGGTTATCGGATCAAGTGTTGATTCGATAAGTTATTACATTAGATTTTAGTCGGTTATATGTGATATAGCCGGATTATTAAATCAAGTGTTGATTTAGTAATTTAATGTATAATTATATATTTGATATATTAATTTAAATTAACTAGTATTGGCTCACTTATGTTTTCTTTTCTCACTTGATCTTGTGCACATAATATATGTGTGATATATATTTGTGTACATGTTTTGTGTCATGCTTGATAACACATGTGATTTTGGTGTATAAGACTCACACCATGCTAGATTAATGAAGGGTTCTATTTTTCTTAAGTTAAACAAAATTAGGTGGAAATTAGATTGATGGTTGAAGCTTGGAGAAGCTTGTGGAACCATTGACAAAGTCCACTAATTTTGTCATACGTAAGATATTTATTAACCCAACCATTAGATTAGCCATGGTTAAGTCTCTACATGGGTTAATATGTGATATTAACTCACCCATGGTTCACATTCTTAACTTGGTTAATTCCATGAGAGAATTCTTCATCTTCTTCCTCGAGCTCACTAGCTTTTGTGAAGTGATGAAAATATTGTGAGAAAAATTAAACTAAAGAAAGCCCATTTCGTACTTCATCATCCTCAATTATTAGCCATTTAGTTTAGAGTGTTTACTTCTCTAATTTCACCATTAGTGAAGAGGTAGCATGAACTTGAGTCTCCTCGATGTAGATCATCTTCGGCCTCGAAGACTTCAAGCAAGCTTGTTCATTTCTCCGGGAGAACCCTTTCTAGAGTTCGGTTGTTCATGAATTGCAGCGAAGGGACTACTACACAGAGCATTAGAAGTGAAGGACCAGTCTACAAAGGTTGTATTCCTCATTCACTTAGATGTAAAGTTGTTTACATATCGTTTCGTCGCATTTTCTAGTAAAGATTCTATGGTTAAGGTTAGCTAGAATGGCAAAATTTTGAAAATGGCATGGACGATACCTCCTGAAACCTTGCTGTCGGTCATAGGTACCCTACAGTTTAATCGATCGAAAAGTTTAACATCGTCTACCTATCTGTGATTGTGATACAAAATTTAGAATCCCCATATTTAGTTATGAGATAACAAGTTTGAATTTTATAAATCTAGCAGTTTAGTCTAATTTGATCGGTTGCCACGGAATTTTGATGTGGATCAAAAGTCCGTCGCAATTACGTAATGTACGCGGATACTCGCCGGGTAACCTTACTAGATAGCCACTCCCCGTAGCCCCGACCAAGTGACTGTAGGAGAGCCCCATTGCCAAAAGCATCCGTTCGTATGCTCGCGGTCGCGGTGTTCCGCTTTAGTGCACTTCGTCGACGGCATCGGGGGTGCGGCCGTCTACTAAAGTTTCCGACGAGCATTTGATCAGGTTATCGGGAATCTTGTTTAATTACCCGACAGGTTATTAGAAAGAGTTTTCAATATCGAGACTAAAGTGCGGGGTTTATAATTGTTAGGCATATGATGTCTAAGAAATTCATATGGTTGGGCATGAAATCGAAAGTATGTTATACATTGGGTTTTTGATGTCTAAGGTTATTTCGGATTCCAATTGTCGTAGTTTTTCACTTTCTTTTCTGCAACCGTAAGTGTAATATATGGTGTATCGCCAGTTTTGTTGCTATACGTCAACGACAATTGGGATACGCATATTTACTTACGTTGATGACATGTGATGTTATGTGTTGCTGTAATATGTTATATTAGATCGTCGTGTTTTGAATAGCCAGGTTTTTTTATATGAGATGAGAATTTTTCATTTTCATTCATGTAGAAGCTTGCATGTAATATTCTTTTATTGGGGCACTTCCGGGTTGAGTACGATGTCTCCGCATTAGGATAGACCCAAGGAGGAGAGCACAAGTAACAGGGTTCTAGGGTCCAGTGGGAGACCATCTCGAGGAGTCGAGACAGGGTCTTCTAACTCTAGAATTGGTAGGGTTGCTTGCCGCTCTCGTAGGGGTCTAGAGATGTGGGTTTGGCTATTCATCTCGACCATGGGATCCGCGTTTTTTATTGGCTTAATTAAAACATGGAATTTCTAGTATATCCAATATTTCATATATGTTCTTCTGCTGTTGATATTCTGTGATGTGATCACATGATATGTTCTGAGACGAATGCCTACTATTAGATTGCGTTTTTTCGGAAAAAAATATATTATATATATGATATGTAATAATTATTGCTACTTTCGTTTCTTATGTGATTCTTGGGAAGCATAATTGATGGGACTTCATTAATGAGATTAATGAAATAAAAGAAACCTAAAGATGTTGCAGAATCTTGCTTTAAAACTGGTAGCTCTCGTTCTTGCTTTGCATAGCGGTATTCTTTGTAGAATATCCAGTACCTTATTCGATAAGGAAAGAGCCGAGATCCCTTCACCGGGGAGTGACCTCTTTAGCGAAACTAGCAGATGCTACAACCCACTCGGTTTGTCTTTTGATTGCTTCTACAGTGTTTGCTTTGCATAGTGGTATTTGTGAAATATCATGCACCTTATTCGATAAGGAAAGAGCCAAGATCCCTTCGCCGGGAGTGACCTCTTTCGCAAAACTAGTAAAAACCTCAAAAACACTCCTTTTAAAATTCGCTCGATTCTACAATAATAACAAGTTCATTACGTAAAAGGTTTTCTTAAAAACTTGTCGTAGCCCTCCGTCATTTCAGATAAGTACTACTTAGCATTCGTGCTACATTTGTTGGCCTCCGTCGAGGCGTAGTGTGTGGTAGCTAACTAGTGCTTATCTGCAACATAAGATGAGATTGGATTAGGATAGTCGTGCGACTTTGTTGGCCTCCATCAAGGGTCGTGCAGGTGGGTTTAATTCAATCATGAAATGTATGGGTTGAACTTGACTAGAAGCCTATGGTTTGTTGGGCTCCGTCAAGGTCATAGGAGGCTAGGGGTAAAATATTATTGGGAATTTTAAGTGTTGAAATTTGCAATGAGATTGTATACCTTCTATGAGATAGTAAGATCCCGATACCCACTGCGAGTAAGAGTTACTCCTGGGATAGTTTTACACATTACAATTAGCAGATCAAGTAGGTTTCTAGAAAGGTGTTAACGGGGTTATGCCCCTGGGAAAATGAGGTTTATTTTAATTAGGTCCATACGAAAGCACGGAGAACCTCCTTCAAAGTACCGACACTAGCCTGGCCGAATGATTGGCGAACTTGTATGGTGTAATTAATCCCGGCTAGTCTTACCTTTCAGGGTTTGAAGGAAGATTTGATAAAAACAGTGGGAGCCATCCTGATATATAAAATAATAACCAATCTGATCTTGCAAGAGTATACGCTGAGTGTTTTCTTCTCTCTCTCTCCTGGTAGCTACCATGTCACGCCTTGATCAAGACAATAATATGGATGCATTGACTGAACCTGCCTATTATACTAAGCTAGGGAACAATGGTTCCACTCTATCTTATAATTGTTATAAGTCTGAGCAAGAAATAGGGGAATATCTGAATTCCCATGCCACCCAATCGAAGAAAGTGTATAATGATGCATCTTCTTCGGGTGTGTTGACCGAGAACTTTTTCTCAGTATCCTCTACGTCCTGGGTATGTGATACTGGATCAGGATCCCGCATATGTAATATGTTACATGGGCTACAGAAAGGTAGAGAATTGGGATTGGGTGATATGTCTCTAAGTGTTAGAGAATGGTGCAAGTGTTGCAGCCAAAGCAGTTAGCAAATATCACCTTGTATTAATACATTGATTCTGAACGAATATTATTACATAACGAAACTGATATTCAACATTACATCGATTTCTTTAATGAGTTAAAGAAGGATATAATTCTGTATTAGAGGATAATGTTGTGAACATTTTCCTGAATCAAGAGTTGATTGGATCAGACACGTTATATAATAGCATATACATTCTAAATCAAACTACAGTTCAAAGTATATAGAACACACACAATAGGAGTAGTTCAGAAATGAAGAATCCTTCTTGTGGCATTGTAGACTGGGTCATACCAATGCGACACGACCGGCTAAGTTACATAAGGATGAATATGAGAATCTGTTCGAATTTTTCATCTTATGCTACTTGCCAGTCTTGTCTCAAAAGTAAAATGACCTATACTCTGTTTACTGGAAATAGAGAAAGAGTTACAAAACTCTTGGGATGGATACATGATGATGTGTACGGTCATATTTCTACAAATGCCAAGACTGGTTCTTTGTACTTCATTATATTCACTGATCATCTCTCAAGATTCGAACATACGTTTCTGTTGCAACACAAGTCTGAAACTTTTGAGAAATTCAAGGAATATGAGCTTGATGTTAAGAACCAGAAGGGTAGAAGTATTAAAGTCCCTCGATGTGATCGAGGAGGCGAATACTTACGCATGGAGTTCCTAGAGTTTCTAAAAGGAGAATGAGATTCTCTCTCAGCTTTTCCTTCGTATACACCACAACAAAATGGTGTATCGGGGTGGAGGTATCGCACCCTATGAGATATGGTGCGCTCTATGAAGAGTACTGCTGAGTTTCCTATTTCCTTTTTGGTATTATGCACTTGAGAAGCTGCATACCTATTGAATGGGGCTCCATCCAAATCAGTGCCAACCACTCCATATCAGATATGGTATGGGAAGAGACCATGTCTTAAACAAGTTAAGATATGCGGTTGTCCGGCCTATGTTGAAAGGCAAAATCCGGACAAGCTCGAGGTAAGGTCAGTTCTGTATAAGTTTGTTGGATATCCTAAATATTTCCGAGGGAATGTCTTCTACCAGATTGAGGAGAAAAGGTGTTTTGTTTCTCAGCATGCCACCTTTTTAGAAAAGAAATTTCTTGTGAAGAAATTAGTGGTCATGAGGTAGAAATGGAAGGAGTTCCAGCTATACAAACTAACAGCTGATAATTTAGTGAAACCAAAGGATTCAATAGTCTCCAACGAACCTCAGCCTCTCCGCGAATCTAGTAGGGTTCCTCATCGACTTGAGAGATACTACGGTCTTCTCGGTGACAGTGGAAGAGAGAATTGCATCATGGTTGAGGATGGTCCAACTACGTTCAAGCTGGCCAACATTAGTGGGGACTCTGTGAAAAGGCTGGATGCTATGCAATCAATGATGGAATCTATATACACCAACAAAGTATGACTTTGCATGTTGCACCATAAGGGGTAAACCCCATTGGGAGCAAATGGATCTTGAGAAGATTCTTGTTGTAGATGGAAAAGTTGAGACTTTAAAAGCTATACTTAAGTCCATCAGGATCAATGCGCGCATAGCGGAGTTGGAACATCTGTTTTGATGTGGCGGTCAAAGAGTTTGACTTCATCAAAAAGATAGATGAACCTTGTATATACAATAAGGTTGTAAGGAGTAAGGTTGTCTTACACGTATTGTACGTAGATGACATACTCTTGATAGGAAAGGGCTTCCAATGCTACAATCGGTCAAGCTCCTCTTATCACGAGGATTCCCTATGGAAGATCTGGATGATACCTACTACATCTTGTAGATAATGATCTATGATGATAGATCTAAGTGGATGTTGGGAGTGTCTCAAATCCTGGTACATTAACACCATACTAAAGGGTTTAGTCTGGAGGATTCTAAGCGTGGTGGTTCGCCCACATACTCATAGATCACTCTCTCTAAAAAGATGTCTCCCGAGATTGATTTAGAGAGAGCTCGCGTGCAAGGGATACCCTATTGTCACGACCCAAAGTTTGGATGTGACCGGCACTTAGATTGTATGATATCTAAAGATGTCGACACAATCTGAGTAAGACAAAAACCAAGATCAAAACCCTTTTTGCGGAATTTAGAAAATTTTAGTTTTTATGTAAAAGAATGAAGTAGCATGCCGAATGGTTTTTAAATAATAGAAGTTTAAACAACTGGTTTTGAAACATCGAGAGTACTTTCTTTTTGATTATTAATTAAGCAGTTATAGAGTGTGGAAATAAGTTACATCCCTAATTAGGAGCAAATGATGCCAAACAGCGGAAATCAATACACAAAAATAATACGGAACTCAAAATGAAAAATCTCAAGCATAATTAAAAGAAATATAATTTAACACAACTAAACGATCTCATCAGTCAAAATCCGATACATACAACCACCTCTAGTTCTAAGTCAACTATACAGGGTCTGATGGAGTAATACTAGATCCAATATACAAAACCAAAATAGGAGGTTACTGCACAGGTAACCCACCTAGCAAAAATAGCGATGAAAGCTGATAAGTGGATCCGCACTTCTGCTACGCGTCCACCAGACTCCTGCAACGAACTATGGCACAACGAGGGTGAGTTGCTAACTTAGTGAATAAAACTAACATATATCGGCTGATAATGTAAGTATGACGAACTAGAGCTAATATCAACAACAATGAATGTGATGCATGATAACAGGTCGAAGCATGAATATATATTACTCAATGTATAAATCAAAACTGAAATCTCATCAATTATTTCCAAATAATTTTTATTTTTTCGTGTCCAACATCGACACAAATCTTCTGTTTCCATCAGGCATCGTTCACCGAAAGATCCTGTCAATCAATAACACCGGTCGGTATCACCAAGATATCCGCCGTGTTCACAACTATCTCCGGTATCTCATTAGTCTCCCCGCCTAAAGTGCGGCTCTCCTGCCCCTCGGCCTCGACCGGATCCACCAAGAATCCAGCTGTATAACTACCCCACTCAGCCTGGATATACGTAAAAATCCGCAACCGTATAGCTACCCCACTCAGTTTGGAATAAAACACAATCATAAAAACATCTCATGGTGGATATGTTACATCAATCATGAAAAATCACTGAATCTACTCGATAGTGTATAAAACTCAAAACCATAAATCCGTATTAACCCAATGCATCTTTTATCAAAACTACAAATACTTGAAGGTAAAATATAATGACATTTTACGAAAAATAACTACCATTCTTGATGTTTAAGGTATGATGTGAATCATATTTAGTATAATAAGCACTAAGTGTATATGTGACATGTTAATATCGACGAGATGTAGTGTAACATATAGATATGTGCATGTGCAGCATGACTCGTCGATAATTTGTGCAATGTTCTAACAATTATTAACATGATGATATTTATATATATGAATGCATAAGATCAAAATTTATAAACGAAGGAACAATTGTGTTTTAAACTTAAACTACGGGCGTATCACGCCATCCATACAAAATCCCACGGTAGATGTTTAGTCTACTCACCGGAATACGTCGAGTCTACTCAGATATCACCAATCCATTTCCTTTCCTTGCGGCCTCTAATGTTCCCGTAATCAAATCTAACATCGATATTAATTCGTATAAGAAACGGCTAAACTCTGATACGGCGAAAACATGAAAATACAAGTTTTACGTATTAACTATACTATGTACGACTATTGTAAACTATCTAATAGCTATACTAACTGGAATTTAACCAATCTTTGTTCGTAATAGAAAACAGAAATGTGTTACGAACATCCGTGTCGTGTTCTAGAATCTTAACCCCTATTTCAGATATTAGCTTCCAGATTCCATATACTGCTAAAATAACTTAAACAAATAATACCAAACATCTTAATACATATACAGAGACCTACCCTAAAAACCACAACACCTAACTCCCTCAAAAATCCGGCGACATCGAATTTTTGGCTATTGTCGCCGGCCAAATTCCGAGCAAAAAGGTTCGTCTTCCTTAGGTTTATTCTAGGTCCAGTCTATAAGATTAAGGTAATATTTGGTTAGTTTAATTATTATCTAAATTACAGCAGATCTTCACAGAGCCTATATTTTCCTAAAATACCATATATCCGATATCTGATTTCTACTTTTAAACGGTTACAGAACTACAATTCTACAGAGTTTAAATTTTATACCTACTGCAAGATTGCTGAAAGGCTTCCTCCAAGATACACAAGCTCTTAGATCTTAGCTTGGTGGTAGTGAGAATCCTTAGCACCTAGTTCTTCTTCTCTCCTCTTTTTTTTCTTGTTTTCTTTTGTGAGTTCTAAATTGTTTTCTTTCTCTTTCATTTTGTTAAATTATGATTTTAAATTGGTTTTATGAACTGAACAATTGATGTAATATAAGGAGAATGAACTATGAATTGTAGGAGGAGGTGTCACCAAAAGGATTGTGGTGATTTCAAGCAAGGGTGAGGTGTGTGCATGAGGTGTGCATGCAAGAAGGAGGTGTGTGTGTGGTTACTTCTAAGGTATGGTGTCTTGGAAGTGTATCTTAAGCTTAACTATTATCTACCCTAATTGCATAAAAAACCTCATTCAACTCATTTTAGCATAAGGACACTATCTTTCTTACATAAACCCCTCATTACGTATGTTATTATATAAACACTATTTTCTTTACTAAATTAATTCCACTTTAATTTTAAAAAAAACAGTTTACTATAATAAAAATTAAATGACATTATCTATTTAATTAAATAATTTGATTAATTATCTAAAATATTTCAAAATCTTACACCTATGCTTCGGCAGTAGGCTCTATCATGTGTGCGATGTTATGTACCAGACCAGATGTAGCTAACTCACTAGGTGTAGTGATCAGGAATAAATCGGATCTTGGGAAAATCACTAGACAGCTGTGGAGAACATTCTTAAGTATTTGAGAAGCACTAAATGATTGTTCTTGGTTCAAGCTTCCAGAGTGATAAGGTCGACTGGAAGCCAGTCACAGGCATTGTCTTTACCCTCAGTGGAGGGACGGTATATTGGAAGAGTTCCAAGCTTGATACTGTGACATACTAGACGATTAAGGATGAATACATCGCTACGAACGATGCTACCAAAGAGGTTGTCTGGATATTTCTTGTTCATGAGATGAACAAGGTTCATATCATTGAGCGTCCAATAACTGTTATTGTGACAACAATGGAGTTGTGGTTTTGGCCTAGGAATGTAGGTCCCATCAGCATTCCAGACATATTCTAAGGACGGTATCACCTAATCAGGGAGATGGTTGATCTCCTAGGGATCGAGGTCGGGAGAGATAACACGAAGGATAACACGGCGGATTTACTCACAAAGGCCTTTCCTTAGAGAGACTTCTATAAGATGTTGAGTATGAGATACTGCAACAAATGGCCTTAGTGCAAGTGGGAGATTGCTAGTTATATATATGCCCTACAGGCCATTACTATACATGTAATGTATATTGTAGTGGATGCTTGGACATATATAGGGAGGACTTTCTTGCTCGACATGATAGTATGTTATCTGGTTGCTCTTTATCTAAACATGTACACTTATAGTCTCTATATTACATGTTGATAAAGCCCTTATGATGAGTACTTGACTACCAGGATTATGATGCAGATCATACTAGTAGGGCAATTGTGGTCGGCAAGTACATCCTTTAAATGTTTCTAGTCGTAGGAGTATCGAGACAGGGCATCGATATTCCAGAATACACAAGCATATGCGCTTCTTGACCCATATGATGGGCGATGGATGATCCCACATCCATTGGTGTTTGACATCAGAGAAGGTATACGGGTGCTCAGTGGAGACTGGGTACACTAGTCGATCTCGCCGAGAACTCCTAGATGGTATTATACCTATCGTCAGATAGCAGTTCTGTGGTGACACTGGTATAGGTTAGTCTGTCGACCCGAGATCGTCATAGAGTCTTGTGTGATTCCCACTGTGCTTTGATTTCCATCATACCACGGTCAAGAGATCGTGCAAAAAGGTGGTTTTAGGTACAGTCCCGAGTCATATGGAGGCAATGAGCGATAGGAGGGGATTCGTCTCTCCCGGTATTAAGAGTTGTTGTCGCGCTATACTCGATTGGCCATAACATGAAATCCCTGATCAGGATTGATGAGATTTACTGGTACGTGTTATCAGTAGTTTCTCAAACCGTTATGGACCTTGCATCGGCATGACTTATCAGGCTATTTGGGTCTGACGTTATACAACCCCCAAGCTGCGATATGCGACATATCTGACGAAGAGACCGGACAGTACGGTAGTGTTACTGATTGGATTCGCAGGAGTATGAGCAGGCTTGCTTGTTGATGTAACTTTTTAAAAATAAATAAATAAATAGTTAAATAAATAAAATTATTTAGGTGAATTTTCTGATAATCGGAAAAATAAACCGTATTTTCCGTAAAACATAACTATAATTATTTTTCAATATAGATAAATACACCTATTTTAACTATGTAATTGCTAGTATTTGGTATTTATTTGGTCACTTATAAATTATTAGTTTACTTAAATATTTTTCCTTAATTAATTATTTCTAATATTAATATAACCTTACATTAAATTAATGCAAATTATACATTGGAATGGGTTAATTTGACAAAAGTGAACCATGACATATTAGAATTAGGTTTGTAGCATGCTCTTCTCTTCTTGGATTTGTCTTCAAAATTCTAGAATTTTCCAGGGTCAAATAAATTAGGAAAATAAATTAAAACAAAATTTTAATGAAATGACATAAAAGATGTAATTATTATAGAAGTCTTCTATATGTTTTTCTACGCTCATTTCTCCCTCTTTATTTTCCTCCCATGCCATGGCCAAGCCTTCCTCATTGCTGCCCCAAAAATTTCTCCACCTCATTCTCCACAAAAAATCGTAAAAAATTCCATCAAAAATATCAAAATAAAACTCCACTAATTCATCATTTAACCCATACCCTTTATTCTTTGGCCAAACAAGCTTAGATCTTGGAGCAAAATTAGCATTTTAGAGATCAAGTTGCATATTTGATCTCATGTTTTTGGGGTATAATCTTAAACCAATCGTTACTTGATATTTAATTACTTCAATTTAATGGATTTCGGTGTTTAATTATGGATCTAATTGCTAAATTAAAATTTCAAGAAAGGGTTTGTGATCAAGTTAGGGTTTTTATCAATTATTCATGGTTTTAATGGGTAGATTAACATGTTAATGGAATGCAAAATCTAATCTAGCTACTAGTTGCTAATTGTTAGTTTAAAATTATGTTAATTATGCTAATGTTGCAAACTATTTTAGAAATTGATTAATTAATTGAGATAGAAATATAGATAGGGTTTTCATCACATCATTAACATTATAATTTGTAATTTAATACCTTAGATCATGCAAAACCTAGTTTAGTTGTTGTTTTGTGCATTGTTATTTTGAAATTGTTAAAATTGGATAATTTTGCAAACTAGAATTTTGGGTTTAATGGAAATTGATGTGATTAAATTTAAGTAATGGTTTGTATGATCTACTTATGATATTTAGTGAATATTATGACCATTAGTTTTGTTAAAACATCAAGTTTCGAATTAAAATGGTAATTAAGTGCTTTCTAGGTTTTTGCGAAATAAAACGATTTGATTAATTTTAAGGTTTTGATGATTTAAACCCTATTTTATATTATAATTAGTGAGTTTTGGAACTACGATTTGTACGTTTGTGTTTTATCTCGATCAATCGGCGTTTGTACGGCGATGTCGAGGGTTATTTTGTTCTTTTGCATGAGCGGGTCATAGGTTTTAACCTATGCGCGTTTCGTGCGCCGTTTTGGTTTTGTCTATGATTTCGGTTTACGATATTATATATATTTGCATATAGGTACCTCTCATGTGGACTTTGGACGATGAAGAGGATGATGGAGACATCGATTTCGGCAAGTGAGGACCAGGTGAGTAGATGTATATCTACGGGGGGAAATCGGGTGGATGGCGTATAGCACCCCCGCAACATTGTAGGATATTATGTGGTCTTGATATAGTAATATATAGATATGTTTTTGCAAGATACAAATACGGAGCAAGAAAGATTTTAGGAGACCACGGATCGGAAATTGTGCAAGTGGGATGATAGTGTTTTAGTCCAGCTCTTAGTCGCGAGACCCTAGAGTATAGGCTGACATACACACGCACGCACACACATACGCACACATACATTTGGCTTGGTGTATGTGTGTGTGTGTGTGTGTGTGTGTGTGTACATACAACATATACGCGTGACATGAGAATGTTATATGATACTTGGAGATGAGTCGATATGATCGGGCATGATGCCGTGAGAAATTTGATATATGACCGAGTTATGATATGAGATATGTTATGATATTATAGCGAATCGTTGGACAATGATACCATGCGATTGATGATATATATATATATGATAGTTGACATATGATTGAGATATGATATGAGATATTTTATGATATTTATAATGGATCGCTTGTGCAATGTATACTCATATATGATAATATGTGTTGATGACATCGGATTGCACAAGACTTTAGGTCAGTAACCAGATCATGATATTGCTTGATGATACCTTATGAATGATGATGTATATATATGATAGTTGACCCGTACCCCGATTTTGGAATGCCGTACGATAGATTTTACTGTACGAGATATATATGTGATGATTGATCCGTACTCTTGACTTGAGGAAGTCGTATTTTATACATGGCACTATTGAGGCTGGATCGCCGACTACTAGAGATATCGACTCGTACTTTAGGTGGATTCTTATTACCTATCGACTAGTTTCTTTATTTTAGTTTCTTAGTGGTTTAGATAAATACTAGGTTAGTATTGAGTCATATTTATTTTCAAAACTAACGAATCGTGCGCATTTTTAAAGACAGCCTGAGGGATACTACGGATTTTACAAAGGACATATCTTTTCTATAAAACCTCGTAGCCCCTACTTTTCTAAAAACCATGATTCGACTATTTCAAACAACAAACTATATGACTCGTAGTTAGATATGTATATTCTAAATGTGCGTTTAATTTACATTCACCGTTATATTCATGTGCATTGCATGTTCATACATATGTTTCTTTAGCTAATATGAAACCCTGCCTGTTAGGACACCGGCACCATTACTGATGATGCGCGTGTTCCACATACACATATTTGCCGGCTCACACACATCATCATCGGTAATTGCCATGTCACGTACACTTTAGAAAATATTATCTCATTGATATAGTCAGCTAAATGCTAGTTACCACATAATACTTGTGTGATTGCTCTCATATGTTAACTTAGAGATTGTATTCTTTACATAGTTACTTCATGCAGTCATATAATCATCATGTACTATTCTGGGGCTTTATGCCGATATTCACTATTTACTTACTCTTGATTCTTGGATTTCGGATTTCCATGTGATTTCTGGATTTGGGGGAAAACTGCAAGAATTTATAATAACTTCTCTCTCTCTCTCTCTTATTTAAAATACCAGTTGCGGTTTTCTCGTGATGTATGTGTCGTCCACCATGAGTTTTCATGATTGTTGTCGGATTTTGAGACCCAATTCGAGAAGTAGAATGAACCATTTTGGGTACATGGTGGGCCCGGTAAGGTACCCTGGGGCAAGAAGTTTGAGTTGTAAACGATGAGCCTGGCAGGGAAAGACTACCTACAGGTGATGTTTAGCGCGGCAGATATCCGAAGGATACCGAACGTTGTCGTGAGATTTGATGATTTGGGCCGATCCGGACTGACGGAGCCCAAGATATTGAGATATTGAGATACTGAGACATTGAGATATTGAGACATGAGATATTGAGATATTGTGTCGATGCTTGACACAGATTTCTGTCGTTTTCATTGATGATGTTTCAGTTTTATTATACGAGATTCATTGATGTTTTCTTATATCAGATTTTTTAGATTTCGTGGTTGATTTTCTCATTCATGATGCATCCATACATCAGATATGTGACACATTACGGTTTAGTGACACTGACACGATGCACTGAGTATTACACTTATGCATAGATTATTACCCATTCACTACTAGATGACTACTGTTATATATATGCATATTATTATGACCTAGGAGATCGTCGTGCATGCGATTTCTACTCGCAGATGTCTTCTACTCACGAGTTGGCAACTCACCCCCCTTGTGCCAAATTTTCCTTCAAGTTCAGATGTACAGGTTTCCTTAGTGGCTTGTTGACATACCACTTCATTCAGGGTGATTGCTTGGTAGGTTGATTCACTTGTATCGTGATCACCGTTGTACTCCTATTTATTTCAGTTGTATCTAGTAAGCTCCATCAACCAGGCCTGTATTATTTGATAGATTTAGAAGACCGGTTGTTTTTCTTTCAACCTTGCAGTCGCGCTTGTATTAATATGGTTTTCTGGTGGATTTTGGTTTTCCTCTGAGTTTTGTTCCTCGCCCTTCGGTGATGTATATTATTTTTCTTGCATGGTTGTTTCTGCCAATTGGCATAGAGCTAGCTCCCGCTTGGGGATGCCTTTACTATTGCTTGTGTATATATTCCTCGTTTGTACCCGTTTGGGGTCAGTTTTTACAAAAGAGACTATGCCAAAATTTTTGAGAAAATTTGATGTTGCTTTTAAACATGTTTTCCTACACTTCTTCTTTTAAATGGTTTAGATTTCTGGGCTTCGGCTTGCTTAGATTACGTTACGCCTCTAGATGTTTCGTAATTTAAGTGCCGGTCACATTCCGTACCTTCGGATCGTGATACTTGATCTTCTAATCGCTCAATACCTGGGTGGCCGTTACGTTTAGCAGACCGCTTGCGATTTGTGGGTGTTTGATATGATCATCACCTACTGCCGGCGTATTGACAAGTCTTTAAAGTCCTACTCAGAGGTTTCCTGGTTCATGAGAAACAAAGTAGGAGCACATATGTGATATGTGCGGGACCGAGATTAATGCGCGTATGTGATACCGTATTGTATTCTCGCGATATGTGATATCGGTCGGTTATATTGTATATAGACGGGTTATCGGATCAAGTGTTGATTCGATATATTGTTACATTAGATATTAGCCGGTTGTATGTGATATAGCCGGATTATTAAATCAAGTGTTGATTTAATAATTTAATGTATAATTATATATGTGATATATTAATTTACATTAACTAATATTAGCTCACTTAAACATTTCTTTTTGTCAGAAGTGTGCATATATTATATATGTGATATATATTAATGTACATTTTATTGTGTCATGCTTGATGCCACATGCAACATGGGTGTATGAGACATACACCATGGTTATGATAATCCTAAGGTTTTATTTATTTAAAGTTAATCAAAATTAATTGTAATTAGTTACATGGTTAAAGCTTGTAGAAGCTTGTGGAACCATTGACCAAGTCCACTAATTTTTTTTACTTGTAGTTATTTATTAACCTAACCAGTATTGTTAGCCATGGTTTATTCTCTACATGAGTTAGTGTATGACACTAACTCACCCATGGTTTCTATTCTCCCCTCATGAGTTTCATTTCTTATCTTCACTTCATCTTCTTCTTCCTCATGAGAAAGCTTGCTAGCTTTTCATAAAGTGAGAAAATATTATGGGAAAATAAATCTAAAGTGAGCCCAATTCCTACTTCATCCTTTTCCACTATATCAATCATTAAGTTTAGGGTATTTGCTTCACTAATCTACCATTAGTGAAGAGCTAGCATGGAATTGAGTCTCCTCGACGTAGATCATCTTCGGCCTGTTGGATATATGTATGCCCTAGAGGCCATTATGTGATAGTGTATGAACCGATGTGTGTGTGTGTGTGTATATATATATATATGTATGTATATATATATATGTATGTATTCAGAGGACAGTCTTGCTCGACATGATAGTATGCTATCTGGTTTCTCTTTATCATATGTTCTCTTGATCATGTTTTTACTCATTTGGCACATGTTGATAAAGCCCTAAGGATATTGGCTTGACTACTAGCATTATGATGTGTATCATACTAGTGGGACACCTGTAGTTTATAAGCATATCCTCGAAATGTTCCTAGTCGTAGGTATATCGAGACAGAGCATCTATATTCCAGTATAGACTAGCGTATGCTGTTCTTGTTCCATATGATGGGCAATGGATGATCCCATATCCGTCTGGTGTGTTAACACCAAAGATTGTATACGGGTGCTCAGTGAGACAGGGTACACTTAACGGACTCACCGAGAACTCCTATGTGGTATTATATCATACGTTGGATAGCAGTTCTCAGGTGACACTTGTACAGGTTAGTCTGTAGACCCGAGATCGCCATAGAGTCGTGTGTGTCCTCCCACTGTACTTTGATCTCCACCCTACTATGGCTCTACTGAGTCATACAAACAGGTGGATTTTGGGTACAGTCCCGAGGAATATGGAGGTAATGAACTATAGGAGGGGTTTCGTCTCTCCCGGTATTGGGGGTTGATGTTGTGCTATGTACGATTGGCTATAACAGGAAGTCCCTGGCCAGGGCTGCTGAGATGTTACTGTTAAGTGTTATCAGTAGTTTCTCGATCTGTTGTAGACCATATACCAGCATGACTTATTGAGTTATTAGGGTCGACGATTCCATCCCTAGACTCGATATGCAGCATATCTGACGAAGAGACTGGACTGTACGGTAACTGTTGCCAGTTAGATTGACGGGAGTTTTAACAGGTTCGCTTGTTTTTCTTCTGATCACTAAATACCCTGGTGGCCGTTACGTTTAGCTGACCGCTTGCGCCTTGTAGGTGTTTGATATGATCATCACCTACTGCTGGCGTATTGACGAGTCTTAGTGTACCACACAGAAGTTTCCTGGCTGAGGCGAAACGATGTGGTGTGCATATGAGATATGTGCGGGAGGTTGATTAAATGCGTGTATATGATACCGTATTTTAGTCGGGTGTTTTATATTACTCGGGTCGTATGAGATATGACCGGTTTACTTGATCAAGTGTTGATTTAATATTGACTTTTATCTCATTTATTTAAACCCTATTTCTTTAGATGGATGCATGCATGTATATGTACATGTTGATGTGCATACACACATACATACATGCATTTGTATCATGGTTGATGATACAACATAGATGGCAATATAAAACTCACATGGTTCATATTTATATATAAGGATATTTTTGTTTTAAGTTACAGATAAAGGAAATTAAATTAATGATTCATTTTTTCACAAATGACTCATTGTTTCTACACACTTCCATGGTTGACCATTGACTCAACCTTGGTTAATTTCCTTTGCTCTTTAACTCATCACAAAATATCTAGATATTATTATTAACCATGGTTTGTTTTATGATATTTATCTTTCTCTCTCTTATTAGTATTATGAGATCATTATTCATCCAAAAGAAAACATTACCATCTTCATCTTCCTCTCTCTAGCTCTCTCTTGAGTTCTAAAATTAAGTGAGGTTAAACAAAGAAAGGGTTTTAAGTGAGAACCTAAACCATTTCATCATCCTACACATCTCTAGCTACTTTGTGTGGGGTGTTTGCTTCAAGGATTTCATAGATCAAGTGAAGCAACAAGCTTTGAGCAAAGGACTTCGGATGGATCGTCGTGGACTTGGAAGCGATGAAGCGAGCCGTTCCAAACTTTAGAAGATCCAAGGAGCTGCCCTAGGAGGTCTACAAAGGTTGTAGTCTCTCCGCATAGTGTTAGATAATCTTTTATATGTGATACTATTAATTGTTACTCAATAATTCTAGTTCGATTCCTAGTTAAGTTTGCTTAGCACCTCTTAAAAACTAAATTGTGGCATGTGTGATGCTTCCAAACCCTATATGAGGCACTAAGGAAACCCTACAGTGGTATCAGAGCCAAGCTAGAGTTTTAGAGTAACCTAGACGACGTTAAAAACCTTAAACGAACGAAAAACGACGCCCGGGGGGGTGCTCTCTGGACATTTTTCAAAAACGTGGATTTTTCCACATTAAAAGTGAAAGGTTCCTGGGCACCCTATAGTGGTCTCACAAGGCATCGAACATGCCAATTTAAAATTTTTGGTGCCGAGAAACCCTAGACTACGGATCGTCGCTAGAAATCTAGGCGAAACTAAAAGCTAGTTAACACTTAACTACTAGGATACGGAAATTACAACCTTTGTAGATCCGGATATCCACCTCCACGGCTCCGCAACGAAGTCTTCTCGCTGTCCATCTTGAAGCTTGGACTCTCGTGACGGCTTCATCGGAGAAACATGCGGAATAGGTCGTCGGCTTTGTGTCAAAGACGATCTACGTCGAGGTTGCACAAACTCAAGCTCCGACTTCACAAACTTGTGAAACTTGTGAAGTAAACACCCAAAACAACTTGGCAAGAGGTAGAGGGTGAAGAAATAGGAGGTGGGTTCACTTTAGAATTGGATTTCTCTCACTAGAAATGAAGTTGCCATTAAAGGCCTCAAGCTTTTTCTTTGAAGAATGAAGAAGAAGATGAGATAGAATTATGATAAGCCTTATTAAAAGAAAAAGAAAAACAATACTTATCATAACTCTAACTCAAGTTAAGTGTAGAGAATCAACCATGGTTAGTTGAGTGAGTTAGGGTTAAGCAAGAGGATAAGAATGGTTACAAAAGTCAAGGGTTCATGAAGCTTCTTACAAGAAACAAAAATTGCCACCATTCTCATTTAAATATATCCAAATAAATGAATAAACAAATAAGTGAATAAATAATTATGTAAAACCCTAATTATCATAATAACCATGGTTTAATCCTATTCACTTAACCATATGATCAAGTATCATCAAACATGATACAAAAAGTGCACTAAAGTATATCACATATACAATGTGCAATCCAAGTGAGAAAAATCCGTTTAAAGTGAACCAACACTAGTTAATGCAATGCAATATATCAAATATATAATTATGCATTAAATCATTAAATCAACATTTGATTCAATGATCCGGTCATGTCGCACATAACCGACTAGAATGCAATGTATCGATTCATCGAATCAATGATTCGATAACTAGGTCATATCGAATATAACCAATCGAAACATATATCGCGAGAATGAAAGGCAGTATCACATACACGCGTTATTCTCGGTCCTGCACATATCTCATATGCGCTCCTATTTCGTTTCGCTTGAGCCAGGAAACCTCTGTGTAGGACTCTAAAGACTCGTCAATACGCCGGTAGCAGATGATGATCATATCAAGCACCCACAAGCCGCAAGCGGTCTGCTAAACGTAACGGCCACCCGGGTATTGAGCGATCAGAAGATCGACGAGCTAGCCCGCTCACACTCCTACGAATCCGACCACTAACACTTACCATACAGTCAAGTCTCTTCGTCAGATACGTCGCATATCAAGTCTAGGGGTGGTAAACGTCAGACCCCAATAACCCGATAAGTCGTGCCGATGTGAGGCTCGTAACGGGTCGAGAAACTACTGGTAACACTTACCAGTAAATCTCTGATCAGTCCTGGCCAGGGACTTCCCTGTTACGGCCAATCGAGCACAGCGCAACATCAACTCCCAATACCGGGATAGACGAAACCCCTCCTATCGCTCATTGCCTCCATGTAATTCGGGACTGTACCCAAAGACCACCGTTTTGCACGCCTTCATGGACGTGGTAAGGTGGAGATCAAAGCACAGTGGGAATCACACAAGACTCTATGACGATCTCAGGTCTACAGACTAACCTGTACAAGTGTCACCTGAGAACTGCCATCTGACGTGAGGTATAATACCATCTGGGAGTTCTCAGCGAGTCCGTCCAGTGTACCCAGTCTCCACTGAGCACCCATACACCATCTCTGATGTCAAACACCAATGGATATGGGATCATCCATCGCCCATCACATGGGTCGAGAAGCGTATACGCTAGTCTACTCTGGTATATCGATGCCCCGTCTCGATACACCTACGACTAGGGACCTTGAAGGATGTACTTATGGACTACCATGTCCCCACTAGTATGATCTGCATCATAGTCTAGGTAGTCAAGTACAAATCCTAAGGGCTTTATCAACATGTAACTATAAGACAGTGTAAAGAGACTAGTGTACATGTTAAGATAAATAGCAACCAGATAGCATACTATCATGTCGAGCAAGAAAGTCATCTCTATATATGTCCAAGCATCCAATATAATATACATAATCTGTACAATACTGGCCTCTAGGGCATACATACAACTAACAATCTCCCACTTGCACTAGGGCCAGCTGCTGTAGTATCTCATACCGAGCATCCCGAAGAGTCTCTCAAACTGTATCTGGGGAATGGCCTTCGTGAGTAGATCCGCCGTGTTGTTCTTCGTGTCAACTCTCCTGACCTCGATCTCCCGGCGATCAACTATCTCCCGGATCAGGTGATACCGCCTCAGAATATGCCTGGATCGCTGATGGGACCTGGGTTCCTTGGCCAAAGCCACCGCTCCATTGTTATCACAATACAAAGGTATTGGATGCTCAATGGATGGAACCACTCCAAGTTCAGTAATGAACTTTTTGATCCAGACAGCTTCTTTAGCAGCATCATTGGCAGCGATGTATTCAGCCTCCATCGTCGAGTCTGCTACGGTTTCCTGCTTGGAACTCTTCCAGCTAACCGCCCCTCCGTAAAGGGTAAAGACAAAACCCGACTGCGACTTAGAGTCGTCCTTATCACTTTGGAAGCTCGAATCGGTAAAGGACTCCACTTGGAGTTCTCCGTTACCATACACCAAGAACATTTCTCTAGTCCTTCGTAAGTACTTGAGAATGCTCTTCACAGCTGTCCAATGACTCTCCCCAGGATCAGCTTGATACCTGCTCACTACACTTAGTGAGTATGCTACATCGGGTCTGGTACATAGCATCGCATACATGATAGAGCCTACTGCGAAGCATAGGGTATCCCTTGCATGCGAGCTCTCTCCAAATCAGTCTTGGGAGACATCTCTTTGGAGAGAGTGACTCCAGAGATCGTGGGCAAGTTCCCACGCTTGGACTCTTCCATACTAAACCTCTTTAGTATGGTGTCAATGTACCTGGATTGGGACAATCCCAAAATCCGTTTGGATCTATCTCTATAGATCCTAATTCCCAATATGCAGGAGGCATCACCAAGATCTTTCATCGAGAATCTTTGTGATAAGAAGAGCTTGACCGATTGCAGCATAGGAATATCATTTCCTATCAAGAGTATGTCGTCCACGTACAATACGAGGAAGACAACCTTACTCTCTGCCACCTTCTTGTAGATACAAGGTTCATCTGGATTTTTGACGAAATCAAACTCTTTGATAATGACGTCAAAGCAGATGTTCCAACTCCGCGATGCTTGCTTTAATCCATAAATGGATTTAAGCAGCTTGCACACCTTCCCGCTGCTCCCACTGTCTACGAAGCCCTCTGGCTGAGTCATGTACACGCACTCTTCTAAATCACCATTTAGAAAGGCGGTCTTAACATCCATTTGCCAGATTTCGTAGTCATGAAAGGCAGCAATGACAAGCATGATTCGGATGGATTTAAGCATAGCCACTGGAGAAAAGGTCTCGTCATAGTCCACACCTGGTCTTTGACGAAAACCCTTTGCTACAAGTCTAGCTTTGAAAGTCTCCACTTTCCCATCTACACCAAGTTTCTTCTTGAAGATCCACTTGCTCCCAATGGGTTTTACCCCTTCAGGAGCATCTTCCAAAGTCCATACTTTATTGGTGTACATGGATTCCATCTCGGACCATATAGCATCCAGCCATTTCACTGAGTCCCTACTCGTGATGGCCTGCTCGAAGCTAGTTGGGTCATCATCCTCCATGATGCAATCCTCGCTCCCACCGTCCATGAGAAAACCGTAGTATCTCTCAGGTTGGCGAGGAACCCTACTAGATCGGCGGAGAGGCTGAGGTTCATTGGGAGCTACTGAATCTTCTGGTTCCACTATATCTTCAGTTACTGTTTGTGTATCTGGAACCTCTTCCAGTTCTACCACTTTGCCACTAATTTCTTTTTCAAGAAATTCCTTTTCTAAAAAGGTGGCATATTGAGAAACAAACACTTTTTGTTCTTCAGCATGGTAGAATAAATATCCTTGGGAATTCTTAGGATATCCCACAAACTTGCAAAGAACTGACCGTGCCTCGAGTTTGTCTGGATTTTGTCTTTTGACATAGGCCGGACAACCCCATATTTTAACTCGTTTAAAATATGGTCTCTTCCCACTCCATATCTCATATGGTGTGGTAGGTACAGATTTAGATGGAACTTGATTCAATAGGTATGCTGCTGTTTCCAGCGCATAACCCCAGAAGGAAATAGGTAACTCAGCTGTGCTCATCATAGAGCGCACCATATCTAATAGGGTGCGGTTCCTCCGTTCAGATACACCGTTGTGCTGTGGTGTATATGGAGGAGTCAGTTGAGAGAGAATCCCATTCTCTTTTAGGAAGTCCAGGAATTCATTGCTTAAGTATTCACCTCCTCGATCAGATCGAAGGATTTTAATACTTTTTCCAGTTTGGTTCTCAACTTCTTGTTTATATTCCCTAAATTTCTCAAAAGCTTCTGATTTGTGTTTCATCAGGAACACATATCCGAATCTAGAGAGATCGTCAGTGAATGTAATGAAGTACGAAGAACCATCCCTGGCATGTGTAGACATGGGACCGCATACATCACTATGTATCAGTCCTAAGAGTTCGGTAACTCTTTCTCCGTGTCCCGTAAACGGAGTCTTGGTCATCTTGCCTTTGAGACATGACTGGCAAGTGCCATAAGATGAAAATTCGAAAGGTTTCAAATATCCATCTTTATGCAACTTAGCCAGTCGTGTCACATTGATGTGACCCAGTCTACAATGCCACAAGAAGGATTCGTTGAGTTCAGAACTCTTCCTCTTGTGTGTGTTTGTTATGCTGAGGACTGTTGATTGGTTTAGAACATAAATGCCATTGCATAACGTGCCTGATCCAACCAACTTTTGGTTATGGAAAATGTTCATAACATTGTCCTGTAATACAAAATTATATCCCTCTTTACTTAATAAAGAAACCGATATAATGTTGCATATCAGGTTCGGCATGTAATAGCATTCGTTCAGAACCAATGTATTACCAGTTGGTAATACAAGGTGATATTCCCCGACAGTCTTAGCTGCAACAATTGCACCATTTCCAACTCTAATGTCTTTATCACCTTCTCCAAGTTCTCTACCTTTCCTTAGCCCATGTAACTGATTACATATATGGGATCCCGACCCGGTATCCAATACCCAGGACGTAGAGCAAATGGAGAAACAGTTCTCAGTAACGAACACACCCGAAGAAAATGCATCAACATGTACTTTCTTCATTCGGGTGGCATGGGAATCCTGGTATTCCCCTATATCCTGTTCATTCCTATAACTCTTATAAGAATGAACGGAACCAACGTTCCCCAGCACAGTATAACATGCGGGTTCGGTCAATACATCCATATTATTATCTTGATTAAGGCATGAACTGGTCGCTACCTGGAGAGAGAGAGAAGAAAACACTTTAGCGTATGCTCGTGCAAGATCAGATTGGTTATTATCTTATCTAATCAGGATGGCTCCCACTGCTTTTTATCAAATCTTCCTTCAAACCCTAAAAGGAAAGACTAGCCGGGATTAATTACACATTACAAGTTCGCCAATCTTTCAGCCAGGCCAGTGTCGGTACTTTGAGGGAGGTCCCCCGTGCTTTCGCACGAACCTAATTACTGTAAACCTCGTTTTCCCAGAGGCGTAACCTCGTTAACACCTTTCTAGACACCTACTTGATCGGCTAATTGTAATGTATAAAACTCTCCCAGGAGTAACTCTTACTCGCAGTGGGTATCGGGATCCAACTATCTCATAGAAGGTATGCAATCTCATTGCAAATTTCAACACTTGAAATTCCCGATAAGCTTTTGCCCCTAGCAGCTATATGACCTTAACATAGTCAACAAATCATAAGTGCTAGTCAAGTTCAACCCGTCATTTCCTGATTGAATTAAACCCACCCGCACGACCCTTAACATAGTCAACAAAGTCGCACGACTACCCTAATCCAATCGCATCATATGGTTATACAGATAAGCACTAATTAGCTACCGCACACTACGCCTTAACATAGTCAACAAACGTAGCACGAATACTAACTAGTACTTATCTGAAATGACGGAGGGCTACGACAGGTTTTTCTGAAAACCTATTGCGTAATGAACTTGATATCGTTGTAGAATCAAATGAAGTTTTAAAAATGGAGTGATTTTGAGGCTTTTCTGGTTTTGCTAAAGGAGTCACTCCCGGTGAAGGGATCTCGGTCCTTTCCTCGTCGAATGAGGTGCGGGATATATCATATATATCGCTGTGCAAAGCAAAAACCCAAAAGCAGTCAAAAGCAAACCGAGTCTGTAGCATCTGCCAGTTATTGCTAAAGGAATCACTCCCGGTGAAGGGATCTCGGTCCTTTCCTCATCGAATAAGGTGCGGGGTATATCATATATACCGCTATGCAAAGCAAGAACTGTAGCTACCTGTTTTATTTAAAATCTGATTCTACAACATCTTAGGTTTCTTATCTTTCATTAATCACATTAATGAAGTCCCATCATTTAAATACCTAAACATCACAGATAGATATGACGTACACTTATGTCATCTGCATTCGCCTCGATGTCCCCTCGTGCACCGTTAGGTTAGGTAACTAACGACAGAGCAGGGCAGGGCTAGCGCGGGTGTAAAACATAAGTAACGTCTATATAATATATCATATATACTATATACTATATCCATCACAGAAACATCACATGATCTCATCACAGATATCGCAGCAGAATAAACATATGAAATATTGGATATACTAGGACGTCCGTGTTTTCAATACGAGCCAGTATAAAACACGGATTCCACGGTCGTGATGAATAGCCAATCCCACACCCCTAGACCCCTACGAGAGCGGCAAGCAACCCTGCCAATTCTAGGGTTAGGAGACCCGGACTCGACTCCTCGAGTTGGTCTCCCACTGGACCCCAGAACCCGGTTACTTGTGCTCCCCTCCTTGGGTCTATCCTAATGCGGAAAAGTAAATAATATACAAAGGGTGACAACTTCCGCTACCTGGAAGTGCCCCAAATAAAAGAATATTACATACAAGTTTTTACATGAATGAAAATGAAAAACACTTATCTCACATAAAAACCCCCGGCTATTCGAACACGACGATCCAATATAACATATCCAGCAACACATAATATCACATGTCATCAACGTAAGTAAGTATGCATACTCCAATTGTCGTTGATGTATAGCAACGAAACCGGCGATATGAACATACTACACTTACGGTCACAGAAAAGAAAGTGTAAAACTACAACAATTGGAATCCGCAACCTCTTTAGACATCACATGCCTAACAGTTACAAACCCCGCATTTTAGTCTCATCATCGAAAACTCTTTTCGATATCTTGTGAAACTAAACTGCTAGATCTATAACATTCATCCAGTTATCTCATAACTGTTTGTGAATTCCAATTATTGTATCCAATTCCGGATAAATAGAATATATTAAACTTTCCGATCGAACATTCGAACACCCAAGTTTTCCCGACACCGATCAACACATGAAATAGGTTCAAAGACATTCACTTCATACCTCAGTACCAACGGTCCAGCCGTAGAAGGGTCAAGCCAACGCCTCACATGTGGCACGCCGTACTGCCCCAAACCCGAAGGTTTAAAGGGCAGTTCAAGACGGTCACATAATCGAGTTAAGGTTTGTGTCTTCTAGAGGGACTATCGCGTTACTTGCACTACTTCGAACGTCTTTTAACCACAGAAAAATCCAACACTTGGAATTTTTCCGGCAGGGGAAAAGATGGGTATTTGTATCCGGTCAAACTTTTTAACATATTCTACAGTTATCTGGAAAAACACTTAGACAAAGTTTGATATTCCGATCGAATCGTTGCTTCCCAATATAACTCCAGAGCACTCAACCCTTAAATTAATTTAAAAATACCCAGAAAACTCAGTGGAATTTATCAGGTATTACTGTGCATTTAAATAGAGCTGACGTCACTATATGGCCGCGGAACCGCGGCAGAAGCCATAATTCTGCCGCGCTTCCGCGGCTGAAGGAACTGTTCATTGAAAACTAAATGCACCGTAATTCTTATAATTCTTTACTGAATTTTTTAGACATTTTTAATATCAAAAATTCCCAGATTTATGAAAATGTCCAGAGAGCTCTAAAGTATTTGGGTTTCGGGTTCGTCCGGACTTCAAACTCCGTCTTGACTTCGCCTAAGGCTCTAGCTAGGCTCTGATACCAGTGAAAGGTTCCTGGGCACCCTATAGTGGTCTCACAAGGCATCGAACATGCCAATTTAAAATTTTTGGTGCCGAGAAACCCTAGACTACGGATCGTCGCTAGAAATCTAGGCGAAACTAAAAGCTAGTTAACACTTAACTACTAGGATACGGAAATTACAACCTTTGTAGATCCGGATATCCACCTCCACGGCTCCGCAACGAAGTCTTCTCGCTGTCCATCTTGAAGCTTGGACTCTCGTGACGGCTTTATCGGAGAAACGTGCGGAATAGGTCGTCGGCTTTGTGTCAAAGACGATCTACGTCGAGGTTGCACAAACTCAAGCTCCGACTTCACAAACTTGTGAAACTTGTGAAGTAAACACCCAAAACAACTTGGCAAGAGGTAGAGGGTGAAGAAATAGGAGGTAGGTTCACTTTAGAATTGGATTTCTCTCACTAGAAATGAAGTTGCCATTAAAGGCCTCAAGCTTTTTCTTTGAAGAATGAAGAAGAAGATGAGATAGAATTATGATAAGCCTTATTAAAAGAAAAAGAAAAACAATACTTATCATAACTCTAACTCAAGTTAAGTGTAGAGAATCAACCATGGTTAGTTGAGTGGGTTAGGGTTAAGCAAGAGGATAAGAATGGTTACAAAAGTCAAGGGTTCATGAAGCTTCTTACAAGAAACAAAAATTGCCACCATTCTCATTTAAATATATCCAAATAAATGAATAAACAAATAAGTGAATAAATAATTATGCAAAACCCTAATTATCATAATAACCATGGTTTAATCCTATTCACTTAACCATATGATCAAGTATCATCAAACATGATACAAAAAGTGCACTAAAGTATATCACATATACAATGTGCAATCCAAGTGAGAAAAATCCGTTTAAAGTGAACCAACACTAGTTAATGCAATGCAATATATCAAATATATAATTATGTATTAAATCATTAAATCAACATTTGATTCAATGATCCGGTCATGTCGCACATAACCGACTAGAATGCAATGTATCGATTCATCGAATCAATGATTCGATAACTAGGTCATATCGAATATAACCAATCGAAACATATATCGCGAGAATGAAATGCGGTATCACATACACGCATTATTCTCGGTCCTGCACATATCTCATATGCGCTCCTATTTCGTTTCGCTTGAGCCAGGAAACCTCTGTGTAGGACTCTAAAGACTCGTCAATACGCCGGTAGCAGATGATGATCATATCAAGCACCCACAAGCCGCAAGCGGTCTGCTAAACGTAACGGCCACCCGGGTATTGAGCGATCAGAAGATCGACGAGCTAGCCCGCTCACACTCCTGCGAATCCGACCAGTAACACTTACCATACAGTCAAGTCTCTTCGTCAGATACGTCGCATATCAAGTCTAGGGGTGGTAAACGTCAGACCCCAATAACCCGATAAGTCGTGCCGATGTGAGGCTCGTAACGGGTCGAGAAACTACTGGTAACACTTACCAGTAAATCTCTGATCAGCCCTGGCCAGGGACTTCCCTGTTACGGCCAATCGAGCACAGCGCAACATCAACTCCCAATACCGGGAGAGACGAAACCGCTCCTATCGCTCATTGTCTCCATGTGATTCGGGACTGTACCCAAAGACCACCGTTTTGCACGCCCTCATGGATGTGGTAAGGTGGAGATCAAAGCACAGTGGGAATCACACAAGACTCTATGACGATCTCGGGTCTACAGACTAACCTGTACAAGTGTCACCTGAGAACTGCCATCTGACGTGAGGTATAATACCATCTGGGAGTTCTCAGCGAGTCCGTGCAGTGTACCCAGTCTCCACTGAGCACCCGTACACCATCTCTGATGTCAAACACCAATGGATATGGGATCATCCATTGCCCATCACATGGGTCGAGAAGCGTATACGCTAGTCTACTCTGGTATATCGATGCCCCGTCTCGATACACCTACGACTAGGGACCTTGAAGGATGTACTTATGGACTACCATGTCCCCACTAGTATGATCTGCATCATAGTCTAGGTAGTCAAGTACAAATCCTAAGGGCTTTATCAACATGTAACTATAAGACAGTGTAAAGAGACTAGTGTACATGTTAAGATAAATAGCAACCAGATAGCATACTATCATGTCGAGCAAGAAAGTCATCTCTATATATGTCCAAGCATCTAATATAATATACATAATCTGTACAATACTGGCCTCCAGGGCATACATACAACTAACAAAAAATACTTTAAAAATTCAGCAGGGAATCTTATGGGCCCACAAGAAATACGAACCCCTATCTTCACTAAAGGACCGCGGAACCGTGGCAGGAATGGACATTCCACGGCGGTTCCGCGGCGGCTTTGGTGCAGGTGGGGTCGTACTTTCTTGAGCTGGCCCGTATGTACTTTATGAAGTTTCTGGTCATTTTTAAAACTGCTCAAGTGTTGAGCTTTCTGAGAAGTCTTTGAGTGTTTAATCGTTCGATCAAATGTTTTCACTGTGCCTAGTTTATTAGTATGTGATACAATAATTGGAATCTACAAATTTGTTTGTTGCGTGTAAATCTAGCAGTTCGGTCTCGGGAATAATCGGAAATATTGTTGAATTATCTGGCTTATTTTGAAAAGATGTTTTCATGGGTGAGACCTAAATGTGAGCTTTACATTATTAGGCATGAAATCTTGTATATGTGATATTCCTGGTTTGTGTTGTCTAAAGGCAGTTACGATTCCAATTGTTGTAATTTTTCATTTTATTTCTCTGTGACCATAAGTGTAGTATGTGGTGTATCACCGGTTTCGTTGCTATACATCAACGACAATCGGGGTATGCATACATACTTACGTTGATAATATATGATATTATATGTTGCTGAGATTTGATATGCAGGATTGCCGTGATTGAATAGCCGGGGGTTTTATGTGAGATGAGAGTTTTCTTTTAATTCGTGTAAAATTATATTGTTTGTAATATTCTTTTATTTGGGGTACTTCCGGGTTGAGCTTGATATCACCATTGTTGTATATTATTTATTTATCCGCATTAGGATAGACCTAAGGAGGAGGGCACAAGTGACCGGGTTCTAGGGTTCAGTGAGAGGCCATCTCGAGGAGTCGAGACCGGGTCTCCTAAACTCTAAAATTGGCAGGGTCACTTGTCGCCCTCGTAGGGGTCTAAGGGTGTGGGCTTGGCTATTCATCGCGACCGTGGAATCCGTATTTTCTTTTGCTGGCTAAATACAAAATACGGACCTCCTAGATATCCTATATTAAATGTGCTTATGCTGCTTATTTGCTATGATCATTTAATTTATATCTGAGACGAATGCAATATTATATATATGATATATAATAGACGTTGCTTATGTTTTGCATCCGCGCTAGCCCCGTCCTGGTATGGCGTTAGTTAAGTAATCTAACGGTGCATATCAGGACACTGAGGCGAATGCGAGTGGCATAAGCGTACGTTATATTTTCGTTTCTATCTATGATGGCTTAGGATTTAAATGATGGGACTACATTAATGAGATTAATGTAAAGATAAATGAACATAAAAAGATGTAGAATCGGATTTGAAACACACTCTGCCTTTTATGAAAAAGAAAGTTTCAAAAAAATGCGAAGCTTAAGCCACTCCTTTTAAACCCATTAGATTCTACAACGATATCAAGTTCAAAGCGTTAAAAGTTTTCGTAAAAACTATCTGCAGGCATCCGTCATTTTAGGATGTAGAGTACTTAGTATTTGTGCTGCGTATTTTGATTTTAGTTAAGGCGCAGTGTACGGTAGCTGAGTGATTTCTTCCTAGACGGTATATGATGCAGATTAGTTAGGACATTCATATGATTATGTTGACTTTAGTTAAGGGTCATATGGGTGGGTCTAGTTAATCACGAAATGACGGGAAGAACTTGACTAGTACTTATGATATGTTGATTATAGTTAAGGTCATGAGTACTAGGGGTAAAAATAATATCGGGAATTTCAAGAGTTGAAATTTACAATGAGATTGTATACCTTTTATATGATAGTAGGATCCTGATTCCACTGCGAGCAAAAGTTGCACCCGGAAGAATTTTGCACTTTACAATTAGCCAACTCAGTAGGTGTCAAGAAAGGTGTCAAACGGGGCTACGCCTCTGGGAAGACGAGGTTTATTTTAATTAGGTCCGTGCGAAAGCACGGGGAACCTCCCTCAAGTACCGGCATAGGCCTGGCTGAACGGTTAGTGAAGTTGTAGAATGTAATTAATCCCGGCTAGTTTTCTTTTTAAAAGGTTTTAAAGAAAATTTGATAAAAACAGTGGGAGACATCGATTAGACAAGATAATAACCAATCTAATCTTTGCAAGAGCTTTTGCTGAGTGTATTCTTTTCTCTCTCTTAACAGCAGATACAAATGTCAGGACTCAATCTTCTATTAGATAAAAATAAACTGAATGTGACCAATTATAAAGATTGGCTGAGGAATCTAAACATTGCCTTAACTTATGATAAGGTATCATATGTCCTCACCGCTCCAACCCCATCCAGCCCAGGTCCTAAATCTTCAGTTGCGGATAAGGAAATCCGCAAGACATGGGACGCTGACTGTTCTACGGCCAAATGCCTCACGCTTGCATCGATGGATAACACACATCAGAAGCAGCACGAGAATATGGACGTACAATCTATATTCCTCCATACAAAAGAGTTGTATGGAGAGCAATCTCGCGTATTACGATACGAAGCATCTAGAATGCTGTTTCAGATGCGAATGGCTACTGGCACAGCACTAGGAGACCACATTCTAAAGATGATAGCTCTCATAGAAGAGCTTGAAGACCTTGGATGGGCAATGGACAATGAGCAATATACGGATATTATTCTGTAGTCTCTCCCCTCCACCTTTGCTCAGTTCATAGTTAACTTCAACATGCACAACATGGAGAAGAAACTACCTGAACTCCTTAATATGTTAAGGAGTGCAGAAAGCACGCTGAAATCAGTGAAGACTCCTGTTTTGAGTGTTGGGCCATATTCCTCCTCTCGCCCGAAGGTTAAGGCAAAGGGAAAGATGAAGAAGAAACCCACCAAACCTAAGGGTGGAGTCCAAAAGGTTAAGGGGAAAGACAAGTCCAAGGTTGGGGAATCGGGGAAAGGAGAATGTTTCCACTGCAAGAAGACGGGACACTGGAAGCGGAACTGTACTGAGTACCTTGAACTCAAGAAGAAGCATGGTGATGCTTCGGCTTCAGGTATGTTCGTGATTGAAAACTGTTTTTCTATTAACTCTACTTCCTTGGTATTGGATACCAGTTCGGGTTCTCATATTTGCAATTCTGTGCAGACATTGAGAAATAGCAGAGTTTTGAAGACATGTGATCATACTCTCCAAGTTGGAAATGGTTCCAATGTAAATGCAGTTTCAGTGAGAGAGTATCACCTAGGGTTGCCATCGGGTTGTATATTGGTTTTGAACCCATGTTATTTTGTGCCAAGTATGCTTTGTAATATTATATCTGTTTCTTTGTTAGACAATGAAGGATATCATTTTGCTGTGCAACACAATGTTATGAACATTAGACTTAATCAAGAGTTGATTGGTTGTGGTACACAAAATAACGGGATATACGTCCTTAATCAACACACAGTTTTCAACATTCAATACAAAAATAAAAGAAAATTTTCAGATATAAATTAAGCTTTTCTTTGGCATTGTAGACTTGGTCATATTAATGAAATAAGAATAAACAAGTTTCATAAAGATGGATATTTATATTCTTTTGAGTAAAAATCTTATGCAATTTGCCAGTCTTGTATCAAAGGTAAAATGACCAAAACTCCGTTTACAGGACACGGAGAAAGAGCTACTGAGCTCCTAGGCCTCATACATAGTGATGTATGTGGGTCAATGTCTACACATGCAAGAGGCGGTTTTCCCTTCTTCATAACTTTTACTGATGATTTCTTAAGATTTGGTCATGTGTTTTTGATAAAACATAAATCTGAAACATTCGAGAAATTCAAGGATTACAAACTTGAAGTAGAAAACCAAAAAGGAATGAGAATCAAGATACTTCGATCAGATCGAGGTGGAGAGTACTTAAGTACTGAATTCTTGGACTTCCTAAAAGAGAATGGGATTCTTTCTCAGCTCACTCCCCCTTACACACCACAGCACAACGGTGTGTCAGAGCGACAGAATCGTACCCTATTAGATATGGTACGATCCATGATGAGTGATTCTGAGTTACCCCTCTCCTTTTGGGGGCATGCATTAGAATCTGCAGCTTTTCTGTTAAACAAAGTTCCAATCAAGACATGGGAAGAGACCATCTCTTAAACGAGTTAAGATTTGGGGTTGTCCGGCTTTTGTCAAAAAGCAGAATCCAGACAAACTAGAGACACGATCGGTCAAATGTATATTTGTGGGATATCCAAAACATTCGTTTGGGTATCTTTTCTACCACAAAGAGGAACAAAAGGTGTTTGTTTCTCAGTATGCCACATTTTTAGAAAATGAGATTTTTCCAAATGATACTGATGGCAATGTGGTAGATCTAGAAGAGGTTCTAGAAATACAAGTAACAAATGACGACTTGGCTGAAACGGATGTTGTAACAGAATCTAATGAACCTCAGCCACTCCGTAGATCTGGTAGGACTTCTTGCCCACCGGAGAGATACTACAGTTTTCTCATAGATGGTGATGGAGAAGATTAAATCATGGATGATGATGATCCTGCCAGTTTTCATCAAGCTATCACGAGTGGTGACTCTGTGAAATGGCTGGATGCCATGAGATCTGAAATGGAGTCCATGTACACCAACAAAGTATGGACTTTAGAGGATGTACCCTCCGGGATAAAACCTGTAGGCTGCAAATAGATCTTTAAAAGAAAGATCAGAGTAGATGGACAGGTGGAGACCTATAAGGCAAGGTTGGTAGCGAAAGGTTTTCGTCAAAGACCAGGTTTGGACTATGACGAGACTTTCTCTCCGGTAGCTATGCTTAAAACCATTCGGATCCTACTTGCTATTGCTGCTCACTACGACTATGAAATCTGGCAGATGGACGTTAAGACTGCATTTCTAAATGGTGATTTAGATGAATGCGTTCATATGGATCAGCCAGAGGGTTTCATTGACAGTGGGAGCAGCGGAAAAGCATGTAAGTTGCTTAAATCCATTTATAGATTGAAGCAGGCATCACGGAGTTGGAACATCTGTTTTGATTATATTATCAAAGAGTTTGATTTCATCAAAAATCCAGATGAACCTTGTGTTTATAAAAAGACTGTAGGGAGATCTGTCGCATTCCTCGTATTGTACGTGGATGACATACTTCTAATAGGAAATGATATTCCTATGCTATAGTCGGTCAAATCATTCTTATCACAAAGGTTCTCCATGAAGGAACTGGATGATGCCACATACATATTGGGCATACGGATCTATAGGGATAGATCCAAACGGTTGTTGGGATTGTCCCAAACCAAGTACATTAACAGCATCCTAAAGTGGTTTAGTATGGAAGACTCCAAGCGGGGTGCCTTACCCGCTTGCCACGGAGTCTCTCTCTCCAAGGACGATTACCCAAAGTCTGATATAGAGAGAGCTCGCATGAGCATTATTCCCTATGTTTCGGCAGTAGGATCGATAATGTATGCGATGTTATGTACACGCCCTGATGTTGCTTATGCACTTAGTGTAGTAAGCAGGTATTAGTCAAACCCAGGGGAGAATCACTGGAATGCTGAGAAGAACATTCTTAAGTACTTGCGAAGGACTAAAGAATTGTTCTTGGTGTATGGTAACGGGGATCTCCAAATGGAGGCCTTTACCGATTCGAGCTTCCAGAGTGACAAGGATGACAGCAAGTCTATCTCAGGGTTTGCATTTACCCTCAATGGAGAGACGGTGAGTTGGAAGAGTTCCAAACAGAATACTGTTGCAGACTCAACGATGGAAGCTGAATACATTGCTGCAAATGATGCTGCTAAGGAAGCCGTCTGGATGAGGAAGTTCATCTCGGAGCTGGAGTAGTTCCAACCATTATTGATCCAATACCTTTGTATTGTGACAATAATGGGGCTATGGCATTGGCCAAATAGCCCAGGTCCCATCAGAAGTCCAGACACATCCTGAGGCGATATCATCTGATCCGGGAGATAGTTGATCGCCACGAGATCGAGATTAAGATAGTAGATACAAAGAACAACGCTACGGATCCATTCACCAAGGCCCTTCCTCAGCCGCAGCATGAGCGACTTTTTGAGATGTTGGGTATGAGATACGCCAATAATTGGCCTTTGTGCTAGTGGGAGATTGTTGGATATATGTATGCCCTAGAGGCCATTATGTGATAGTGTATGTACTGATGTATATGTGTGTGTGTGTGTGTGTGTGTGTGTGTGTGTATTCAGAGGACAGTCTTGCTCGACATGGTAGTATGCTATCGGGTTTCTCTTTATCATATGTTCTCTTGATCATGTTTTTACTCATTTGGCACATGTTGATAAAGCCCTAAGGATATTGGCTTGACTACTAGGCTTATGATGTGGATCATACTAGTGCGACACCTGTACTTTATAAGCATATCCTTGAAATGTTCGTACTCGTAGGTATATAGAGACAGGGCATCAATATTCCAGTGTAGACTAGCGTATGCTGTTCTTGTTCTTTATGATAGGTGATGGATGATCCCATATCCGTCTGGTGTGTTGACACCAAAGATTATATACGGGTGCTCAGTGAGACTAGGTACACTGAACAGACTCACCGAGAACACTTATGTTGTATTATATCATAAATCGGATAGCAGTTCTCAGATGACACTTGTACAGGTTAGTCTGTAGACCCGAGATCGCCATAGAGTCTTGTGTGTCCTCGCACTGTACTTTGATCTCCACCCTACTACGGCTCTACTGAGTCGTACAAACAGGTGGATTTTAGGTACAGTCCCAAGGCATATGGGGGCAATGAGCGATAGAAAGGGTTTTGTCTCTCCCGGTATTGGGGGTTGCTGCTGTGCTATGCACGATTGGCTACAACAGGAAGTCCCTGGCCAGGGCTACTAAGATATTACTGATAAGTGTTATCAGTAGTTTCTCGACCTGTTGTAGACCATATACCGGCATGACTTATTGAGTTATTAGGGTCGACGATTCCATTCCTAGACTCGATATGCAGTATATCTGACAAAGAGACCGGACTGTACGGTATGTGTTGCCAGTTGGATTGACGGGAGTTTTGACAGGTTCGCTTGTTCTTCTTTTAATCGCTCAGTACCCGGGTGGCCATTACGTTTAGCTGACCGCTTGCGGCTTGTTAGTGTTTGATATGATCATCACCTACTGCTGGCGTATTGATGAGTCTTAGAGTCCCACACAGAAGTTTCCTGTCTCAGCGAAACATTGTGGTGTGCATATGAGATATGTGCGGGAGCTTGATTAAATGCGTGTATATGATACCGTATTTTAATCGGGCGTTTTATATTAGTCGGGTCATATGAGATATGACTGGTTTATTAAATCAAGTGTTGATTTAATATTGACTTTTATCTCATTTATTTAAACCCTTTTTCTTTAGATGGATGCATGCATGTATATTTTCATGTTGATATTCATACATACATTCATTTGTATGATGGTTGATGAGACAACATAGATGGCAATATAAGACTCACATGGTTCATATTTATATATATGGATATTTTTGTTTTAAGTAAAAGATAAAGGAAATTAAATTAATGACTCATTTCTTCACAAATGACTCAATGTTTCTACACACTTGCATGGTTGACCTTTGACTCAACCTTGGTTAATTTCCTTTGCGCTTTAACTCATCACAAAATATCTAGATATTATTATTAACCCTAGTTTGTTTTATGATATTTATCTCTCTCTCTCTCTCATTATTATTATGAGATCATTATTCATCCAAAAGAAAACATTGCCATCTTCATCTTCCTCTATCTAGCACTCTCTTGAGTTCTAAAATTGAGTGAGGTTAAAAGAAAGAAAGGGTTTTAAGTGAGAACCAAAACCACTTCATCATCCTACACATCTCTAGCTACTTTGTGTGGGGTGTTTGCTTCAAGGATTTCATAGATCAAGTGAAGCAACAAGTTTTGAGCAAAGGACTTCGGGTGGATCGTCGTGGACTTGGAAGCGATCAAGCGAGCCGTTCTAAACCTTAGGAGATCCAAGGAGTTGTCCTAGGAGGTCTAAAAAGGTTGTAGTCTTTCTACATAGTGTTGGATAATCTTTTATATATGATACTATTAATTGTTACTCAATAATTCTAGTTCGATTCCTACTTAAGTTTGCTTAGCATCTCTTAAAAACTAAATTGTGGCATGTGTGATGCTTCCAAACACTATATGAGGCACTAAGGAAACCCTACACGGCCTCGAAGACTTCGATCAAGCTTGTTCATTTCTTCATGTGAACCCTTACTAGAGTTCGTGTGTTCACTACTTGGAGCGAAGGGACTACTACAAGGAGCTTTAGAAGTGAAGGACTAGTCTACAAAGGTTGTATTCCTCATTCACTTAGATGTAAAGATGTTTACATTGTTATATTGTCTAAATCTCTAGTTAAGATTCTTGAGTTAGGGTTCTTTAGAACGGCAAATTTTTGAAAACGGCATGGACGATGCCTCATAAAACCTTGCTGCCGCACTATATAACCCTACAATACACAATGATGTATGTGCTCCAATATCTATACATGCAAGGGGTGGGTTCTCGTAATTCATCACATTCATTAACGATCTCTTTAGGTTCGGATATTTGTATCTCATGAAACACAAATCTAAACCTTTTGAGAAATTCAAAGAATACATAACCGGGTAGTGAACCAGACTGGAAAACGTATCAAGATCCTCCGATCTTATAGAGGAGGGGAGTACTTAAGCACATAATTCCTAGAATACCTAAAAGTGAATGGAATTCTCTCTTAGATTACTTCTCCGTATACACCACAGCATAACGGTGTATCGGAGTGGAGGAACCGTACCCTATTGGACATGATTCGCTTCATGATGAGTAATGTTGAGTTGCCTCTTTCATTCTGAGGACATGCACTACAAACAGCGGCATACCTTTCGAATCAGGTTCTTTCCAAATCTGTGCCTAAGACTCCATATGAAATATGGAGTAGAAAGAAACCATGTCTTAAATTCATTAAATCACAAGGTTGTCTGACTTATGTTAAAACGCAAAAATCGGACAAACTAGAGACACGATCAGTTCTATTTAAATTTGTTGTATATCCAAAGAATTCACTAGGATATCTGTTCTACAACACTGAGGAACAGAAGGTGTTCGTATCTTGCCATGCCACCTTTTTGGAAAGGTAATTACTTACAAAAGAAGTTAGTGGGAGTACGGTAGAACTGGAAGAAATTTCTGAACCACAAAATTTAACTGAAGATTTAGTGGAACTGCTAGATTCAGTAGTCCCAGACGAACCTTAGCCACTTCATAGATCTAGTAGGATTTCTTATCCGCCCGAGAGATACTCTTGTTTTCTCATAGATGGGGATCGAGAGGATTGCATCTTGGAAGAAAATGATCCAACTAGTTTCAAGCAGGCCATTATCAGTAGGGACTCTGATAAATGGCTGGATGCTATGCGATCGGAAATGGAGTCAATGTACACCAATAAAGTGTGGACCTTGGTTATTGCTCCATCTGGGGTAAAACCCGTCGGATGCAAATAGATGTACAAAAGGAAATTTAGTGTAGATGGACTGGTGGAAACATATTTGGCTAGACTTGTTACAAAAGGTTTTCGTCAAAAATCAGGTGTGGACCATGAAGAAACCTTTTCTCCAGTGGCTATGCTCAAATCCATTCGAATCCTACTTGCCATTGCTACCTTCTATGACTACGAAATCTGGCAGATGAACGTAAAAACGGCTTTTCTAAACGGAAGTTTGGAAGAGTGCGTTTATATGGATCAGCCGGAAGATTTTGTAGACAATGGGAGCAGCGGGAAGGTGTGCAAATTGCTTAAATCCATTTACGGATTAAAGGAGGTATAGCAGAGCTGGAACATCTGTTTTGATGAAACAGTCAAGGAAATTGACTTCATCAAGAACGAGGACGAGCCTTGTATATATAAGAAGATTGTAGGATGAACTGTCATACTCTTAGTTTTGTACGTGGATGACATTCTTTTGATAGGAAATGATATTCTTATGCTACAATCGGTCAAGCTGTTGTTGTCACAAAGGTTCTCCATGAAAGACCTGAGTGATTCCTCATACATTCTGGGGATTAAGATCTACAGAGATAGACCCAGGAGATTATTGAAAATTTCACAGTCCGGGTATATAGAGACCATACTAAATAGATATTGTATGGAAGATTCCAAGCACGGTAACATACCCGCATTGCACGGAATCACCCTCTCCAAAGAGATGTCTCCCAAGACTGATGAGGAGAGGGTTCGCATGAGCACTATACGCTACGCTTCGACAGTAGAATCTATAATGTATGCGATGCTATGTACCAGACTAGATGTAGCTTACGCGCTTAGCATGGTGAGCCGGTATCAGTCAAACCCACATGAGAACCACTGGACAGCTTATTGATCTGTGAAAGTGTTTGTAGTAATAACCGCAATCTATAACGGTGTCGCGTGTAGCTAGCCGAGATGAGTACGAGTCGTCCTCATGGATATGTGGAATCTTTTAATCTTACTTTAGACGTGTTGAATAAAAAGAGGAAGAATAGAGAATAGTGAGGAATAGATTCTTGATCTATGTTAAACACGGCTGTAGAATACAGATCTAGTTTAAATACGGATGTAGATTTTAGAAGAAGAAGGCTTGTAGGGTTCGTTCGGATTTAGTATTCATGGATGACTAATAAAGATTACTCATTTTATCTATTGATAGATTTAAAACTAGATTGATAGTGATATATGAGGATTAGGGTACATGGAAGAAACTAGGGTTTCCATACTATTGACCCTTGTCCTTTCATTGATCTTTATTCATGTCTAGCCCTTAACAAAACAATTGTTAATCTGATCTCAAATCACGGTCGAGACTAGAAATAAATTGGTAGCGTGACCGATAAAGATGTTAACGATTCTTTTGATAATGTTTATAAACTTCATATGACTTAAAAGAAGTTAAAATATTTTCTCATCCATTGTTCTACCCAAATCCTACGAACCCTATCAAGCAGAGAATTACTCGCGCATGATGGAGATATAAGAAGAACGGATAGAGATCATGTTGTAAATACAGAAAATAAATGCAAACTAATTAATCTAATGATCTACCTTTATTAATCAACTTCACAAGTACAATTCTTAGAGTTTAGATTACAAGAGGAAGAAGAAGTTGCTCCTGATCTCTGCCTTGTAGGAAGTAGATGGTCCGTCGAATCTCACGTCGCCTTATCACGTTGAATCGTGGACCTGTCGTGGATCACTTGTTTTTTGACGGTGATTTACTTCGTGTAAATGAATGATGATTTCTAGTTTTAGCCCTCGGACCTTTATATAGTCCAAAAACCAAAAACCAAAGATCCCAGGAATTAGGGATTGTTATGGAGATCCAAACCACAAAATCCCAATCCTAACTCGCCCAAATAGCCGCGGATCCGCCGCATATTGCATTGTTTGCCCGCGGAACTACGGCCGTTTGGTTGGATCACTGCTTCAAAATTCTGGGTCTGCTGCGTTGTGACACAAGGAGATTTATTTGATATCTGAAATCTTTATATCTTTTTTGAGTCTCTGCCAGTATTGATTCTTCAATTTTATCTAACTTCATCGGCTAATTTCTAATTCCCGACATCTCAATATCTCGATCTCCTGACCTGAGCTAAAACTTGCACAATATCTAAAAGAATTATGTTAGTAATATTTGGTATTTTTGAGATATTATCCTAACCATTTTATATGATATTATATTTTAAGAATATTGATTAAGCATATTTGATACGATATGATATATAAATTATCAAAATATTATATAAATATTATATGCATACATTTTCATTCATAATGTTAATTATAATATATAAACATATGTTAAATAGTATTTTTACAGATAAACCCAAATATATTCTATATTTATAATAAACACTTTTAGATATTTAAGAAAAGTAAGAAAAATGTTATATTAAATGTGCGATATTTTCGGTTGAACAAATACCCCTAAACTTTATTTTGATTATCCTGAGAAAACTATTTATTTAAGAGAGGGAGAAAAAGAAAAAGAAAAACCTAAGTATCACACTTTCGTAGGCAACACGATTGCACTGAGCACGTGCGACAAGCCGTTAAACCTCTAGGTGTCCTTAGTAGAAGGATTATTGTCTCCTGAGGATTTTTAGCGTATTACACGAAAGAAAGTGAATGTTACGTACAAAGATAAGAATTATAAAATGAAGAACTTGAAAACAAGAGTTTCCAACTACATTAGATTTTCAGTTGCTATGAGCCCTATCTTAATGGTCGTGAAAAGATGTTAGAAATCATATCATCCGTCAATAAAACATCGTCTTTAGTTTTCCTCCCTACCTTTCTTCCAAAAATCGATCATATACCCCTACGTGTGTGTAAAACACATCCCTACACTTAGAGAATTTAATTCAAACTATCATACTCTTGTCCATTTTCCTTAGTACTTTATAGTTGGTAAATATTTTAGATGGAATTGCACACACATTCATCATGAGACCGTTAATACTTATTGAGGTACTAACCAACCAATTACAAAATGTGCTCGCGCATTTAGGCGTAATTCATCGTCTTGCAACACCTAAGGCTTAGCAGTGGCTCCTAAACCAGTTGGTCTAAGACACTAGGTGATAAAGTACCCTTGCTATATTTTTTTATGCTGCCTTAAGTAATTACAAAACCAGTCTTCGTTTTTTTTCTTCACCACTTATACTTTTTTTCTTCATACCAAGGCTTTTAGACAAGAGCATTTCAAGGTATCCTTTACTATACCAAGTTTCAAGATGTGTGCAAGTGCGTATAGTAGGGTATCAACGTTCAAATATTTGGCCTCAAGAATAGGGACTATTTCTAAGAGTTATTTTTATCCTCAGATTAGTAATTTCCTTCATCTTACTACCCTTTAGGACAACGGCTAATAATTACTTATTACTAGTTTCGTTTAAGAAAACATCTAACTATCTTTCTTTTCTTAAACTATTCCAATCTTACATATGTAAATTTTTCACTTTCAAACTTTCATTATCAAAAAAATTTGTATAGTGTCTAGTGCCAAAAGATAATTCAGTGAATACAAACCTCCCCCCAAACATGTTTTGAGCAGTGTCCACACTGATGTTGTTTTTTGAGCGCATAGACCCGTAGACTTGGGGAGAGAAAGTAATAAGGGTATAATAATAATTAAATGAAAACTACCCCCAAACTTGTACTTTGGCACGCACGGATATTCAGTAAAGTCCTTTTTCACTCACCTCCATTCTTAAAATGAGACAATGTTACCGAAACATGGAGGTAGGGCGGAGCAAATTTAGTTATAATAAAGTGGCTCCTATAAAAACAGGAGCTCCTCCGCTGGGTCAGCAGAAAAATACGGTTTCAATCTATGCCCATTTACATTAAAAATTGAACCGTTTTTAATATTTTCAACTTCTACTGCCCTGTGTGGGTATACATACCGCACCACAAATGGTCCCTTCAAACGAGATTTTAGCTTACCCGGATGAAGATGGAGACGGGAATCGTAAAGAAGGACTTGTTGTCCCGGTGTGAAGGTTTTTCTAAAATTGTTTTTATCGTGGAACACTTTAGTCCAGTTCTATACTATAACTGCATTATCGTAAGCTTCATCGCGGAGTTCGCTTAGCTCATTTAATTGCATCTTCGAATAACTGCTGGATTGATCAAAATCGAAGTTAAGCTCTTTAATAGCCCACATTTCTTTATGTTCGATCTCAACAGGAAGGTGGCAAGCCTTTTCAAACACTAGGCGGTTTGGAGACATACCAATATCGGTCTTATAAGCGGTGCGAAATGCCCAAAGAGCATCCCTCAATTTGATTGACCAATCTTTACGGGTTTTAGAAACCATCTTCTCCAAAATTTGTTTGACCTATCTATTGGAAATCTCAGCTTGTCAGCTCGTTTGGGGATAATAGGGCATAGAAAGTTTGTGGTTGATTGAATATTTCCGCATCAAAGTCTCAAAAGACCGATTACAGAAATATGTCTCGTTGTCGCTATTTATTGCGCGAGGGTGCCCGAATCGTGAAAAGATATTTTCTTTACGGAACTTAATAACAACTTTGTTGTCATTAGTGCGACACGGTATTGCTTCCACCCATTTTGAGACATAATCAACCGCTAACAAGATATATAAATTCCCAAAAAATTTGTGAAAAAGGCCAATAAAATCTATACCCCAAACATCGAATATCTTCACAACCAAGATAGATTGGAGCGGCATCTCATTTCTTCATGAAATCCGACCCATGTGTTGACACCGTAAACAAGTTTTGCAATGGTCGTTTGGGTCTTTAAATAATGTTGGCCAATAAAAGCAACATTGAAAACTTTATCCACCGTTTTACGTTGACCAAATTGACCGCCGTATGCCTGATAATGACAAAAAGACAATACACTCTAGAATTCATCGTTAGGGACACATCTGGGAATGATTTGATCGGAACAATACTTAAATTAATAAGGTTCATCCCAGTAAAAGTATTTTACTTAGGATAGAAATCAAAGATTATCTTGTTTCAACCAATCGCTAGGAATAAGTCCTGTTTCTAGATAATTCACAATATCCACGAACCAAGGTTCGCAGGATACAGTCAAAAGCTGTTCGTCTGGGAAGGAGTCATTTATTGGCACGGTCAACGTTGCTGAAGAATTGATGCATGAAAGATGGTCGGTTACAACGTTTTCACATCCACTCTTATCTAGTATGACAAGATCAAATTCTTGTAACAACTGGATTCAACGTATTAGCCTGGCCTCAGCATCCTTCTTCGATAAAAGGTGTCTTAAGGCAGAGCGATCAGTGTAAACCATTATTGCCGAGCCAATCAAATAGGGCCTGAATTTTTCTAATGCAAATACAACTGCCAAGAGTTCTTTCTCGGTAGTTGTGTAATTAATTTTTGTATAGTTCAAGGTCCTACTTGCATATTAAATTGCATGTGATATCTTATCAATGTGTTGTCCTAAAACTGCACCAATATCAAAATCTGATGTATCATACATAAGCTCGAACAGGTGGTTCCAATCCGGAGATGATAGAATGGAGGCTGAAGTGAGAGATCTTTTAAGCGAGTCAAAAGCAGCCTTACAATCCGAATCGAAGTGAAATGTTGTATCCTTATCCAAGAAAAGAGTTATGGGTCTAGCAATTTTGCTAAAGTCCTTAATGAATCTCCTATAAAATCCAGCATAACTAAGGAAGGATCATATATCTTTGACGCAATTGGGAGGAGGAAGGTTATGGATGACATCAATTTTAACTCTGTCTACCTCAATGACTTTTTGTGAAATGATATGTCCAAGGACAATACGTTTTGAACCATGAAATGGCATTTTTCCCAATTCAAGGTTAAGTTCTTATCCTTACAGCGGGTAAGAACCGTGTCAAGATGACGTAGGCATTCCTCAAAGGAGTCCAAAAATATGGAGAAATCGTTCATAAATATCTCACGAAAATTCTCGACCATGTCTGAGAATATCCCCATCATACACCGCTGAAATGTAGCGGGAGCGTTGGATAACCCAAAGAGCATGCGTCTATATGCAAAAGTACCGAAAGGACAAGTAAATGTTGTTTTATCTTGACCCTTTTCGGCAATGGGGATCTGGTTATAGCCAGAGTATCCGTCCAAGAAACAATAGTATTCATATCCAGCTAATCATTCTAACATCTGGTCAATGAAAGGTAGAGGGAGTGATCTTTCCTCGTTGCGGTATTGAGTTTTCTGTAATCAATACATACGCGCCATCCATTTTGGGTGTGTGTTTGGATCAACTCATTTGTTATGACCGTGATGCCAGACTTTTTAGGGACCACATGAATAGGACTTACCCAATGGCTATCAGATATTGGGTAAATTATACCAATATCTAGGCACTTGACGATTTCTTTCTTTACCGCCTCCTTCATAACGGGATTTAACCGTATTTGTGGGTCTCGGGTTGGATTGGCTGCATCCATCAAATGTATATGATGTTCAACAATCAAGAGACTAATCCCTTTGATGTCAGACATTGTCCAACCAAATGCTTTCCGATTTTATCTCAATACCGCCAAAAGTGTGTTCTCTTACTCTAAAACTAAAGAAGCGGATATGATCACGGGCAAAGATTCATTATCACCTAAATATGCATATTTAAGATGAGAAGATAGTGGTTTGAGATCTGTATCGGCGGAGAGACGATAGAAGGTGGGGTAAAGGAATGATACTCGGACTCCCTAAGAGGTTCATAACTTGTGTAGTATATTGACTCGGAAAGCGCTGCTGACTTTTGCGACGAGTCAAAAGATTCAAACTCAGGGATGGACTCACCGAAGATGTCTCCGCGATAATAATTTTCCAGATCAAACAATGCCGCACTAGTGTTGTCGAGATCATCATAGCAAAGTACTTCTGCTTCGCAGCTGTCGAAAGCTATCTCGTTGATAGAACAGACATCGATTAAATGAGCAGAAGGTTCAGATGGTTGACTTCCAAGCTTATAAATATTAAACTCAATTGTCATCTTCCCGAAGGATAAGTTCATAGAACCGTTACGACAATTAATGACAGCGTTGGAAGTTGCTAGAAAAGGTCGACCGAGTATCACCGGGATTTGGTTCAGTGGGTTCGTCACAGGCTGTATATCTAAAACAATAAAGTCCACAGGGAATATGAATTTTCTAACTTTGATTAACATATCCTCTAGCTCATCCCTAGGTTGGGCGATAGATCAGTCTGCGATCAGGAGAGTGCAATGAGCAGGTTTCAACTCTCCTATACATATCTTCTTATAGACGGAAAATGGAAACAAGTTAACATTAGCGCCGAGGACAAGTAGAGCACGATTAATACTTTTACCCCTAATAGTTATAGATATTGTAGGACAACCAGGGTCCTTACGTTTCTTAGGTAATTGTTGGGTAAAAGCTGTGCTTACATTACTCGTCATGAATACATTTTTCGGCACTTGAGTTTTCTCTTCATAGTGCACAAGTCCTTAAGGATTTTTGCATAAGACGGAAGTTATTGAATAGAATCTAGGAAAGGAATATTTATGTTAACTTGCTTAAATATTTCCACAATCTTCTCCATGTAGGGTTCCTAGGCACTCTTGTGAAAGTTCAAAAGGCATCAAACATGCCCGGATAAAAATTTAGACGTGCCGAACAACCCAAAGCCGGGATCTTTGCTAGATTATTAGGGTTTAACATGCAAGATGATAACTTTTATCTAAGTGTGAAGGATTAAAACCTTTGTAGTCCGCTCCTTCACTTCACAAGCTCCGAGTAGAAGTCCCTTTGCCGCGATCCACGATCTCCCGGACTCATGAGAGGCTCCACGACTCGAACGATCCATGCTAGCTCGAAGTATTCCAAATCTCCGATGATCTACCTCGAAGTTGCAAAGACTCAAGCTTTCTCACTCAAAAGAGATGAACACACTAATCCCATGGGCTAGATGAGATGAGGATGAGAGAGTAGTAATTTTGCTTTCTTTTTATATCATTTTCTCATATTTATTCATCACTTAAGGATTTTCTTCTAGCAAGCTTTTCAAGAGAGAAGAAGATGATAATGGAAAATCAATAATAAGATTAAATCCTTTTGTGATGAATAGAATGAAAGCTATATGATTGATTATAAACCATGGTCAAGGATGAGTGGCTAGGATTTAGTAGAGAAATAACTAGAGTTAGGGTTTGGTTGGGTTAAGAATGTGTCATCCTAAAATATCCTAAGAATGACAAAAGAATAAAGCTTCTAGAAGGTGCATGAAGTCTCCAACCCTAATCAAACCCTAACCTCAATTAATCATCCTTAAACATGTTTAACAATTAATCATATCATGTCACAATAATATATATCATATATATATTATATATTTGCAACAAAAGAAAATAATACAATTAACATATATCGCATATATATCAATGTATCATCCAGTGAGAAAATGAAATAATAAAGCGAGCCAATATTAGATAATGTAATAATATATCATATATATTATTATACATTAAATCATCGAATCAACACTTGATCCGACGATCCGGCTATATCGAATATTACCGACTAATATATCATGTACCGATTCATCGAATCAACACTTGATTCGATGACCCGGTTCATATCTTAATATACCGAAATAATAATACGGTATCCCATATCGCATTATTCTCGGTCCTGCACATATCACATATGTGCCTCTACTCCGTTTCGCCTGAGCCAAGAAACGTCTGTGTAGGACTCTAAAGAATCGTTAATACGCCGGTAGCAGGTGATGATCATATCAAACACCCACAAGCTGCAAGCGGTCAGCTAAACGTAACAGCCACCCAGGTATTGAGCGATCAGAAGATCAACAAGCTAGCCTGTGCGTTCTCCTGTGAATCCAATCAGTTACACTCCCGTACAGTCCGGTCTGTTCGTCTGATATGTCGCATATTAAGTCTAGGGGTGGTATACGTCAGACCCCAGTAACCGATAAGTCGTGTCGATGTGTGGCTCATAACGGGTCGAGAAACTACTAGTAACACTTACCAGTAAATCTCCATATCAGCCCTGGATAGGGACTTCCAGTTATAGCCAATCGAACACAGCACAACATCAACTCCCTATACCAGGAGAGACGAATCTCCTCCTATCGCTCATTGCCTCCATGTGATTCGGGACTGTACCCAAAAGCCACCGTTTTGCACGCCCTCTTGGACGTGGTAAGGTGGAAATCAAAGCACAGTGGGAATCACACAAGACTCCATGACGATCTCGGGTCTACAGACTACCCTGTACCAGTGTCACCGTAGAACTGCCATCTGACGTGTGGTATAACACCATCTGGGAGTTCTCGGCGAGTCCGTTCAGTGTACCCAGTCTCCACTGAGCACCCGTACACCATCTCTGATGTCTAACACCGATGGATATGGGATCATCCATCGCCCATCATATGGGTCAAGATGCGTATACGCTAGTCTACTCTGGTGTATCGATGCCCTATCTTGATATACCCTCGACTAGGAATAGTTATAGGATGTACTCATCGACTACGATGGCCCCACTAGTATGATCTCATCATAGTCCCAGTAGTCGAGTACAGATCCTAAGGGCTTTATCAACATGTGAGAGTAAAACAGTAAACCAATACGAGTCAACATGTTAAGATAAAGTGAAACCAAATAGAATACTATCATGACGAGCAAGAAAGTCATCTCTATATATAACCAAGCATCCATTATAATATACATCATATGTACAACAATGGCCTCTAGGGCATATACATAACTAACAATCTCCCACTTGCACTAAAGCCAGCTGCTGTAGTATCTCATACCTAGCATCCCGAATAATCTCTCAAACTGTATCTGGGGAATAGCCTTCGTGAATGGATCCGCAGTGTTGTCCTTCGTATCTACTCTCCTGACCTCGATCTCCCAGCGATCAACTATCTCCCTGATCAGGTGATATCGCCTCAGAATATGTCTGGACTTTTGATGGGATCTGGGTTCCTTGGCCAATGCCACAGCTCCATTGTTATCACAATACAGAGGTATTGGATGCTCAATGGCTGGAACCACACCAAGTTCACTAATGAACTTCTTTATCCAGACAGCCTCCTTGGCAGCATCGTTGGCAGCGATGTATTCAGCCTCCATCGTCGAGTCTGCAACGGTATCCTGTTTGGAACTCTTCCAACATACCGCCCCTCCATTGAGGGTAAAGACAAAACCCGAATGCGACTTAGAGTCGTCCTTATCACTTTGGAAGCTGGAATCGGTAAAGGACTCCACCTGGAGTTCTCCATTACCATACACCAAGAACATCTCTTTAGTCCTTCGTAAGTACTTGAGAATGTTCTTCACAGCTGTCCAGTGACTCTCTCCAGGATCTGCTTGATACCGACTCACTACACTTAGTGAGTATGCTACATCGGGTCTGGTACATAGCATCGCATACATGATAGAGCCTACTGCCGAAGCATAGGGTATCCCTTGCATGCAAGCTCTCTCCAAATCAGTCTTGGGAGACATCTCTTTGGAGAGAGTGAGTCCAGAGATCGTGGGTTGGTTTCCACGCTTAGATTCTTCCATACTAAACCTCTTTAGTATGGTGTCAATGTATCTGGATTGGGACAATCCCAGTATCCGTTTAGATCTATCTCTATAGATCCTGATTCCCAATATGCAGGAGGCATCACCTAGATCTTTCATTGAGAATCTCTGTGATAAGAAGAGCTTGACTGATTGCAGCATAGGAATATCATTTCCTATCAAGAGTATGTCATCCACGTACAATACGAGGAAGAAAACCTTACCCTCTGCTACCTTCTTATAGATACAAGGTTCATCAATATTTTTGATGAAGTCAAACTCTTTGACTACAACATCAAAACAGATGTTCCAACTCCGCGATGCTTGCTTTAACCCATAGATGGATTTAACCAGCTTGCACACCTTTCCGCCGCTCCCACTATCTACGAAGCCCTCTGGCTGAGTCATGTCCACGCTCTCTTCTAAATCACCGTTTAGAAAGGCAGTCTTAACATCCATTTGCCAGATTTTGTAGTCATGGTATGCAGCAATGGCAAGTAAGATCCGGATGGACTTAAGCATAGCCACTGGAGAAAAGGTTTCGTCATAATCCACACCTGGTCGTTGACGAAAACCCTTTGCTACAAGTCTAGCTTTGAAAGTCTCAACTTTTCCATCTACACCAAATTTCTTTTTAAAAATCCACTTGCTCCCAATGGGTTTTACCCCTTCAGGAGAATTTTCTAAAATCCATACTTTATTGGTGTACATGGATTCCATCTCAGATCGCATTGCATCCAGCCATTTCACGGAGTCACTACTCGTGATGGCCTGCTCGAAACTAGTCGGGTCATCATCATCCATGATGCAATCCTCGCTTCCACCATCAATAAGAAAACCGTAGTATCTCTCAGGTGGACGAGAAACCCTACTAGATCTGCGGAGAGGTTGGGGTTCGTCGGGTACTACTGAATCCTCCGGTTCTACTAAATCATCTGTCGTAGTTTGTGTTGCTTGAACCTCTTCCAGTTCTACCTCATTTCCAACAATTTCTTTCATAAGAAAACTCTTTTCTAAAAAGGTGGCATGTCGAGAAACAAACACTTTTTGTTCCTCGGAGTGGTAGAAGATATACCCTCGCGAATGCTTGGGATATCCAATAAACTTACATAGGACAGACCTTGCCTCGAGCTTGCCCGGATTTTGTGTTTTAACATAGGCCGGGCAACCCCATATCTTAATAAAATTAAGATATGGTCTCTTCCCTTCCCATATCTTATATGGGGTGGTAGGCACAGATTTGGTAGGAACTTTATTCAGTATGTATGCCGCTGTCTCAAGCGCATACCCCCAGAAGGAAATAGGTAACTCAGCATCGCTCATCATAGAGCGCACCATATCTAATAGGGTGAGATTCCTCCGCTCAGATACACCGTTGTGCTGTGGTGTATAAGGAAGAGTAAGCTGAGAGATAATCCCATTCTCTTTTAGATAATCTAAAAACTCACCGCTTAAGTATTCACCTCCTCGATCAGATCGAAGAATCTTAATACTTTTGCCCGTTTGGTTCTCTACTTCGTGCTTATTTTCTCTGCATTTCTCAAAAGCTTCAGACTTGTGTTTCATCAGAAAAACATGTCCGTATCTAGAGAGATCGTCAGTGAATGTAATGAAGTAGGAAGAACCGTTCCTGGCATGCGTAGACATGGGACCGCATACATCACTATGTACCAGTCCTGAGAGTTCGGTAACTCTTTCTCCGTGTCCACTAAACGGAGCTTTGGTCATTTTTCCTTTGAGACATGAATGGCAAGTATCATAAGATGATAATTCGAACGGATTCAAATAACCATCTTTATTCAACTTAGCCAGTCGTGTCGCATTGATATGACCAAGTCTACAATGCCACAAGTAGGATTCGTTCATATCTGAACTTTTCCTCTTGTGTGTGTTTTGTATATTCAGGACTGTATTCTGATTTAGAATGAATATGCCATTATGTAACGAGCCTGATGCAATCAACTTTTGATCTAGGAATATGTTCATAACATTATCCTTTACTACAAAATTATATCCTTCTTTACTTAATAAAGAAACTGATATAATGTTGCACATCATGTTCGGTATATAATAACACTCATTCAAAATCAGTGTATTATGACTTGGTAATACAAGGTGATATTCGCCAACTGCTTTGGCTACAATACTTGCACCGTTCCCTACTTGAACGGAATGAACACCTTTTCCTAGTTCTCTACCTTTTTGCAGCCCATGTAACAATTTACATATGTGGGATTCTGATCCGGTATCTAATACCCAGGACGTAGGGTGAACTGAGAAACAGTTCTCAATAACTAACACACCTGAAGAAGATGCATCAACATGCATGCTCTTTTGGGCGGCGTGAGAATCCAGATATTCTTCTATTTCCTGTTCAATCTTATAACTCTTATAAGAAAGAACGGGTCCAACATTCCCTAGCTCAGTACAATAATTGGGTTCAGTCAATACATCCATATTATTATCTTGATTATGACATGACATGGTCGCTACCTGGAGAGAGAGAGAAGAAAACACTTTAGCGTATGCTCTTGCAAGATTAGATTGGTTATTATCTTATCTAATCAGGATGTCTCCCACTGGTTTTATCAAATCTATCTTAAAACCCTAAAAGGTAAGATTAGCCGGGATTAATTACACCCTACAATTTCGTCAATCTTTCAGCCAGATCAGTGTCGGTACTTTGAGGGAGGTTCCCCGTGCTTTCGCACGGACCTAATTAAAGTAAACCTCGTTTTCCCATAGGCATAACCCCGTTAACACTTTTCTAGAAACCTACTTGAATGACTAATTGTCCTGTGTAAAACTCTCCCAGGAGTAACACTTACTCGCAGTGGGTATCGGGATCCAACTATCTCATAGAAGGTATGCAATCTCATTGCAAATTTCAACACTTGAAATTCCCGATAATATTTTTACCCCTAGCGTCCCATGACCTTGACGGAGGCCAAACTACCCATAGGGCGCTAGTCAAGTTCAACCCGTCATTTCTTGATTGAATTAAACCCACCCGTACGACCCTTGACGGAGGCCAAACTACGCCGTACGAATACCTTAATCCAATCGCATCATATGCTAGCAGATAAGCACTAGTTAGCTACCGTACACTACGCCTTGACGGAGGCAAAACAACCGCAGCACGAATACTAAGTAGTACTAATCTGAAATCACGGAAGGTTACGCAGGTTTTTTAGAAAACCCTGAGCGTAATGAACTTGATATCGTCGTAGAATCGAGTAGTTTTTGAAAAGGAGTGTTTTTTAGGCTCTTCTTAGTTTCGCTAAAGGGGTCACTCCCGGTGAAGGGATCGTCGGCCCTTTCCTCATCGAATAAGGTGCAGGATATATCATATATACCGCTGTGCAAAGCAAAACACTAAAAGCAATCAAAAGACAAACCGAGTTTTGTAGCATCTGCCAGTTTTGCTAAAGGAGTCACTCCCGGTGAAGGGATCTCGGTCCTTTCCTCAACGAATAAGGTGCAGGATATATCGTATATATCACTGTGCAAAGCAAAACTGTAGCTACCCCTTTTATAAAGTTTTGATTCTACAACATCTTTAGGTTTCTTTTCCTTTTATTAATCTTATGAATAAAAATCCCATCAGCTTATGCTTCCTAAGCATCACAGAAGAAATGAAAGCAGTAATATTTATATATCAGCATATATATATATAATATAAGCATTCGTCTCAGGCAGTAATATGATCTCATTACAGAACATTGCAGCAGAAGAACATATATGAAATATTGGATATAGTAGGACATCCGTGTTTTTAATACGAGCCTGTATAAAACACGGATTCCACGGTCACGACGAATAGCCAAACCCACATCCCAAGACCCCTACGAGAGCGGCAAGTAATACTGCCAATTCTAGGATTAGGAGACCCGGTCTCGACTCCTCGAGATGGCCTCCCACTGGACCCTAGAACCCGGTTACTTGTGCTCCCCTCCTTGGGTCTACCTAATGCGGAAAAGTAAATAATATACACTGGTGACATCAACCGCAACCTGGAAGTGCCCCAAATAAAAGAATATTACATTACAGATGAATTTTACATGAATGAAAATAAAAACCCTCATCTCACATAAAACCCCCGGCTATTCTGAACGCGACGATCCAATATAACATATCACAGCAACACATAATATCACATATCATCAACGTAAGTAAATATGCGCATCCCAATTGTCGTTGACATATAGCAACGAAACCGGCGATATCACATATTACACTTACGGTCACAGAAAAGAAAGTGTAAAACTACAACATTTGGAATCCACAATCACTTTAGACATCGTAAATCCTAAATATCACATACTTCGCATTTCATGCCTAACTCTATGAATTCCACATATTGTATCACATTCCAGATAAATAGACAGTATTAAACTTTTCGAACAGATAATCAAACACCCAAAATTTCCTAAACTGCTCAACACTTGAGCGGAGTTCAAATAATCCCAGAATATGTCACAGTACCGGTGATCCAGCCGTAGAAGGGTCAAGCCAACGCCTCACATGTGGCACGCCGTACTGCCCCAAACCCGAAGGTTCAAAAGGCAGTTCAAGACGGTCACATAATCGAGTTAAGGTTTGTTGTCTTCTAGAGGGTCCACCGCTTAACTTGTACAATTTTTCCGAAAGATTAAAACCCGAAGAAATTTCAACACTTGAAAGTTTGCCGTACCGGGAAACAGTGAGTTAATGATATCCGTTCAAATAGTTTAACAATTTCTAAATATCCGGAAAGAAATACGAATTTAAAATTTCCGATCGAGTCTACTATTACAAAATAAACCCCAGAATTTTCAACACCTGAAACAAATTAAAAATACCCAGAAGCATCAACAAGCACCTACGGACATTACCATAAAATCCACGTGTCACAATACTATCAATCCGCCGCGGAACCGCAACATAAGCTTGCTTACGCCGCGGTTCCGCCGCCGTTTGATCGAATTGGGGGCTCGGGTTTTATGGTAATTCTTAGAATTCCCTGCTGATTTTTTTACATATTTTTAATTCAGAAAAAACCCCAAATTTAAAAAATTTCCAGAGAGGGGTCTAGTTTCGTCGTTTCGGGTTCGATCGGAGTTTTAACTTCGTAAACACATCGCCTAATGCTCTAGCTAGGCTCTGATACCACTGTAGGGTTCCTAGGCACTCTTATGAAAGTTCAAAAGGCATCAAACATGCCCGGATAGAAATTTAGACGTGCCGAACAACCCAAAGCCGGGATCTTTGCTAGATTATTAGGGTTTAACATGCAAGATGATAACTTTTATCTAAGTGTGAGGGATTACAACCTTTGTAGTCCGCTCCTTCACTTCACAAGCTCCGAGTAGAAGTCCCTTTGCCGCGATCCACGATCTCCCGGACTCATGAGAGGCTCCACGACTCGAACGATCCATGCTAGCTCGAAGTATTCCAAATCTCCGATGATCTACCTCGAAGTTGCAAAGACTCAAGCTTTCTCACTCAAAAGAGATGAACACACTAATCCCATGGGCTAGATGAGATGAGGATGAGAGAGTAGTAATTTTGCTTTCTTTTTATATCATTTTCTCATATTTATTCATCACTTAAGGATTTTCAAGCAAGCTTTTCAAGAGAGAGGAAGATGATAATGGAAAATCAATAATAAGATTAAAACCTTTTGTGATGAATAGAATGAAAGCTATATGATTGATTATAAACCATGGTCAAGGATGAGTGGCTAGGATTTAGTAGAGAAATAACTAGAGTTAGGGTTTGGTTGGGTTAAGAATGTGTCATCCTAAAATATCCTAAGAATGACAAAAGAATAAAGCTTCTAGAAGGTGCATGAAGTATCCAACTCTAATCAAACCCTAACCTCAATTAATCATCCTTAAACATGTTTAACAATTAATCATATCATGTCACAATAATATATATCATATATATATTATATATTTGCAACAAAAGAAAATAATACAATTAACATATATCGCATATATATCAATGTATCATCCAGTGAGAAGATGAAATAATAAAGCGAGCCAATATTAGATAATGTAATAATATATCATATATATTATTATATATTAAATCATCGAATCAACACTTGATCCGACGATCCGGCTATATCGAATATTACCGACTAATATATCATGTACCGATTCATCGAATCAACACTTGATCCGATGACCCGGTTCATATCTTAATATACCGAGATAATAATACAGTACCCATATCGCATTATTCTCGGTCCTGCACATATCACATATGTGCCTCTACTCCGTTTCGCCTGAGCCAAGAAACCTCTGTGTAGGACTCTAAAGAATCGTCAATACGCCGGTAGCAGGTGATGATCATATCAAACACCCACAAGCTGCAAGCGGTCAGCTAAACGTAACAGCCACCCAGGTATTGAGCGATCAGAAGATCAACAAGCTAGCCTGTGCGTTCTCCTGTGAATCCAATCAGTAACACTCCCGTACAGTCCGGTCTGTTCGTCTGATATGTCGCATATCAAGTCTAGGGGTGGTATACGTCAGACCCCAGTAACCGATAAGTCGTGTCGATGTGTGGCTCATAACGGGTTGAGAAACTACTAGTAACACTTACCAGTAAATCTCCATATCAGCCCTGGCCAGGGACTTCCAGTTATAGCCAATCAAACACAGCACAACATCAACTCCCTATACCGAGAGAGACGAATCCCCTCCTATCGCTCATTGCCTCCATGTGATTCGGGAATGTACCCAAAAGCCACCGTTTTGCACGCCCTCTTGGACGTGGTAAGGTGGAAATCAAAGCACAGTGGGAATCACACAAGACTCCATGACGATCTCGGGTCTACAGACTACCCTGTACCAGTGTCACCGTAGAACTGCCATCTGACGTGTGGTATAACACCATCTGGGAGTTCTCGGCGAGTCCGTTCAGTGTACCCAGTCTCCACTGAGCACCCGTACACCATCTCTGATGTCTAACACCGATGGATATGGGATCATCCATCGCCCATCATATGGGTCAAGATGCGTATACGCTAGTCTACTCTGGTGTATCGATGCCCTGTCTCGATATACCCTCGACTAGGAACAGTTATAGGATGTACTCATCGACTACGATGGCCCCACTAGTATGATCTCATCATAGTTTCAGTAGTCGAGTACAGATCCTAAGGGCTTTATCAACATGTGAGAGTACAGTAAACCAATACGAGTCAACATGTTAAGATAAAGTGAAACCAAATAGCCTACTATCATGACGAGCAAGAAAGTCATCTCTATATATAACCAAGTATCCATTATAATATACATCATATGTACAACAATGGCCTCTAGGGCATATACATAACTAACACTCCATTTGTGCGTTAGGTTTGTTGGCCCTCAACCTGTTTGGAAACAGAGCTTTATCAATAAGTTTTGGGTCCTACATATGTGGAGAAGTTTGTGGGGATGGAATCGATCCCAGAATTGGAGTTGGAATCGTTTTAGGTTGACAAGATGAAGTAGGATGAGTGTTCGAGCCTTGGGGAAAATGGAGAATAGGCTCCGAAGAAGGTGGGAGACTAGACGAATTAGGGCAAGAAGTGGAAGCCGGGGTTTCAATTGATTCCTCAATTTGTCCACCCACATGGTTGTTCGACACTTTTCCTGATCTCATCGTGGTAATGGCACACACATTATGACTTTATGAGTGGCTACGATTCGGTAGGGGCCGAGATGGAAATTTCCCTTTTTCTTTCGCACCCATCGCGGCATATATTTGTGCAAGTTGTGTTTCTATCTATTTTATACTTTCACCGTGGGAGGTGGTGGTCTGTATTAATGCTCGTTTAGAAGAATTTATATCATCCATAGCTTGCATGGAATGTTTAATAAACATATCCAAGCTTCGTTCGAGTATAGATGAGTTTTCGGTACCGGCCGTTTGGAATGAATTATTATAAGGTGTAGAATTGTTGGCCGGATTCTGAAAAGGTTGCGATTGAAAAGGGTGCTGATTCTATTGGTGTGGTTGTTGTTGCTGTGGAGGAGGTCTTTGATAATTGCTTGGGAACCGGTTTTGATTTTGGGTTTGGTTTTGGTTCCAAGAAAAATTAAGATGATTCCTCCATCCCTGATTGTATATGGAAGAATAAGGATCGTTTCTAGGTCGCTGCTGAAAAGTAGCATTAGTGCATTCTTGACTTTGAAATGGTGCATTCAAAGGACATTTCTCTGTCAGATGTGATGGGTCGGAACAGCAACCATCCATGGTCTTAGGAAGCGTAACCTGATTTAGGGAGGCTGATGAGAAATTGTTCTCTAAAGCGTCGTGTTTCTTTTGCATCGCTGCCATTTCGGCTTTTACTTCGATGGAAACAGCGAGCTTATGGATACCTCCCTTAGATGATGGTCTAACGCTTTCCCACTGCAAATTGTGTTCAACGAGATCGTTCAGAAATTTCCAAGCTTCACCATCATCTTTGGACATGAAATTGTATTGAAAAGTGGTTTCAAGCATCTGCTTTGTCGCTGGATTAATGCCCTGATATATAATTCGGCACAAATCCCATATATTTATTCCGTGATAAGGACATTGGACAAGCAGATCTTTAAACTGTTCAAAGCACTTCCGAAATGGTTCATTGGGAAGCTGGGTAAACCATTTGATTTCGCTTCGAACACAGGCGGTTTTATGATTGGAGTACCGCGTCAACGTCATCGGAATGGTTGTCGCGAGACCCCTTGGAGCTTTCAAAACGAGGTAAGGAATGCTATCACGAATTCATCCCAATTGGTAATAGAGTGTGCGGCAGTGTTATAAAGCCATTTTTCTGCTAGATCGCACAATGTAAAAAGGAGAAGACGCAAGCGCGTAGTATCCACTAAATGTTGTGAAGTACCCATCATTGAACATACGTTTTCGAATTTGGTGATAAGAACGTGTGCGTCTTCAGACTCAAGCCCATGAAATTTTGGCAACAGGTTGATGAAGTGGAGTTTAATTTCAAAATTATCCCTATTGGCTGGTGGAATAGATAGATAGGTAGGAAGGGGGCGGCGTATAGGATAGCATCTCTCTTGGAAAGAGATGCGCGGTGGATTCTACGCACCGATGGGTGGTGGCAGGGTGGTGTTATAATCTGATGAAGAACCATCCATCTCGATCGATGAGGTAGCTGGAGGGGAAAAAGCAAATGATGATGTAACGTTTTAGAAATCGTTATGCGAATTTTTCCGTTTTAGGGTAAAATAGTCGGTGTTTTCCGTTTTAACCCGATTGTGATCAAACTTCTGTAAAGACTTGATGGAACCTAGTTTAGCTAGATTAAAGCTAGATTGCGGGCTTTAGGGGTCAATTGGATGTTTTGGTTCACATAGAATTTTTCCCTAATTTAATATTATTTTAAGTTGTTAATTATGCACTTAATTAGTGGTAATTACAATTTTGGTTTGGGTTAATTATTTCTAATGTGAATCTAGGCTAATCTAATCACTTGATTTTTTGTTAATCCAACCATCCATAATATCTAGATATTTGTGAGTATTTAAGTTGTTTTTTTAAAAGAAAAGAAAAGAAAGGGTGGCATTTTGCACTAATGAGCATTTATTACATTTTTTGCTAGAAATTTCCACACACTTCAAAAACCACTCTCACCTTCCTCTTTTGGCCGAGCCTCCAAGTTTTGCCCATGCTTGTTCCTTGCCATTTTCTTCATTCTCCATGCTCAATAAAGCTCCAAAAATCCTTAAATAAATCCACAAAACTCATAAACACTTAACCCATTATTCTTCTTCACTAAACTAGCATGGATCTTCAAGAAAAACATTATTTTGGAGGGTTAATTTGGTGTTCTTGAGGAGGTATAATTTCAGACCCTAATCTTTAATTGTTGTATTTTAATCGGTAAGTTAGTTATTTAATTGTTTCGTGATGCGAATAATATAAACAAAATATTTAATTGTTTCGTGATAGCTTATTTTGCATGATTAATTGTTTCGTGATAATTTTAGTGAAGTTCAAGTTAGGGTTTAACTTGATGAAAAGGTTAATTGTTAATTGAAGATTAGGAAAACTTAAAATAGTGGAAATATGATAATTGTTGTTAATTCCTAATTTGTCTAATTGTGTTTTTAGCAAACTAAGTTTTAACAAAGCATTTTTGGGTGAGATTAAAATTATGGAAATGATTTGGATAACTTAGTTAAGCTACTTTGCGATGTTTGTGACCCCTAGAATTGTGCTAGCTTTAGACTTATGCTAATTTACGTGATAAGTTGCTTACTAGGTTTCGATGAATTTTGGACGTGGGTTCAATTGGTCGTTGCGAGGTTTTATATATTATCTTCCTCGTATTTTATTATGTTGTGTTTGCACGATCGGTACGATCAGAGTCTAGACGTGGTAGTTGCGTAGTTTAGCGACCCTAACTAGGGTTTTTGCCGATGTCGTGCGCGTTTTGTGCACTAGGTATGCAGTATAATTTTCTGGGCGTTATCCTTGCGTTTCGTTATTGTTGTGTCGGTGTAGGATATTTAGCTTATGTGATGTGTTTGTGAAATTTTAGGGTCCCAAGAGGGGACTTCGGACGCTGCGAATAAAGGGAAGCAGGTTGTCGGATTTTCGTAGCTCGAGATCATTGGTGAGTAGATTTAACATCTACGGGGAAATCGCCCGTATGGAGTTATGAGTCAGGGCTGGATTTGATATGATAGCTACATATTATTCGCATATAAGTTGATTGCATATGAACTTCATTGCATATAGTTACTTGTTGTACCTGAACCTGTACCTATTATACACTGCATTATTATTGACAGCGCATGTTGCACGAGCACCTATTGTATGCTACACACACACTGTCGGTAATTTCCATGATATGCACAACACAAATATTCATATGATATACCTTGCTATGGGTTAGCGACATAGAGACATTTATTTTTGTGCGGTGGCGCATATGACATATAGTATGCCTTGTTATACCTACATGCTTACATATAGTATGCCTTGCTATACCTACATGCTCACACATATACTTTGCTATTGTTACATGTTCAGTTTTATACGATATATCGGGGTATGGGACGCTGTTATATATATTTATGGGATTCTGATACTTGGGAACCGCGTGATATATTTAATGACTTGATGCATTAAAATAGCGGACTTTTCCCGTGATATGCTCATGTTGTTGTTCTATCTTGCATATGTTATATTACATTGATTTACGCATTTGAGATATGTTTCCATGCGATTTGGGGATTTCTAGTATCGATGTTAGGCACTTATATTTCGAGAGATTTATGGACATTGGAAACCGATACGTGGAACACGAGTGTCGAGATTGGACACTTGGGTTTCGAGAAACGTATGTATATCAGAGCAACCGATACGTGGAACACGAGTGTCGAGTTTGGACACTTGGGTTTTGAGGAACGTATGGATATCATGAAACTGATACGTAAAACACAAGTGAGGTTGGACACTTGGGTTTCGAGGAAAATAAGGATACGAGTATTTATGTGTCGATGATGGGCACCGGTTTTCATGTTATTTCGGGTGTCGATGTTTGACACTCAGGTTACATGAGATTTACAGGGCCGATCTGAGGATTTTGGGATTTGGGGTGTTGTTGATTTACACCGGGTTTTTCCATTCTTATGATTTATGCATGAGATTATTTATTTTTCCTGCACTCAGTATATTATTGATATGCATTGGATTCTTGTAGATATAGTACCCTGGTGGTGTACCTTGATCATGATAGTTGCATATTCATATTGCCATACTTATGCTATCAGCTTACATGCAGACATTGAGATATTGAGACTTGAGATATTGAGATATTGTGTCGATACTTGACACAGATTTCTGTCGTTTTCATTGATGATGTTTCAGTTTTATTATACGAGATTCATTGATGTTTTCTTATATCAGAATTTTCAGATTTCGTGGTTGATTTTCTCATTCAAGATGCATCCATACATCAGACATGTGACACATTACGGTTTAGTGACACTGACACGATGCACTGAGTATTACACTTATGCATAGATTATTACCCATTCACTACTAGATGACTACTGTTATATATATGCATATTATTATGACCTAGGAGATGGTCGTGCATGAGATTTCTACTCGCAGATGTCTTCTACTCACGAGTTGGCAACTCACCCACGTTGTGCCAAATTTTCCTTCAGGTTCAGATGTACAGGTTTCCTTGGCGGCTTGTTGGCTCACCACTTCATTCAGGGTGATTGCTTGGTAGGTTGGTTCACTTATATCGTGATCACCGTTGTATTCCTATTTATTTCAGTTGTATCTAGTAAGCTCCATCAACCAGACCTGTATTATTTGATAGATTTAGAAGACCGGGTGTTTTTCTTTTAACCTTGCAGTCGCGCTTGTATTATTATGGTTTTCTGGTGGATTTTGGTTTTCCTCTGTGTTTTGTTCCTCGCCCTTCGGCGTTGTATATTATTTTTCTTGCGTGGTTGTTTCTGCCAATTGGCGTAGAGCTAGCCCCCGCTTGGGGATGCCTTTACTATTGCTTGTGTATATACTCCTTGTTTGTACCCGTTTGGGGCCAGTTTTTACAAAAAAGACTCTGCCGAAATTTTTGAGAAAATTTGATGTTGCTTTTAAACATGTTTTCCTACACTTCTTCTTTTAAATGGTTTAGATTTCTTGGCTTCGGCTTGCTTAGATTACGTTACGCCTCTAGATGTTTCGTAATTTAAGTGCCGGTCACGTTCCGTACCTTCGAATCGTGATACTTGATCTTCTGATCACTCAATACCCGGGTGGCCGTTACGTTTAGCAGACCGCTTGCGGTTTGTGGGTGTGATATGATCATCACCTACTGCCGGCGTATTGACGAGTCTTTAGAGTCCTACTCAGAGGTTTCCTGGTTCATGCAAAACAAAGTATGAGCACATATGTGATATGTGCGGGACCGAGATTAATGCGTGTATGTGATACCGTATTCTATTCTCGCGATATGTGATATCGGTCGGTTATATTGAATATAGACGGGTTATCGGATCAAGTGTTGATTCGATATATTGTTACATTAGATATTAGCCGGTTGTATGTGATATAGCCGGATTATTAAATCAATTGTTGATTTAATAATTTAATCTATAATTATATATGTGATATATTAATTTACATTAACTAATATAAGCTCACTTAAATATTTCTTTTTGTCAGAAGTGTGCATATATTATATATGTGATATATATTAATGTACATTTTATTGTGTCATGCTTGATGCCACATGCAACATGGGTGTATGAGACATACACCATGGTTATGATAATCCTAAGGTTTTATTTATTTAAAGTTAATCAAAATTAATTGTAATTAGTGTTAGTTGTATGTATGCCCTAGAGGCCAGTATTGTACAGATGATGTATATTATATTGGATGCTTGGACATATATAGAGATGACTTTCTTGCTCGACATGATAGTATGCTATCTGGTTACTCTTTATCTTAACATGTACACTTGTCTCTTTAAACTGTCTTATAGTTACATGTTGGTAAAGCCCTTAGGATGTGTACTTGACTACCTGGACTATGATGCAGATCATACTAGTAGGGACATGGTAGTCCATAAGTACATCCTTCAAGGTCCCTAGTCGTGGGTGTATCGAGACGGGGCATCGATATACCAGTGTAGACTAGCGTATACGCTTCTCGACCCATGAGATGGGCGATGGATGATCCCATATCCATTGGTGTTTGACATCAGAGATGGTATACGGGTGCTCAGGGGAGACTGGGTACACTGGACGGACTCGCCGAGAACTCCCAGATGGTATTATACCTCACGTCAGATGGCAGTTCCCAGGTGACACTTGTATAGGTTAGTCTGTAGACCCGAGATCGTCATAGAGTCTTGTGTGATTCCCACTGTGCTTTGATCTCCACCTTACCACGTCCATGAGGGCGTGCAAAACGGTGGTCTTTGGGCACAGTCCCGAGTCACATGGAGGCAATGAGCGATAGGAGGGGTTTCGTCTCTCCCGGTATTGGGGGTTGATGTTGCGCAGTGCTCGATTGGCCGTAATAGGGAAGTCTCTGGCCAGGGCTGATCAGAGATTTGCTGGTAAGTGTTACCAGTAGTTTCTCGACCCGTTATGAGCCTCACATCGGCACGACTTATCGGTTATTGGGGTCTGACGTTCACCACCCCTAGACTTGATATGCGACGTATCACACGAACAGACCGGACTGTACGGTAAGTGTTACTGGTTGGATTCACAGGAGTGTGAGCGAGCTAGCTCGTCGATCTTCTGATCGCTCAATACCCGGATGGCCGTTACGTTTAGCAGACCGCTTGCGGCTTGTGGGTGCTTGATATGATCATCATCTACTACCGGCGTATTGACGAGTCTTTAGAGTCCTACACAGAGCTTTCCTGGCTCAAGCGAAACGAAATAGGAGCGCATATGAGATATGTGCAGGACCGAGAATAATGCGTGTATGTGATACCGCATTTCATTCTCGCGATATATATTTCGATTGGTTATATTCGATATGACCTAGTTATCGAATCATTGATTCGATAAATCGATACATTGGATTCTAGTCGGTTATGTGCGATATGACCGGATCATTGAATCAAATGTTGATTTAATGATTTAATGTATAATTATATATTTGATATATTACTTTACATTAACTAGTATTGGTTCACTTTAAACGGATTTTTCTCACTTGATGCACATTGTATATGTGATATGCTTTTGTGCACATTTTTGTATCATGTTTGATGATACTTGTTCATTTGGTTAAGTGTAAAGAATTAAACCATGGTTAAGTAGATAATTAGGGTTTTGATTCTTTCTCTCATTTATTTATCCATTCTTTATTTATATAAATGGATAAATGAAAACATAATGGTTTCTTTTTATCATGAAGCTTGTTGAAGCTTCATGAAGCTTTGACTAAAGAAACCATTTTGTCTTCTAGCTTAACCCTAACCCTTCTCTTTTACCATGGTCTTTTCTCTACACTTAACCTTGGTTTAGTTATGATAAGTATTGATTTATTTTGATTTTATCTCAACACTTATCATATTCTTTCTTCTTCATCATCTTCATCTTCAAGAAAGAAACCTTGATGCCATCAATGGCAACTTGAGTTCTAGTGAGAGAAATCCAATTCTAAAGTGAACCCACCTCCTATTTCTTCACCCTCTACCTCTTGCCAAGTTGTTTTGGGTGTTTTCTTTACAAGTTTCACAACTTTGTGAATTCGGAGCTTGAGCTTGTGCAACCTCGACGTAGATCGTCTTTGACACGAAGCCGACGACCTATTCCGCTCGTTTTCCCGATGAAGCCGACGAATGAGTCTAGGATTCGAAAAGGACAGCGAGAGGATGACTACGTGGAGTTAAGAAAGTGGATATCCGGATCTACAAAGGTTGTAGCATCTAACTTTTAGTTAAGTAGTTAACTAGTTTACCGTTTCGCCTAGAAATCTAGCCGACGATCCGTATTAGGGTTTCTCGGCACCCATAATTTTTGAAATTGGCATGATTGATGCCTTGTGAGACTTCATTAGAGTGCCTAGGAACCCTACAGTGGTATCAGAGACTAGCTAGAGCCTTAGGCGAAGTCTAGACGGAGTTTGAAGTCCGAACGAACCCGAAAACCTAACTTTAAGATGCTCTCTGGATTTTTTCTAAATTCTGGGATTTTTCCAGATTAAAAATGCCTAAAAAATTCAGCAGGAAGATCTAAGAATTATGGTGAAACACGAGCTCATGATACATCTATACAGCCGCGGAAACGCGGCAGAAGTATGGCTTCTGCCGCTGTTCCGCGGCCAACTGTTCAAATTGCGCAATACTGTTTGCACAGTAATTCTTGTTTTCTGGTGCTGGATTTTCTGGGAATTTTTAATATTTATTCAAGAGTTGAATTTTCTGGGATTGTTTTGGGGATTCGGTGTTTCGATCGGAGTATCAGATTTTGTCTATGTAGCTTTCCGGATAAATTTTAGAATATGTTAAAAAGTTCGACCGGATATAAATACCCAATTTTTCCCCTGTCGGGAAATTTCCAACTGTTGGATTTTTTCGTAGTTTAACGACGTTCTAAGTAGTGCAAGTAACGCGATGGACCCTCTAGAAGACAACAAACCTTAACTCGATTATGTGACCGTCTTGAACTGCCCTTTGAACCTTCGGGTTTGGGGCAGTACAGCGTGCCACATGTGAGGCGTTGGTTTGACCCTTCTACGGCTGGACCGTTGGTACTGAGGCACGAACTGAATGTTGTTAGACTTATTTCATGTGTTGAGCTGTATCGGGAAAACTTGGGTATTCGAATGTTCGATCGGAAAGTTTAACATTTTCTGTTTATCTGGAATGTGATACAATAATTAGAATTCACAAACAGTTATGAGATAACTGAATGAATGTTATAAATCTAGCGGTTTAGTTTCACTTGATATCGAAAAGAGTTTTCGATAATAGGACTAAAATGCGGGGTTTATAACTGTAAGGCATATGATGTCTAAAGAGGTTGCGGATTCCAATTGTTGTAGTTTTACACTTTCTTTTCTGTGACCGTAAGTGTAGTATGTTCATATCGCCGGTTTCGTTGCTATACGTCAACGACAATTGGGATATGCATACTTACTTACGTTGATGACATGTGATGTTATGTGTTGCTGGATATGTTATATTGGATCGTCGTGTTCGAATAGCCGGGGTTTTTTTATGTGAGATGAGTGTTTTTCATTTTCATTCATGTAAAAACTTGTATGTAATATTCTTTTATTTGGGGCACTTCCAGGTAGCGGAAGTTGTCACCTTTTGTATATTATTTACTTTTCCGCATTAGGATAGACCCAAGGAGGGGAGCACAAGTAACCGGGTTCTGGGGTCCAGTGGGAGACCAACTCGAGGAGTCGAGTCCGGGTCTCCTAACCCTAGAATTGGCAGGGTTGCTTGCCGCGCTCGTAGGGGTCTAGGGGTGTGGGATTGGCTATTCATCACGACCGTGGAATCCGTGTTTTATACTGGCTCGTATTGAAAACACGGACGTCCTAGTATATCCAATATTTCATATGTTTCTTCTGCTGCGATATCTGTGATGTGATTCTGTGATGGATATAGTTTATAGTATATATGATATATTATATAGACGTTACTTATGTTTTGCACCCGCGCTAGCCTGCCCTGCTCTGTCGTTAGTTACCTAACCTAACGGTGCACGAGGGGACATCGAGGCGAATGCGGATGGCATAAGTGTACGTCGTATTTATCTGTGATGTTTAGGTATTTAAATGATGGGACTTCATTAATGTGATTAATGAAAGAAAAGAAACCTAAGATGTTGTAGAATCAAATTTTAAACTAAACAGGTAGCTACAGTTCTTGCTTTGCATAGCGGTATATATGATATACCCTGCACCTTATTCGATGAGGAAAGGACCGAGATCCCTTCACCGGGAGTGACTCCTTTAGCAATAACTGGCAGATGCTACACACTCGGTTTGTTTTTGATTGCTTCTATAGTTTCTGCTTTGCACAGCGATATATATGATATATCCCGCACCTCATTCGACGAGGAAAGGGCCGACGATCCCTTCACCGGGAGTGACCCCTTTAGCAAAACTAGAAAAGCCTCAAAATCACTCCATTTCAAAACATCATTTGATTCTACAACGATATCAAGTTCATTACGCAATAGGTTTTCAGAAAAACCTGTCGTAGCCCTCCGTCATTTCAGATAAGAACTGTTTAGTATTCGTGCTGCGTTTGTTGGCCTTTGTCAAGGCGTAGTGTGCGGTAGCTAAATAGTGATTATCTGCTTATGCATATGATGCAGATTGTTTCAGGGTAGTCGTACGACCTTGTTGGCCTTTGTCAAGGGTCGTGCGGGTGGGTTTGATTCAATCAAGAAATGACGGGTTGAACTTGACTAGCATCCTGTGATTTGTTTGCCTTTGTCAAGGTCATAGGACACTAGGGGCAAAATATTATCGGGAATTTCAAGTGTTGAAATTTGCAATGAGATTGCATACCTTCTATGAGATGGTTGGATCCCGATACCCACTGCGAGTAAGAGTTACTCCTGGGAGAGTTTTACACATTACAATTAGCCGATCAAGTAGGTGTCTAGAAAGGTGTTAACGAGGTTACGCCTCTGGGAAAACGAGGTTTACAGTAATTAGGTTCGTGCGAAAGCACGGGGGACCTCCCTTAAAGTACCGACACTGGCTTGGCTGAAAGATTAGCGAACTTGTAGTGTGTAATTAATCCCGGCTAGTCTTTCCTTTTAGGGTTTGAAGGAAGATTTGATAAAAACAGTGAGAGCCATCCTGATTAGATAAGATAATAACCAATCTGATCTTGCACGAGCTTACGCTAAAGTGTTTTCTTCTCTCTCTCTCCAGGTAGCGACCATTTCATGCCTTAATAAAGATAATAATATGGATGTATTGACCGAACCCGCATGTTATACTGTGCTGGGGAACGTTGGTTCCGTTCTTACCTATAAGAGTTATAGGACTGAACAGGATATAGGTGAATACCAGGATTCCTATGCCACCCGAATGAAGAAAGTACATGTTGATGCATTTTCTTCGGGTGTGTTCGTTACAGAGAACTGTTTCTCCATTTGCTCCACGTCCTGGGTATTAGATACCGGGTCAGGATCCCATATATGTAATCAGTTACATGGGCTTAGAAAAGGTAGAGAACTTAGAGAAGGTGATAAAGACATTAGAGTTGGAAATGGTGCAATTGTTGCAGCTAAAACTGTCGGGGAATATCACCTTGTATTACCAACTGGTAATACATTGGTTCTGAAAGAATGCTATTACATGCCGAACCTGATATGCAACATTATATCGGTTTCTTTATTAAGTAAAGAGGGATATAATTTTGTATTACAGGATAATGTTATGAACATTTTCCATAACCAAAAGTTGGTTGGATCAGGCACGTTGTGCAATGGCATTTATATTCTAAATCAATCAACAGTTCTGAACATAACAAACACACACAAGAGGAAGAGTTCTGAACTGAACGGATCCTTCTTGTGGCATTGTAGACTGGGTCACATCAATGCGACACGACTAGCTAAGTTGCATAAAGATGGATATTTAAATCCGTTTGAAATTTCATCCTATGACACTTGCCAGTCATGTCTCAAAGGCAAGATGACCAAAACTCCGTTTACGGGACACGGAGAAAGAGTTACTGAACTCTTAGGACTGATACATAGTGATGTATGCAGTCCCATGTCTACACATGCCAGGGATGGTTCTTCATACTTCATTACATTCACTGACGATCTCTCTAGGTTCGGGTATGTGTTCCTGATGAAACACAAATCAGAAGCTTTTGAGAAATTTAGGGAATATAAACAAGAAGTTGAGAACCAAACCGGCAAAATTATTAAAATCCTACGATCTGATCGAGGAGGAGAATACTTAAGCAATGAATTCCTGGAATTCCTAAAAGAGAATGGGATTCTCTCTCAGCTTACTCCTCCTTATACACCACAGCACAACGGTGTATCGGAGCGGAGAAATCGCACCCTATTAGATATGGTGCGCTCTATGATGAGTACAGCTGAGTTACCTATTTCCTTCTGGGGTTATGCGCTGGAGACAGCAGCATACCTATTGAATCAAGTTCCATCTAAATCTATACCTACCACACCATATGAGATATGGAGTGGGAAGAGACCATGTCTTAAACGAGTTAAGATATGGGGTTGCCCGGCCTATGTCAAAAGGCAAAATCCGGACAAACTCGAGGCACGGTCAGTTCTATGTAAGTTTGTGGGATATCCCAAACATTCACATGGATATCTTTTCTACCATACAGAGGAACAAAAAGTGTTTGTTTCTCGACATGCCACCTTTTTAGAAAAGGAATTTCTTGCAAAAGAAATTAGTGGGGATATGGTAGAACTGGAAGAAATTCCGTCTACACAAACTCAAACTGAAGATTTAGTGGAACCAGAGGATTCAGTAGTACCCGACGAACCCCAGCCTCTCCGCCGATCTAGTAGGGTTCCTCGCCAACCTGAGAGATACTACGGTTTTCTCATGGACGGTGGAAGCGACGATTGCATCATGGAGGATGATGACCCAACTAGCTTCGAGCAGGCCATCACGAGTGGGGACTCAGTGAAATGGCTGGATGCTATGCGGTCCTAGATGGAATCCATGTACACCAACAAAGTATGGACTTTAGAAGTTGCTCCTGAAGGGGTAAAACCCATTGGGAGCAAATGGATCTTCAAGAAAAAACTTGGTGTAGATGGGAAAGTGGAGATTTTCAAAGCTAGACTTGTAGCAAAGGGTTTTCGTCAAAGACCAGGTGTGGACTATGACGAGACCTTTTCTCCAGTGGCTATGCTTAAATCCATCCGGATCATGCTTGCCATCGCTGCATATCATGATTACGAAATCTGGCAAATGGATGTTAAGACCGCCTTTCTAAATGGTGATTTAGAAGAGTGCGTGTACATGACTCAGCCAGAGGGCTTCGTAGATAGTGGGAGCAGCGGGAAGGTATGCAAGCTGCTTAAATCCATTTATGGATTAAAGCAAGAATCGCGGAGTTGGAACATCTGCTTTGATGTCGTTATCAAAGAGTTTGATTTCGTCAAAAATCCAAATGAACCTTGTATCTACAAGAAGGTGGCAGAGAGTAAGGTTGTCTTCCTCGTATTGTACATGGACGACATACTCTTGATAGGAAATGATATTCCTATGCTGCAGTCGGTCAAGCTCTTCTTATCATAAAGATTCTCAATGAAAGATCTTGGTGATGCCTCCTACATATTGGGAATCAGGATCTAAAGAGATAGATCCAAACGGATATTGGGATTGTCCCAATCCAGGTACATTGACACCATACTAAAAAGGTTTAGTATGGAAGAATCCAAGCGTGGGAACTTACCCACGATCTCTGGACTCACTCTCTCCAAAGAGATGTCTCCCAAGACTGATTTGGAGAGAGCTCGCATGCAAGGGATAACCTATGCTTCGGCAGTAGGCTCTATCATGTATGCGATGCTATGTACCAGACCCGATGTTGCATACTCACTAAGTGTAGTGAGTCGGTATCAAGCAGATCCTGGAGAGAGTCACTGGACAGCTGTAAAGAACATTCTCAAGTACTTGCGAAGGACTAGAGATATGTTCTTGGTGTATGGTAACGAAAAACTCCAAGTGGAGTACTTTACCGATTCGAGCTTCCAGAGTGATAAGGACGACTCTAAGTCGCAGTCGGGCTTTGTCTTTACCCTTTACGGAGGGGCGGTTAGCTGGAAGAGTTCCAAGCAGGAAACCGTGGCAGACTCGACGATGGAGGCTGAATATATCGCTGCCAACGATGCTGCTAAAGAAGCTGTCTCGATCAAGAAGTTCATTTCTGAACTTGGAGTGCTTCTATCCATTGAGCATCCAATACCTTTGTATTGCGATAACAATGGAGCGGTGGCTTTGGCCAAGGAACCCAGGTCCCATCAGCGATCCAGGCATATTCTGAGGCGGTATCACCTGATCCGGAAGATAGTTGATCGCCGGGAGATCGAGGTCAGGAGGGTTGACACGAAGAACAACACGGCGGATCCACTCACGAAGGCTATTCCCCAAATACAGTTTGAGAGACTCTTCGGGATGCTCGGTATGCGATACTACAGCAGCTGGCCCTAGTGCAAGTGGGAGATTGTTAGTTGTATATATGCCCTAGAGGCCAGTATTGTACAGATGATGTATATTATATTGGATGCTTGGACATATATAGAGATGACTTTTTTGCTCGACATGATAGTATGCTATCTGGTTACTCTTTATCTTAACATGTACACTTGTCTCTTTAAACTGTCTTATAGTTACATGTTGGTAAAGCCCTTAGGATGTGTACTTGACTACCTGGACTATGATGCAGATCATACTAGTGGGGACATGGTAGTCCATAAGTACATCCTTCAAGGTCCCTAGTCGTGGGTGTATCGAGACGGGGCATCGATATACCAGTGTAGACTAGCGTATACGCTTCTCGACCCATGAGATGGGCGATGGATGATCCCATATCCATTGGTGTTTGACATCAGAGATGGTATACGGGTGCTCAGTGGAGACTGGGTACACTGGACGGACTCGCCGAGAACTCCCAGATGGTATTATACCTCACGTCAGATGGCAGTTCCCAGGTGACACTTGTACAGGTTAGTCTGTAGACCCGAGATCGTCATAGAGTCTTGTATGATTCCCACTGTGCTTTGATCTCCACCTTACCACGTCCATGAGGGCGTGCAAAACGGTGGTCTTTGGGTACAGTCCCGAGTCACATGGAGGCAATGAGCGATAGGAGGGGTTTCGTCTCTCCCGGTATTGGGGGTTGATGTTGCACAGTGCTCGATTGGCCGTAACAAGGAAGTCCCTGGCCAGGGCTGATCAGAGATTTGCTGGTAAGTGTTACCAATAGTTTCTCGACCCGTTATGAGCCTCATATCGGCACGACTTATCGGTTATTGGGGTCTGACGTTTACCACCCCTAGACTTGATATGCGACGTATCAGACGAACAGACCGGACTGTACAGTAAGTGTTACTGGTTGGATTCACAGGAGTGTGAGCGGGCTAGCTCGTCGATCTTCTGATCGCTCAATACCCGGATGGCCGTTACGTTTAGCAGACCGCTTGCGGCTTGTGGGTGCTTGATATGATCATCATCTGCTACCGGCATATTGACGAGTCTTTAGAGTCCTACACAGAGGTTTCCTGGCTCAAGCGAAACGAAATAGGAGCGCATATGAGATATGTGCAGGACCGAGAATAATGCGTGTATGTGATACCGCATTTCATTCTCGCGATATATGTTTCGATTGGTTATATTCGATATGACCTAGTTATCGAATCATTGATTCGATAAATCGATACATTGGATTCTAGTCGGTTATGTGCGACATGACCGGATCATTGAATCAAATGTTGATTTAATGATTTAATGTATAATTATATATTTGATATATTACTTTACATTAACTAGTATTGGTTCACTTTAAACGGATTTTTCTCACTTGATGCACATTGTATATGTGATATGCTTTTGTGCACATTTTTGTATCATGTTTGATGATACTTGTTCATTTGGTTAAGTGTAAAGAATTAAACCATGGTTAAGTAGATAATTAGGGTTTTGATTCTTTCTCTCATTTATTTATCCATTCTTTGTTTATATAAATGGATAAATGAAAACATAATGGTTTCTTTTATCATGAAGCTTGTTGAAGCTTCATGAAGCTTTGACTAAAGAAACCATTTTGTCTTCTAGCTTAACCCTAACCCTTCTCTTTTACCATGGTCTTTTCTCTACACTTAACCTTGGTTTAGTTATGATAAGTATTGATTTATTTTGATTTTATCTCAACACTTATCATATTCTTTCTTCTTCTTCATCTTCATCTTCAAGAAAGAAACCTTGATGCCATCAATGGCAACTTGAGTTCTAGTGAGAGAAATCCAATTCTAAAGTGAACCCACCTCCTATTTCTTCACCCTCTACCTCTTGCCAAGTTGTTTTGGGTGTTTTCTTCACAAGTTTCACAACTTTGTGAATTCGGAGCTTGAGCTTGTGCAACCTCGACGTAGATCGTCTTTGACACGAAGCCGACGACCTATTCCGCTCGTTTTCCCGATGAAGCCGACGAATGAGTCTAGGATTCGAAAAGGACAGCGAGAGGATGACTACGTGGAGCTAAGGAAGTGGATATCCGGATCTACAAAGGTTGTAGCATCTAACTTTTAGTTAAGTAGTTAACTAGTTTACCGTTTCGCCTAGAAATCTAGCCGACGATCCGTATTAGGGTTTCTCGGCACCCATAATTTTTGAAATTGGCATGATTGATGCCTTGTGAGACTTCATTAGAGTGCCTAGGAACCCTACAATTAGTCACATGGTTAAAGCTTGTCGAAGCTTGTGAAACCATTGACCAAGTCCACTAATTTTTTTTTACTTGTAGATATTTATTAACCTAACCATTATTGTTAGCCATGGTTTATTCTCTACATGAGTTAGTGTATGACACTAACTCACCCATGGTTTCTATTCTCACCTTATGAGTTTCATTTCTTATCTTCACTTCATCTTCTTCTTCCTCATGAGAAAGCTTGCTAGCTTTTCATAAAGTGAGAAAATATTATGGGAAAATAAATCTAAAGTGAGCCCAATTCCTACTTCATCATCCTCCACTATATCAGTCATTAAGTTTAGGATATTTGCTTCACTAATCTACCATTAGTGAAGAGCTAGCATGGGATTGAGTCTCCTCGACGTAGATCATCTTCGGCTTGTTGGATATATGTATGCCCTAGAGGCCATTATGTGATAGTGTATGAACCGATGTATGTATGTATGTATATATATATATATATATATGTATATGTATATGTATATGTATGTATTCAGAGGACAGTCTTGCTCGACATGATAGTATGCTATCTGGTTTCTCTTGATCATGTTTTTACTCATTTGGCACATGTTGATAAAGCCCTAAGGATATTGTCTTGACTACTAGCATTATGATGTGGATCATACTAGTGGGACACCTGTAGTTTATAAGCATATCCTTGAAATGTTCCTAGTCGTAGGTATATCGAGACATATCATCAATATTCCGGTGTAGACTAGCGTATGCTGTTCTTGTTCCATATGATGGGCAATGGATGATCCATATCCGTCTGGTGTGTTGACACCAAATATTGTATACGGGTGCTCAGTGAGACAGGGTACACTGAACGGACTCACCGAGAACTCCTATGTGGTATTATATCATACGTTGGATAGCAGTTCTCAGGTGACACTTGTACAGGTTAGTCTGCAGACCCAAGATCGCCATAGAGTCTTGTGTGTCCTCCCACTGTACTTTGATCTCCACCCTACTACGACTCTACTGAGTCATACAAACGGGTCGATTTTGGGTACAGTCCCGTTGGAGGCAATGAACGATAGGAGGGGTTTCGTCTCTCCCGGTATTGGGGGTTGATGCTGTGCTATGTACGATTGGCTATAACAGGAAGTCCCTGGCCAGGGCTGCTGAGATATTACTGTTAAGTGTTATCAGTAGTTTCTTGATCTATTGTAGACAATATACCGGCATGACTTATTGAGTTATTAGGGTCGACGATTCCATCCCTAGACTCGATATGCAACATATCTGACAAAGAGACTGGACTGTACGGTAAGTGTTGCCAGTTAGATTGACGGGAGTTTTAACAGGTTCGCTTGTTTTTCTTCTGATCGCTCAATACCCGGGTGGCCGTTATGTTTAGCTGACCTCTTGCGGCTTGTAGGTGTTTGATATGATCATCACCTGCTGCTGGCGTATTGACGAGTCTCAAAGTCCCACACAGAAGTTTCCTGGCTCAGGCGAAACGATGTGGTGTGCATATGAGATATGTGCGGGAGCTTGATTAAATGTGTGCATATGATACCGTATTTTAGTCGGGTGTTTTATATTAGTCGGGTCGTATGAGATATGACCAGTTTATTAAATCAAGTGTTGATTTAATATTGACTTTTATCTCATTTATTTAAACCCTTTTTCTTTAGATGGATGCATGCATGTATATGTACATGTTGATGTGCATACACACATTCATACATGCATTTGTATCATGGTTGATGAGACAACATAGATGGCAATATAAAACTCACATGGTTCATATTTATATATAAGGATATTTTTGTTTTAAGTTACAGATAAAGGAAATAAAATTAATGATTCATTTCTTCACAAATGACTCATTGTTTCTACACACTTCCATGGTTGACCTTTGACTCAACCTTGGTAAATTTCCTTTGCTCTTTGACTCATCATAAAATATCTAGATATTATTATTAACCATGGTTTGTTTTATGATATTTATCTCTCTCTCTCTCTGTCTCTCATTAGTATTATGAGATCATTATTCATCCAAAAGAAAACATTACCATCTTCATCTTCCTCTCTCTAGCTCTCTCTTGAGTTCTAAAATTGAGTGAGGTTAAAAGAAAGAAAGGGTTTTAAGTGAGAACCTAAACCACTTCATCATCCTACACATCTCTAGCTACTTTAAGTTGGGTGTTTGCTTCAAGGATTTCATAGATCAAGTGAAGCAACAAGCTTTGATCAAAGGACATCAGATGGATCGTCGTGGACTTGGAAGCGATCAAGCGAGCCGTTCCAAACTTTAGGATATCCAAGGTGTTGCCCTAGGAGGTCTACAAAGGTTGTAGTCTCTCCGCATAGTGTTAGATAATCTTTTATATGTGATACTATTAATTGTTACTCAATAATTCTAGTTCGATTCCTTGTTAAGTTTGCTTAGCACCTCTTAAAAACTAAATTGTTGCATGTGTGATGCTTCCAAACCCTATATGAGGCACTAAGGAAACCCTACAGTGGTATCAGAGCCAAGCTAGAGTTTTAGAGTAACCTAGATGACTTTAAAAACCTCAAACGAACGAAAAACGACACCCGGGGGGTGCTCTCTAGACATTTTTCAAAAACGTGGATTTTTCCACATTAAAAATACTTAAAAAATTCAGCAGGGAATCTTATGGGCCCACAAGAAATACGAACCCCTATCTTCCCTAAAGGACCGTGGAACCGTGGCAGGAATGGACATACCGCGGCGGCTTTGGTGCAGGTGGGGTCGTACTTTCTTGAGCTGGCCCGTATGTACTTTGTGTAGTTTCCGGTCATTTTTAAAACTGCTCAAGTGTTGAGCTTTCTGAGAAGTCTTTGGGTGTTTAATCGTTCGATCGAATGTTTTAACTGTGCCTAGTTTATTAGTGTGTGATACAATAATTGGAATCTACAAATTTGTTTGTTGCGTGTAAATCTAGCAGTTCGGTCTCGGGAATAATCGGAAATATTGTTGAATTATCTGGCTTATTTTGAAAAGGTGTTTTCATGGGTGAGACCTAAATGTGAGCTTTACATTATTAGGCATGAAATCTTGTATATGTGATATTCCGGGTTTGTGTTGTCTAAAGGCAGTTACGATTCCAATTGTTATAATTTTTCATTTTATTTCTCTGTGACCATAAGTGTAGTATGTGGTGTATCGCCGGTTTCGTTGCTATACATCAACAACAATCGGGATATGCATACTTACTTACGTTGATGATATATAATATTATATGTTGCTGAGATTTGATATGCAGGATTGCCGTAATTGAATAGCCAGGGGTTTTATGTGAGATGAGAGTTTTCTTTTAATTCATGTAAAATTAAATTGTATGTAATATTCTTTTATTTATGGTACTTCCGGGTTGAGCTTCATGTCACCGGTGTTGTATATTATTTATTTTTCCGTATTAGGATAGACCCAAGGAGGAAGGCACAAGTGACCGGGTTCTAGGGTTCAGTGGGAGGCCATCTCGAGGAGTCGAGACCGGGTCTCCTAAACTCTAAAATTGGCAGGGTCACTTGCCACCCTCGTAGGGGTCTAAGGGTGTGGGCTTAGCTATTCATCGTGACCGTGGAATCCGTATTTTCTATTGCTGGCTAAATACAAAATACGGACCTCCTAAATATCCTATATTTAATGTGCTTCTGCTGCTTATTTGCTATGATCATTTAATTTATATCTGAGACGAATGCAATATTATATATATGATATATAATAGACGTTGCTTATGTTTTGCACCCACGCTAGCCCCGTCCTGGTATGCCGTTGGTTAAGTAATCTAACGGTGCATATCAAGACACTGAGGCGAATGCGAGTGGCATAAGCGTGCGTTATATTTTCGTTTCTATCTGTGATGGCTTAGGATTTAAATGATGGGACTACATTAATTAGATTAATGTAAAGATAAATGAACATAAAAAGATGTTGTAGAATCGGATTTGAACACACTCGTCCTTTTATGAAAAAGCAAGTTTCAAAAAAATACGAAGCTTAAGCCACTCCTTTTAAACCCATTTGATTCTACAACGATATCAAGTTCAAAGCGTTAAAAGTTTTCTTAAAAACTATCTGCAGCCCTCCGTCATTTTAGGATGTAGGGTACTTAGTATTCGTGCTGCGTAATTTGACTTTAGTTAAGGCGCAGTGTACGGTAGCTGAGTGATGTCTTCCTAGACGGCATATGATGCAGATTAGTTAGGACATTCATATGATTATGTTGACTTTAGTTAAGGGTCATATGGGTGGGTCCAGTTAATCACGAAATGACGGGAAAAACTTGACTAGTACTTATGATATGTTTATTATAGTTAAGGTCATGAGTACTAGGGGTAAAAATAATATCGGGAATTTCAAGAGTTGAAATTTACAATGAGATTGTATACCTTCTATATGATAGTAGGATCCTGATTCCACAGCGAGCAAAAGTTGCTCCCGGGAGAATTTTGCACTTTACAATTAGCTAACTCAGTAGGTGTCAAGAAAGGTGTCAAACGGGGCTACGCCTCTGGGAAGACGAGGTTTATTTTAATTAGGTCCGTGCGAAGCACGGGGAACCTCCCTCAAGTACCAGCACCGGCCTGGCTGAACGGTTAGTGAAGTTGTAGAATGTAATTAATCCCGGCTAGTTTTCTTTTTAAAAGGTTTTAAAGAAAATTTGATAAAAACAGTCGGAGACATCGATTAGACAAGATAATTACCAATCTATTCTTTGCAAGAGCTTTCGCTGAGTGTATTCTTTTCTCTCTCTTAACAGCAGATACAAATGTCAGGACTCAATCTTCTATTAGATAAAAATAAACTGAATGGGACCAATTATAAAGATTGGCTGAGGAATCTAAACATTGCCTTAACTTATGATAAGGTATCATATGTCCTCACCGCTCCAACCCCGTCCAGCCCAGGTCCTAAATCTTCAGTTGCGGATAAGGAAATTCGCAAGACATGGGACGCTGACTGTTCTACGGCCAAATGCCTCACGCTTGCATCGATGGATAACACAGATCAGAAGCAGCACGAGAATATGGATGTACAATCCATATTCCTCCATACAAAAGAGTTTATGGAGAGTAATCTCGCGTATTACGATACGAAGCATCTAGAAAGCTGTTTCAGATGCGAATGGCCACTGGCACAGCAGTAGGAGACCACGTTCTAAAGATGATAGCTCTCATAGAAGAGCTTGAGGACCTTTGGTGGACAATGGACAATGAGCAATATACGGATATTATTCTGTAGTCTCTCCCCTCCACCTTTGCTCAGTTCATAGTTAACTTCAACATGCACAACATGGAGAAGAAACTACCTGAACTCCTTAATATGTTAAGGAGTGCAGAGAGCACGCTGAAATCAGTGAAGACTCCTGTTTTGAGTGTTGGGCCATATTCCTCCTCTCGCCCGAAGGCTAAGTCCAAGGGAAAGATGAAGAAGAAACCCACCAAACCTAAAGGTGGAGTCAAAAAGGTTAAGGGGAAAGACAAGTCCAAGGTTGGGGAATCGGGGAAAGAAGAATGTTTCCACTACAAGAAGACGGGACACTGGAAGCGGAACTGTACTGAGTACCTTGAACTCAAGAAGAAGCATGGTGATGCTTCAGCTTCAGGTGTGTTCGTGATTGAAAACTGTTTTTCTATTAACTCTACTTCCTGAGTATTGGATACCAGTTGGGGTTCTCATATTTGCAATTTCATGCAGGCCTTGAGAAATATCAGAGTTTTGAAGACAAGTGATCATACTCTCCAAGTTGGAAATGGTTCTAATGTAAATGCAGTTTCAGTGGGAGAGTATCACCTAGGGTTGCCATCGGGTTGTATATTGGTTTTGAACCCATGATATTTTGTGCCAACTATGCTTTGTAATATTATATCCGTTTCTTTGTTAGACAATGAAGGATATCATTTTGCTATGCAACACAATGTTATGAACATTAGACTTAATCAAGAGTTGATTAGTTGTGGTACACTAAATAACGGGATATACGTCCTTAATCAACACACAGTTTTCAACATTCAATACACAAATAAAAGAAAATTTTCAGATATAAATGAAGCTTTTCTTTAGCATTGTAGACTTGGTCATATTAATGAAACAAGACTAAACAAGCTTCATAAAGATGGATATTTAAATTCATTTGAGTATAAATCTTATGCGATTTGCCAGTCTTGTATCAAAGGTAAAATGATCAAAACTCCGTTTACAGGACACGGAGAAAGAGCTACTGAGCTCCTAGGCCTCATACATATTGATGTATGTGGGTCAATGTCAATACATGCAAGAGGCGGTTTTTCCTACTTCATAACTTTTACTGATGATTTCTCAAGATTTGGTCATGTGTTTTTGATAAAACATAAATCTGAAACTTTCGAGAAATTCAAGGAGTACAAACTTGAAGTAGAAAACCAAAAAGGAATGAGAATCAAGATACTTCTATCAGATCGGGGTGGAAAGTACTTAAGTACTGAATTCTTGGACTTCCTAAAAGAGAATGGGATTCTCTCTCAGCTCACTCCCCCTTACACACCACAGCACAATGGTGTGTCAGAGCGACGGAATCGTACCCTATTAGATATGGTACGATCCATGATGAGTGATTCTGAGTTACCCCTCTCCTTTTGGGGGCATGCATTAGAATCTGCAGCTTTTCTGTTAAACAAAATTCCAACCAAGACCGTGTCTACCACTCCATATGAGATATGGCATGGGAAGAGACCATCTCTTAAACGAGTTAAGATTTGGGGTTTTCCGGATTTTGTCAAAAAGCAGAATCCAGACATACTAGAGACACGATCGGTCAAATGTATATTTGTGGGATATCCAAAACATTCGTTTGAGTATCTTTTCTACTACAAGGAGGAACAAAAGGTGTTTGTTTCTCAGTATGCCACATTTTTAGAAAATGAGATTTTACCAAATGATACTGATGGCAATGTGGTATATCTAGAAGAGCTTCTAGAAATACAAGTTACAAATGACGACTTGGCTGAAACTAATGTTGTAACAGAATCTAATGAACCTCAGCCACTCCGTAGATCTGGTAAGACTTCTCGCCCACCGGAGAGATACTACGGTTTTCTCATTGATGGTGATAGAGAAGATTACATCATGGATGATGATGATCCTGCCAGTTTACATCAATCTATCACGAGTGGTGACTCTGTGAAATGGCTGGATGCCATGAGATATGAAATGGAGTCCATGTACACCAACAAAGTATGGACTTTGGAGGATGTACCCTCCGGGATAAAACCTGTAGGCTGCAAATGGATCTTTAAAAGAAAGATCGGAGTAGATGGACAGGTGGAGACCTATAAGGCATGGTTGGTAGCGAAAGGTTTTCGTCAAAGACCAGGTTTGGACTATGACGAGACTTTCTCTCCGGTAGCCATGCTCAAAACCATTCGGATCCTACTTGCTATTGCTTCTCACTACGACTATGAAATCTGGCAGATGGACGTTAAGACTGCATTTCTAAATGGTGATTTAGATGAATGCGTTTATATGGATCAGCCAGAGGGCTTCATTGACAGTGGGAGCAGCGGAAAAGCATGTAAGTTGCTTAAATCAATTTATGGATTGAAGCAGGCATCACGGAGTTGGAACATCTATTTTGATGATGTTATCAAAGAGTTTGATTTCATCAAAAATCCAGACGAACCTTGTGTTTATAAAAAGACTGTAGGGAGATCTGTCGCATTCCTCGTAATGTATGTGGATGACATACTTCTAATAGGAAATGATATTCCTATGCTATAGTCGGTCAAATCATTCTTATCACAAAGGTTCTCCATGAAGGACCTGGATGATGCCACATACATATTGGGCATACGGATCTATAGGGATAGATCCAAACGGTTGTTGGGATTGTCCTAAACCAAGTACATTAACAGCATCCTAAAGAGGTTTAGTATGGAAGACTCCAAGCGGGGTGCCTTACCCGCTTGCCACGGAGTCTCTCCCTCCAAGGACGATTGCCCAAAGTCTGATATAGAGAGAGCTCGCATGAGCATTATTCCCTATGTTTCGGCAGTAGGATCGATAATGTATGCGATGTTATGTACATACCCTGATGTTGCTTATGCACTTAGTGTAGTAAGCAGGTATCAGTCAAACCCATGGGAGAATCACTGGACTGCTGTGATAAACATTCTTAAGTACTTGCGAAGGACTAAAGAATTGTTCTTGGTATATGGTAACGGGGATCTCCAAATGGAGGCCTTTACCGATTCGAGCTTCCAGAGTGACAAGGATGACAGCAAGTCTATCTCAGGATTTGCATTTACCCTCAATGGAGAGACGGTGAGTTGGAAGAGTTCCAAAAAGGATACCATTGCAGACTCAATGATGGAAGCTAAATACATTGCTGCAAATGATGCTGCCAAGGAAGCCGTCTGGATGAGGAAGTTCATCTCGGAGCTAGGAGTAGTTCCAACTATTATTGATCCAATACCTTTGTATTGTGACAATAATGGGGCTACGGCGTTGGCCAAAGAGCCCAGGTCCCATCAGAAGTCCAGACACATCCTGAGGCGATATCATCTGATCCGGGAGATAGTTGATCGCCACAAGATCGAGATTAAGATAGTAGATACAAAGAACAACGCTACGGATCCATTCACCAAGGCCCTCCCTCAGCCGCAGCATGAGCGACTTTTTGAGATGTTGGGTATGAGATACGCCAATAATTGGCCTTAGTACTAGTGGGAGATTGTTGGATATATGTATGCTCTAGAGGCCATTATGTGATAGTGTATGTACTGATGTATATATATATAGGGTGTGTGTGTGTGTGTATTCAGAGGACAGTCTTGCTCGACATGATAGTATGCTATCTAGTTTCTCTTTATCATATGTTCTCTTGATCATGTTTTTACTCATTTGGCACATGTTGATAAAGCCCTAAGGATATTGGCCTGACTACTAGGCTTATGATGTGGATCATACTAGTGGGACACCTGTACTTTATAAGCATATCCTTGAAATGTTCCTAGTCGTAGGTATATTGAGACAGGGCATCAATATTCCAGTGTAGACTAGCGTATGTTGTTCTTGTTCTTTATGATAGGTGATGGATGATCCCATATCCGTCTGGTGTGTTGACACCAAAGATTGTATACGGGTGCACAGTGAGACTTGGTACACTGAACAGACTCACCGAGAACACTTATGTGGTATTATATCATAAATCGGATAGCAGTTCTCAGATGACACTTGGTTAGTCTGTAGACCCGAGATCGCCATAGAGTCTTGTGTGTCCTCCCACTGTACTTTGATCTCCACCCTACTACGGCTCTACTGAGTCGTACAAACAGGTGGATTTTAGGTACAGTCCCGAGGCATATGGGGGAAATGAGCGATAGAAGGGGTTTTGTCTTTCCCGGTATTGGAGGTCGATGATGTGCTATACACGATTGGCTACAACAGGAAGTCCCTGGCCAAGGATACTAAGATATTACTGATAAGTGTTATCAGTAGTTTCTCGACCTGTTGTAGACCATATACCGGCATGACTTATTGAGTTATTAGGGTCGATGATTCCATCCCTAGACTCGATATGCAGCATATCTGACAAAGAGACCGGACTGTACGGTATTTGTTGCCAGTTGGATTGACGGGTGTTTTGACAGATTCGCTTGTTCTTCTTCTGATCGCTCAATACCCGGGTGGCCGTTACGTTTAGCTGACCGCTTGCGGCTTGTTGGTGTTTGATATGATCATCACCTACTGCTGGCGTATTGATGAGTCTTAGAGTCCCACACAGAAGTTTCCTGGCTCAGGCGAAACGATATGGTGTGCAAATGAGATATGTGCGGAAGCTTGATTAAATGCGTGTATATGATACCGTATTTTAATCGGGCGTTTTATATTAGTCGGGTCATATGAGATATGACTGGTTTATTAAATCAAGTGTTGATTTAATATTGACTTTTATCTCATTTATTTAAACCCTTTTTCTTTAGATGGATGCATGCATGTATATGTACAAGTTGATATTCATACACACATACATACATGCATTTGTATCATGGTTGATGATACAACATAGATGGCAATATAAGACTCACATGGTTCATATTTATATATATGGATATTTTTGTTTTAAGTAAAAGATAAAGGAAATTAAATTAATGACTCATTTCTTCACAAATGACTTATTGTTTCCACACACTTGCATGGTTGACCTTTGACTCAACCTTGGTTAATTTCCTTTGCTCTTTAACTCATCACAAAATATCTAGATATTATTATTAACCATGGTTTGTTTATGATATTTATCTCTCTCTCTCTCTCTCATTATTATTATGAGATCATTATTCATCCAAAAGAAAACATTGCCATCTCCATCTTCCTCTCTCTAGCACTCTCTTGAGTTCTAAAATTGAGTGAGGTTAAAAGAAAGAAAGGGTTTTATGTGAGAACCTAAACCACTTCATCATCCTATACATCTCTAGCTACTTTGTGTGGGGTGTTTGCTTCAAGGATTTCATAGATCAAGTGAAGTAACAGGCTTTGAGCAAAGGACTTCAGGTGGATCATCGTGGACTTGGAAGCGATTAAGCGAGCCGTTCTAAACCTTAGGAGATCCAAGGAGTTGTCCTAGGAGGTCTACAAAGGTTGTAGTCTCTCCACATAGTGTTAGATAATCTTTTATATGTGATACTATTAATTGTTACTCAATAATTCTAGTTCGATTCCTAGTTAAGTTTGCGTAGCATCTCTTAAAAACTAAATTGTGGCATGTGTGATGCTTCCAAACACTATATGAGGCACTAAGGAAACCCTACACGGCTTCGAAGACTTCGATCAAGCTTGTTCATTTCTTCATGTAAACCCTTACTAGAGTTCGGGTGTTCACTACTTGGAGCGAAGGGACTACTACACGGAGCTTTAGAAGTGAAGGACCGGTCTTCAAAGGTTGTATTTCTCATTCACTTAGATGTAAAGATGTTTATATTGTTATATTGTCTAAATCTCTAGTTAAGATTCTAGAGTTAGGGATCTTTAGAACGGCAAATTTTTGAAAACGGCATGGACGATACCTCCCAAAACCTTGCTTCCGCGCTATATAACCCTACAATACACAATGATGTATGTGCTCCAATATCTATACATGCAAGGGGTGGGTTCTCATAATTCATCACATACACTAACGATCTCTCTCGGTTCGGATATGTGTATCTCATGAAATACAAATCTAAACCTTTTGAGAAATTCAAAGAATACATAACCGGGTAGTGAACCAGACTAGCAAACATATCAAGATCCTCCGATCTTATAGAGGAGGGGAGTATTTAATCACATAATTCCTAGAATACCTAAAAGTGAATGGAATTCTCTCTCAGATTACTCCTCCGTATACCCCACAGCATAACGGTGTATCGGATAGAGGAACCGTAACCTATTGGACATGATTCGCTTCATGATGAGTAATGTTGAGTTGCCTCTTTCATTCTGGGGACATGCACTACAAACAGCGGCATACCTTTTGAATCAGGTTCCTTCCAAATCTGTGCCTAAGACTCCATATGAAATATGGAGTAGAAAGAAACCATGTCTTAAATTCATTAAATCACAGGGTTGTCCGACTTATGTTAAAACGTAAAAATCGGACAAACTAGAGACACGATCAGTTCTACTTAAATTTGTAGTATATCCTAAGAATTCACTAGGATATCTGTTCTACCACACTGAGGAACAGAAGGTGTTTGTATCTTGCCATGCCACCTTTTTGGAAAGGTAATTTCTACAAAAGAAGTTAGTGGGAGTACAGTAGAACTGGAAGAAATTTCTGAACCACAAAATTTAACTGAAGATTTGGTGGAACCGCTAGATTCAGTAATCCCAGACGAACATCAGCCACTTCATAGATCTAGTAGGATTTCTCTTCCGCCCAAGAGATACTACTGTTTTCTCATAGATGGGGATCGAGAGGATTATATCTTGGAAGAAGATGATCCTACTAGTTTAAAGCAGGCGATTATCTGTAGGGACTCTGATAAATGGCTGGATGTTATGCAATCCGAAATGGAGTCTATGTACACCAATAAAGTGTGGACCTTGGTTATTGCTCTATCTGGGGTAAAACCCGTCGGATGCAAATAGATGTACAAAAGGAAATTTAGTGTAGATGGACTGGTGGAAACATATAAGGCTAGACTTGTTACAAAAGGTTTTCGTCAAAAACCAGGTGTGGACCATGGAAAAACCTTTTCTCCAGTGGCTATGCTCAAATCCATTCGAATCCTACTTGCCATTGCTGCCTTCTATGACTACGAAATCTGGCAGATGAACGTAAAACGGCTTTTCTAAACGGAAGTTTGGTAGAGTGCGTTTATATGGATCAGCCGGAAGATTTTGTAGACAATGGGAGCAGCGGGAAGGTGTGCAAGTTGCTTAAATCCATTTACGGATTAAAGGAGGCATCGCGGAGCTGAACATATGTTTTGATGAAACAGTCAAGGAAATTGTCTTCATCAAGAACGAGGACGAGCCTTGTATATATAAGAAGATTATAGGATGAACTGTCATACTCCTAGTCTTGTACATGGATGACATTCTTTTGATAGGAAATAATATTCTTATGCTACAATCGGTCAAGCTGTTGTTGTCACAAAGGTTCTCCATGAAAGACCTGAGTAATGCCTCGTACATTCTGGGGATTAAGATCTATAGAGATAGATCCAGGAGATTATTGAAAATTTCACAGTCCGGGTATATAGAGACCATACTAAATAGATATTGTATGGAAGATTCCAAGCATGGTAACATACCCGCATTGCACGGAATCACCCTCTCCAAAGAGATATCTCCCAAGACTGATGAAGAGAGGGTTCGCATGAGCACTATACCCTACGCTTCGGCAGTAGGATCTATAATGTATGTGATGCTATGTACCAGACTAGATGTAGCTTAAGTGCTTAGGATGGTGAGCCGGTATCAGTCAAACCCATGTGAGAACCACTGGACAGCTTATTGATCTGTGAAAGTGTTTGTAGTAATAACCGCAATCAATAACGGTGTCGCATGTAGCTAGCCGAGATGAGTACGGGTCGTCCTCATGGATATGTGGAATCTTTTAATCTTAATTTAGACGTGTTGAATAAAAAGAGAAAGAATAGAGAATAGTGAGGAATAGATTCTAGATCTATGTTAAACACGGCTGTAGAATACAGATCTAGTTTAAATACGAATGTAGATTTTAGAAGAAGAAGGCTTGTAGGGTTCGCTCGGATTTAGTATTCATGGATGACTAATAAATATTACTCCTTTTATCTATTGATAGATTTAAAACTAAATTGATAGTGATAAATCAGGATTAGGGTACTTGGAAGAAACTAGGGTTTCCATACTATTGACCCTTGTCCTTTCATTGATCTTTATTCATGTCTAGCCCTTAACAAAACAATTGTTAATCTGATCTCAAATCACGGTCGAGACTAGAAATAAATTGGTAGCACGACCGATAAAGATGTTAACGATTCTTTTGCTAAAGTTTATAAACTTCATATGACTTAAAAGAAGTTAAAATATTTTCTCATCCATTGTTCTACCCAAATCCTACGAACCCTATCAAGCAGAGAATTACTCGCGCATGATGGAGATATAAGAAGAACGGATAGAGATCATGATGTAAATACAGAAAATAAATGCAAACTAATTAATCTAATGATATACCTTTATTAATCAACTTCACAAGTACAATTCGTCGAGTTTAGATTACAAGAGGAAGAAGAAGTTGCTCCCGATCTCTGCCTTGTAGGAAGTAGTTGGTCCGTCGAATCTCACGTCGCCTTATCACGTTGAATCGTGGACCTGTCGTGGATCACTTGTTCTTTGACGGTGATTTACTTCATATAAAAGAATGATGATTTCTAGTTTTAGCCCTCGGCCCTTTATATAGTCCCAAAACAAGAAACCAAAGATCCCAGGAATTAGGGATTGTTATGAAGATCCAAACCACAAAATCCCAATCCTAACTCGCCCAAATAGCCGCGGATCCGCCGCATATTGCATTGTTTGCCTGCGGAACCACTGCCGTTTGGTTGGATCATTGCTTCAAAATTCTGGGTCTGCTTCGTTGTGACACAAGGAGATTTATTTGATATCTGGAATCTTTATATCTTTTTTGAGTCTCTGCCAGTATTGATTCTTCAATTTTATCTAACTTCATTGGCAAATTTCTGATTCCCGACATCTCAATATCTTGATCTCCTGACCTGAGCTAAAACTTGCACAATATCTAAAAGAATTATATTATTAATATTTGGTATTTTTGAGATATTATCCAAACCATTTTATATGATATTATATTTTAAGAATATTGATTAAGAATATTTGATATGATATGATATTTAAATTATCAAAATATTATATAAACATTATATGCATACATTTTCATTCATAATGTTAATTATAATATATAAACATATGGTAAATAGTATTTTTACAGATAAACCCAAATATGTTCTATATTTATAATAGACACTTTTAGATATTTAAGAAAAGTAAGAAAAATGTTATATCAAATGTGCGATATTTTCGGTTGAACAAATACCCCTAAACTTTATTTTGATTATCCTGAGAAAACTATTTATTTAAGAGAGGGAGAAAAACAAAAACAAAAACATAAGTAGCACACTTTCGTAGGCAACACGATTGCACTGAGCACGTGCGACAAGCCGTTAAACCTCTAGGTGTCCCTAGTAGGAGGATTATTGTCTCTTGAGGGTTTTTAGCGTATTACACCCACAAAATGCTATAATAAAAGAAAGAAAGTGAAAGTTACGTACAAAGATAAGAATTATAAAATAAAAAACTTGAAAACAAGAGTTTCCAACTACATTAGATTTTCAGTTGCTATGAGCCCTATCTTAATGGTCGTGAAAAGATATTAGAAATCATATCATCCATCAATAAAACATCGTTTTTAGTTTTCCTCCCTACCTTTCTTCCAAAAATCGATCATATACCCCTACGTGTGTGTAAAACACATCCCTACATTTAGAGAATTCAATTCAAGCTATCATACTCTTGTCCATTTTCCTTAGTACTTTATAGTCGGTGAATATTTTAGATGGAATTGCTCACACATTCATCATGAGACCGATAATACTTCTTGAGGTACTAACCAACCAATTACAAAATGTGCTCGCGCATTTAGGCGTAATTAATCGTCTTGCAACACCTAAGGCTTAGCAGTGGCTCCCAAACCAGTTGGTCTAAGACACTAGGTGTTAAAGCACCCTTGCTATATTTTTTTATGCTGCCTTAAGTAATTACAAAACCAGTCTTCGTTTTTTTTCTTCACCACTTATACTTTTTTTTCTTCATACCAAGGCTTTTAGACAAGAGCATTTCAAGGTATCCTCTACTATCCCAAGTTTAAAGATGTGTGCAAGTGCGTATAGTAGGGTATCAATGTTCAAATATTTGGCCTCAAGAAAAAGGACTATTTTTAAGAGTTATTTTTATCCTCAGATTAGTAATTTGCTTCATCTTACTACCCCTTAGGACAACGGCTAATAATTACTTATTACTAGTTTCGTTTAACAAAACATCTAACTATCTTGCTTTTCTTAAACTATTCCAATCTTACATATGTAAATTTTTCACTGTCAAACTTTCATTATAAAAAAAATTTGTATAGTGTCTAGTGCCAAAAGATAATTCAGTGAATATAAACCTCCCCCCAAACATGTTTTGAGCAGTGTCCTCACTGATATTGTTTTTTGAGCGCATAGACCTGTAGACTTGGGGAGAGAAAGTAATAAGGGTATAATAATAGTTAAATGATAACTATCCCCAAACTTGTACTTTGGCACGTACGGATATTCAGTTAAGTCCTTTTTCACTCACCTCCATTCTTAAAATGAGACAATGTTACCGAAACATGGAGGTAGGGCGGAGCAAATTTAGTTATGATAAAGCGGCTCCTGTAAAAACAGGAGCTCCTCCGCTGGGTCAGCAGAAAAATACGGTTTCAATCTATACCCATTTACATTAAAAATTGAACCGTTTTTAATATTTTCAACTTCTACTGCCCCGTGTGGGTATACATACCGCACTACAAATGATCCCTTCCAACGAGATTTTAGCTTACCCGGATGAAGATGGAGACGGGAATCGTAAAGAAGGACTTGTTGTCCCGGTGTGAAGGTTTTTCTAAAATGGTTTTTATCATGGAACACTTTAGTCCAGTTCTATACTATAACTGCATTATCGTAAGCTTCATCGCGGAGTTCGCTTAGCTTATTTAATTGCATCTTCGAATAACTGCTGGATTGATCAAAATCGAAGTTAAGCTCTTTAATAGCCAACATTTCTTTATGTTCGATCTCGACAGGAAGGTAGCAAGCCTTTCCAAACACTAGGCGGTTTGGATACATACCAATATCGGTCTTATAAGCGGTGCGAAATGCCCAAAGAGCATCCGTCAATCTGATTGACCAATCTTTACGGGTTTTAGAAACCATCTTCTCCAAAATTTGTTTGACCTATCTATTGGAAATCTCAGCTTGTCTGCTCGTTTGGGGATAATAGGGCATAGAAAGTTTGTGGTTGATTGAATATTTCCGCATCAAAGTCTCAAAAGACCGATTACAGAAAAATGTCCCGTTGTCACTAATTATAGCGCGAGAGTGCCCGAATCGTGAAAAGATATTTTCTTTAAGGAACTTAATAGAAACTTTGTTGTCATTAGTGCGACACGGTATTACTGCTACCCATTTTGAGACATGATCAACCGCTAACAAGATATATAAATTCCCAAAAAATTTGGGAAAAGGGCCAATAAAATCTATACCCCAAACATCGAATATCTCCACAACCAAGATAGGTTGGAGCGGCATCTCATTTCTTCATGAAATCCGACCTATGTGTTGACACCGTAAACAAGTTTTGCAATGGTCGTTTGCGTCTTTAAATAATGTTGGCCAATAAAAGCAACATTGCAAACTTTATCCGCCGTTTTATGTGGACCAAAGTGACCGCCGTATGCCTGATAATGACAAAAAGACAATACACTCTTGAATTCATCGTTAGGGACACATCTGGGAATGATTTGATTGGTACAATACTTGAATTAATAAGGTTCATCCCTGTAAAAGTATTTTACTTAGGATAGAAATTAAAGATTGTCTTGTTTCGACCAATCGCTAGGAATAAGTCATGTTTCTAGATAATTCAAAATATCCACGAACTAAGGTTCGCAGGATACAGTCAAAAGCTGTTCGTCTAGGAAGGAGTCATTTATTGGCACGGTCAACGTTAATGAAGAATTGATGCATGAAAGATGGTCGGTTACAACGTTTTCACATCCACTCTTATCTAGTATGACAAGATCAAATTCTTGTAACAACAGGATTCAACGTATTAGCCTGGCCTTAGCATCCTTCTTCGATAAAAGGTGTCATAGGGCAGAGTGATCAGTGTAAACCATTATTGCCGAGCCAATCAAGTAGGGCCTGAATTTTTCTAATGCAAATACAACTGCCAAGAGTTCTTTCTCGGTAGTTGTGTAATTAATTTGTGTATCGTTCAAGGTCCTACTTGCATAGTAAATTGCATGTGATATCTTATCAATGTGTTTTCCTAAGACTGCACCAATATCAAAATCTGATGTATCATACATAAGCTCGAACAGGTGGTTCCAATCCGGAGATGATAGAATGGAGGCTGAAGTGTGAGATCTTTTAAGCGAGTCAAAAGAGCCTCACAATCCGAATCGAAGTGAAATGTTGTATCCTTGTCCAAGAGAAGAGTTAAGGGTCTAGCAATTTTGCTAAAGTCCATAATGAATCTCCTATAAAATCCAGCATGACTAAGGAAGGATCGTATATCTTTGACACAATTAGGAGGAGGAAGGTTATGGATGACATCAATTTTAACTTTGTCTACCTCAATGCCTTTTTGTGAAATGATATGTCCACGGACGATACCTTCTTGAACCATGAAATGGCATTTTTCCTAATTCTAGGTTAAGTTCTTATCCTTACAGCGGGTAAGAACCGCGTCAAGATGACGTAGGCATTCCTCAAAGGAGTCCACAAATATGGAGAAATCGTTCATAAATATCTCAAGAAAATTCTCGACCATGTCTGAGAATATCCCCATCATACACCGCTGAAATGTAGCGGGAGCGTTGGATAACCCAAAGAGCATGCGTCTATATGCACAAGTACCAAAAGGATAAGTAAATGTTGTTTTATCTTGATCCTTTTCGGCAATGGGGAACTGGTTATAGCCAGAGTATCCATCCAAGAAACAATAGTATTCATATCCAGCTAATCATTCTAACATCTGGTCAATGAAAGGTTGAGGGAAGTGATCTTTTCTCGTTGCGGTATTGAGTTTTCTGTAATCAATACATACGCGCCATCCAGTTTTGGGTGCGTGTTTGGATCAACTCATTAGTTATGACCGTGATGCCAGACTTTTTAGGGACCACATGAATAGGACTTACCCAATGGCTATCAGATATTGGGTAAATTATACCAATATCTAGGCACTTGACGATTTCTTTCTTTACCGCCTCCTTCATAACGGGATTCAACCGTATTTGTGGCTCTCGGGTTGGATTGGCTGCATCCATCAAATGTATATACTGTTCAACAACCAAGAGACTAATCCTTTTGATGTCAGACATTGTCCAACCAAATGCTTTCTGATTTGATCTCAATACCGCTAAAACTGTGTTCTCTTGCTCTAAAGCTAAAGAAACAGATATGATCACGGGCAAAGACTCATTATCAACTAAATATGCATATTTAAGATGAGAAGATAGTGGTTTGAGATCTGTATCGGCGGAGAGACGATAGAAGGTGGGGTAAGGGAATGATACTCGGACTCCCTAAGAGGTTCATAACTTGTGTAGTATATTGACTCGGAAAGCACTACTGACTTTTGCGACGAGTCAAAAGATTCAAACTCGGGGATGAACTCATCGAAAATATCCCCGCGATAATAATTTTCCAGATCAAACAATGTCGCACTAGTGTTGTCGAGATCTTCATAGTAAAGTACTTCAGCTTCGCCGCTGTCGAAAGCTATCTCGTTGATAGAACAGACTTCGATTAAATTAGCAGAAGGTTCAGATGGTTGACTTCCTAGCTTAAAAATATTAAACTCAATTGTCATCTTCCCGAAGGATAAATTCATAGAACCGTTACGACAATTAATGACAGCGTTGGAAGTTGCTAGAAAAGGTCGACCGAGTATCACCGGGATTTGGTTCCGTGGGTTCGTCACAGGCTGTATATCTAAAACAATAAAGTCCACAGGGGATATGAATTTTCTGACTTTGATTAACACATCCTCTAGCTCATCCTTAGGTTGGGCGATAGATCAGTCTGCCATCTGGAGAGTGCAATGAGCCGGTTTCAACTCTTCTATACCTATCTTCTCATAGACGGAATATGGAAACAAGTTAACACTAGCATCGAGGTCAAGTAGAGCACGATTAATGCTTTTATCTCTAATAGTTATAGATATTGTAGGACAACCAGGGTCCTTATGTTTCTTAGGTAATTGTTGGGTAAAAGCTGTGCTTACATTACTCGTCATGAATACATTTTTCGGCACTTGAGTTTTTCTCTTCCTAGTGCACAAGTCCTTAAGGATTTTTGCATAAAACGGAACTTGTTGAATAGAATCTAGGAAAGGAATATTTATGTTAACTTACTTAAATATTTCCACAATCTTCTCCATTTGTGCGTTAGGTTTGTTGGCCCTCAACCTGTTTGGAAACAGAGCTTTATCAATAAGTTTTGGGTCCAACATTTGTGGAGAAGTTTGTGGGGATGGAATAAATCCCAGAATTGGAGTTGGGATCGTTTTAGGTTGACTCGATGAAGTAGGATGAGTGTTCGAGACTTGGGGAAAATGGAGAATAGGCTCCGAAGAAGGTGGGAGACTAGACGAATTAGGGCAAGAAGTGGAAGCCGGGGTTTCAATTGATTCCTCAATTTGTCCACCCACATGGTTGTTCGACACTTTTCCTGATCTCATCGTGGTAATGGCACTCACATTATGACTTTATGAGTGGCTACGATTCGGTAAGGGTTGAAATGGAAATTTCCCTTTTTCTTTCGCACCCATCGCGGCATTTATTTGTGCAAGTTGTTCTTCTATCGATTTTATACTTTCACCGTGGGAGGTAGTGGTCTGTATTAATGCTCATATAGAAGAATTTATATCATCCGTAGCTTGCATGGAATGTTTAATAAACATATCCAAGCTTCGTTCGAGTATAGATAAGTTTTCGGTACCGGCCGTTTGGAAAGAATTATTATAAGGTGTAGAATTGTTGGCCGGATTCTGAAAAGGTTGCGATTGAAAAGGGTGCTGATTCTATGGGTGTGGTTGCTGTTTCTGTGGAGGAGGTCTTTGATAATTGCTTGGGAACCGGTTTTGATTTTGGGTTTGGTTTTGGTTCCAAGCAAAATTAAGATGATTCCTCCATCCTTTATTGTATGTGGAAGAATAAGGATCGTTTCTAGGTCGCTGCTGAAAAGTAGCATTAGTGCATTCTTGACCTTGAAACGGTGCATTCAAAGGACATTCCTCTGTCAGATGTGATGGGTCGGAACAGCAACCATACATGGTCTTAGGAAGCGTAACCTGGTTTAGGGAGGCTGATGAGAAATTGTTCTCTAAAGCATCGAGTTTCTTTTGCATCGCTGCCATTTCGGCTTTTACTGCGATGGAAACAGCGAGCTTATGGATACCTCCCTTAGATGATGGTCTAACGCTTTCCCACTGCAAATTGTGTTCAGCGAGATCGTTCAGAAATTTCCAAGCTTCACCATCATCTTTGGACATGAAATTGTATTGAAAAGTAGTTTCAAGCATCTGCTTTGTCGCTAGATTAATGCCCTGATATATAATTCGGCACAAATCCCATATATTTATTCCTTGATAAGGACATTGGACAAGCAGATCCTTAAACATATCAAAGCACTTTCAAAATGGTTCATTGGGAAGCTGGGTAAACTGGTTGATTTCGCTCTGAACACAGGCGGTTTTATGATTAGAGTACCGCGTCAACGTCATCGGAATGGTTGTCGCAAGACCCCTTGGAGCTTTCAAAACGAGGTAAGGAATGCTATCACGAATTCATCCCAATTGGTAATAAAGTGTGCGGTAGTGTTATAAAGCAATTTTTCTGTTAGATCGCACAATGTAAAAAGGAGAAGACGCAAGTGCGTAGTATCCACTGAATGTTGTGAAGTACCCATCATTGCACATACGTTTTCGAATTTGGTGATAAGAACGTATGCGTCTTCAGACTCAAGCCCATGAAATTTTGGCAACAGGTTGATAAGTGGAGTTTAATTTCAAAATTATCCCTATTGGCTTGTGGAATAGATAGATAGGTAGGAAGGGGGCGGCGCATAGGATATCATCTCTCTTGGAAAGAGATACGCGGTGGATTCTACACACTGATGGGTGGTGGCAGGGTGGTGTTATAATCTGATGGAGAACCATCCATCTCGATCGATGAGGTAGCTGGAGGGGAAAAAGCAAATGAAGATGTAACGTTTTAGAAATCATTATGCGATTTTTTCCGTTTTAGGGTAAAATAGTCGATGTTTTCCGTTTTAACCCGATTGTGATCAAAATTCTGTAAAGACTTGATGGCACCTAGTTTAGCTAGATTAAAGCTTGATTGCGGGCTTTAAGGGTCAATTGGATGTTTTGGTTCACATAGAATTTTTCCCTAATTTAATATTATTTTAAGTTGTTAATTATGCACTTAATTAATTACAATTTTGGTTTGGGTTAATTATTTCTAATGTGAATCTAGGCTAATATAATCACTTGATTTTTTGTTAATCCAACCATCCATAATATCTAGATATTTGTGAGTATTTAACTTGTTTTTTTAAAAGAAAAGAAAAGAAAAGGTGGCATTTTGCATTAATGAGCATTTATTACATTTTTTGTTAGAAATTTCCACACACTTCAAAAAACCACTCTCACCTTCCTCTTTTGGCCGAGCTTCCAAGTTTTGCCCATGCTTTTTCCTTGCCATTTTCTTCATTCTCCAAGCTCAATAAATCTCCAAAAATCCTTAAATAATTCCACAAAACTTATAAACAAAACTTAACCCATCATTCTTCTTCACTAAACTAGCATGGATCTTCAAGAAAAATATTATTTTGGAGGGTTAATTTAGTGTTCTTGAGGAGGTATAATTTCAGACCCTAATATTTAATTGTTGTATTTTAATCGGTAAGTTAGTTATTTAATTGTTTAAAATAGCTTATTTTGCATGATTAATTGTTTCGTGATAATTTTAGTGAAGTTCAAGTTAGGGTTTAACTTGATGAAAAGGTTAATTGTTAATTGAAGATTAGGAAAACTTAAAATAGTGGGAATATGATAATTGTTGTTAATTCCTGATTTGTCTAATTGTAATTTTAGCAAACTAAGTTTTAACAAAGCATTTTTGGGTGAGATTAAAATTATGGAAATGATTTGGATAACTTAGTTAAGCTACTTTGCGATGTTTGTGATTGCTAGAATTGTGTTAGCTTTAGACTTATGCTAATTTATGTGATAAGTTGCTTACTAGGTTTTGGAGAATTTTGGACGTGGGTTCAATTGGTCGTTGCGAGGTTTTATATATTATCTTCCTCGTATTTTATTATGTTGTGTTTGCGCGATCGGCACGATCAGAGTCTACACGTGGTGGTTGCGTAGTTTAGCGACCCTGACTAGGGTTTTTGCCGATGTCGTGCGCGTTTTGTGCACTAGGTATGCAGTGTAATTTTCTGGGCGTTATCCTTGCGTTTCGTTATTTTTGTTTCGGTGTAGGATATTTAGCTTATGTGATGTGTTTGTGAAATTTTAGGGTCGCAAGTGGGGACTTCGGACGCTGCGAATAAAGGGAAGCAGGTGGTCGGATTTTCGTAGCTCGAGATCATTGGTGAGTAGATTTAACATCTACGGGGAAATCGCCCGTATGGCGTTATGCGTCAGGGCTGGATATGATATGATAGCTACATATTATTCGCATATGAGTTGATTGCATATGAACTTCATTGCATATAGTTACTTGTTGTACCTGAACCTGTACCTATTATACACTGCATTATTATTGACAGCGCATGTTGCACGAGCACCTATTGTATGCTACATACACACTGTCGGTAATTGCCATGATATGCACAACACAGATATTCATATGATATACCTTGCTATGTGTTAGCGACATAGAGACATTTATTTTTGTGCGGTGGCACATATGACATATAGTATGCCTTGCTATACCTACATGCTTACATATAGTATGCCTTGCTATACCTACATGCTCACACATATACTTTGCTATTGTTACATGTTCAGCTTTATACGATATATATCGGAGGTATGGACGCTGTTATATATGTATATGGGATTCAGATACGTGGGAATCGCGTAATATATTTAATGACTTGATGCATTGAAATAGCGGACTTTTCCCGTGATATGCTCATATTGTTGTTCTATCTTGCATATGTTATATTACATGGATTTATGCATTTGAGATATGTTTCCTTGCGATTTGGGGATTTCTAGTATCGATATTAGGCACTTATATTTCGAGAGATTTATGGATATTGGAAACCGATACGTGGAACACGAGTGTCGAGGTTGGACACTTGGGTTTCGAGAAACGTATGTATATCAGAGCAACCGATACGTGGAACACGAGTGTCGAGTTTGGACACTTGGGTTTTGAGGAACATATAGATATCAGGAAACTGATACGTGGAACACAAGTGAGGTTGGACACTTGGGTTTCGAGGAACGTATAGATACGAGTATTTATGTGTCGATGATGGGCACCAGTTTTCATGATATTTCGGGTGTCGATATTTGACACTCAGGTTACATGAGATTTACAGGGCTGATCTGAGGATTTTGGGATTTGGGGTGTTGTTGATTTACACCAGGTTTTTCCATTCTTATGATTTGTGCATGAGATTATTTATTTCCTGCACTCAGTATATTATTGATATGCATTGGATTCTTGTAGATATAGTACCCTGGTGGTGTACCTTGATCATGATAGTTGCATATTCATATTGTCATACTTATGCTATCAGCTTACATGTGATTGTTTATTGCTGTTAGTGCATACTTGCGATTACTGTATGATATTATTTTTCTATTCACGAGTTGGCAACTCACCCCCGTTGTGCCACAGTGTTTGCAGGACTTACCCTCAGTGTAGTCACGGTAGGGCGCCTTCTTATCTATACTTAGTGGATACCGCTACAGTTGGCTGTGAGGCCGTTGCTTTTAAGTGGGTTCGCGGTTATCCGTTTATGTACTTTGGATATCTTTTTGTTGGATCTAGTATTCTCCATCTACCACTTCTTGTATTTGACTTAGAGACGAGTTGTGAGGTTTCGGTGCTGTATATATTTTGGTGACTTTGGGTGCCGTGCTCGTGGGAGCCGGTCTTGTTGTTAAGTTTTACCTCCTTATGCTGTTTTCATTTATATTTCTTCGCTATGGCGTCGTATATATACTTGTGGTGGTTGTCTCCGCCGTTGGGCGTGAGTTACTCCCATTTGGGATACTTTATTTATTTTCTATGTTGTATCCATTTTCGGGGCTAGTTTTTATAAAGGAGGTGTTGCCGAAATTTTCAAGAACGAAAACTAAAGTTAAAGATTTTTACTTGAGAATTTCCGAATGTTTTAAACTATGTTTTTCTCTTCTTATCCAGTTTTTGGTGGTTTAGATTTCTGCGTTTCGGCTTACTTAAAGTTACGTATGTATGTTGACGTTATGTAGTTTAAGTCGCCGGTTATGGGCCTAAACTTTGGGTCATGACAGAAGAAGTACTGACTTCGGAGTCGATAGCCGAAATGCGGACAAGACGAGCACTAAAATCCCGTGTCCAGCTGAGAATGCACTAAGTGGTTTTAGCGCAAGTGGCAGCGTATGTGTGATTTAAAATTGGTTTGTTTTGAAAAAGTGTCGGACGTGAGACAAATCACACAAAAATGCACAATAAACCCTAGAACTAAGGTTACCTAGGTAAAGTCTCTTGACCGCTCGTAAACTTCCAAAGGACAAGTAGCAAGATCAATCCTCTACCACGTCTTTATAACTCTTATGGCCAGGTAAGTTCCAGGTAAGTGGGAGGTATCTGCTATAAGAATCACCGAAAATAGCGGGCCTAATTAAGTAACCACTTTCCTAGACACACTTCCATAGACACCACAAAAGAAATGCGGATAAGCGATAGATTACCCATGACCTTCCTCTGTCCTATTTGACCACGATAGTCCTTAGAGTCTTGATCTAGATATTTTTTAATTAATGTAGGGTGATACAGATGCTCATTTTGTTATTTATGGGGCCTAGGAATGGTGATGAAATCGCCACATAATCTGAATTTTGGTATTGCCTCTTAAATTCCATATTAAAAATATGAAAAAACAAACCAATTACAAAACACGCAAAGAGATTTTTTTTGCCTTTTTTGAGCGGCGATATTGTGCAAAGAATCCTGTAGAAAAATATATTATTGGATTTTTCGGAGTAGAGAGAAAGTATAGAGCAACTTACCAGAGAAGTTTGGAGGCACGATTCCCCAATTCCACTGCAGTTCCACCGCAAATATGGTGCTTTGGCCGTGGAAGCGCCGCAGGAAGGAGGGTTCTGTTGACAATTTTTTTTACTGTGGTCTCCTTTGCTCCTATGGTCCTCTCTGAAGGTCTCTGAATCTCTGTTTCCATATTCTATTGTCTTCAGATTCCCTCGCAAAAATCGCATACTAATCGTTAAATACACAATTTGCTATTTTGTTTTATTTTATGATGTGTATCGAATAAGAATTCAACACGAATAGTAAGAAAAAAATATTACGCAGGTATCTCCGGCAACAGTGCCATTTGATTGATCTGTCAAAGTGTTTGTTGTAATAACCGCAATCAATAATGATGTCGTGTGAAGCTAGCCGAGATGAGTACAGGTCGTCCTCAGGGATATGTGGAATCTTTTAATCTTACTTTAAACGTGTTGATTGAAAAGAGAAAGAATAGAGAATAGTGAAGATTAGATTTTAGATCTATGTTAAACACAGATGTAGAATTCAGATCTAGTTTAAATACGGATGTAGATTTTATAAGAAGAAGGCTGGTAGGGTTTGTTCAGATTTAGTAGTCATGGATGACTAATAAATATTACTCGTTTTATCTATTGATAGATTTAAAACTAGATTGATAGTGATGAATAAGGATTAGGGTTCTTGGGAGAAACTAGGGTTTCCACACTATTGACCCTTGTCCTTTCATTGATCTCTATTCATGTATAGGCCTTAAAAAAACAATTGTTAATTTGATCTCAAATCACGGTCGAGACTAGCAATAAATTGGTAGCGCGCCTGATAAGGATGTTAATGATTCATTTGCTAAATTTTATAAACTTCATAAAACTTAAAAAAAAGTTAAAATATTTTATCATCCATTGTTCTACCCTAATACTAATAATCCTATCAAACGGAGAATTACTCGTGCATGATGGAGATAGAAGAAGAACGGATAGAGATCATGGTGTAAATATAGAAAATAAATACAAACTAATTAATCTAATGATCTACCTTTATTAATCAACTTCACAAGTACAATTCTTCAAGTTTAGATTACAAGAGGAAGAAGAAATTGCTCTCGATCTTTGCCTCGTAGGAAGTAGATGCTCCGTCGAATCTCACGTCGCCTTATCATGTCGAATCGCAGACCTGTCGTGGATCACTTGTTCTTTGACGGTGATTTGCTTCGTGTAAAAGATTGATGATTTCTAGCTTTAGCCATTGGTCCTTTATATGGTCCAAAAACCAGAAACCAAAGATCCCAGGAATTAGGGATTGTTATGAAGATCCAAACCACAAAATCCAAACTCCTAACTCGCCAAAACGGCTGCGGATCCACAACATAATGCATGGTTTAGCCGCGAAACCGTGACCATTTGGTTGGATCATTGCTTCAAAATTCTTGGTCTGCTTCGTTGTGACACATGTAGATTTATTTGATGTCTGGAATCTTCATATCTTTTCTGAGTCTCTGCCAGTATTGATTCTTTGATTTTATCTAACTTCATCAGCAGATTTCTTATCCCCGACATCTCAATATCTCGATCTCCTGACTTGAGCTAAAGCTTGCACAATATCTCAAAGAATAATGTTAGTAATATTTGGTATTTTTAAGATATTGTCCTAACCATTTTATATGATATTATATTTTAAGAATATTGATTGAGGATATTTGATATGATATGCATATTTAAATTATATAAATATTATATGCATATATTTTCCTTCATAATGTTAATTCTAATATATAAACATATGGTAAAAATTATTTTTACAGATAAACCCAAATATGTTCTATATTTATAATAAACACCTTTAGATATTTAAGAAAAGTAAGGAAAATGTTATATCAAATGTGCGATATTTTCGACTGAACAATAGCAGTGAAGAACATTCTTAAGTACCTGAGAAGGATTAAAGAACTATTCCTGGTATTCGGTAATGGAGACCTCCAGGTGGAGTCCTTTACCGATTCGAGCTTCCAGAGTGACAAGGATGTCAGCAAGTCTGTCTCGGGTTTTGTGTTTACCCTCAATGGAGGGGCGGTCTATTGGAAGAGTTCGAAACAGGACAACGTCGCAGACTCAACGATGGAGGCTGAAAACATTGCTGCCGATGATGCCGCAAAAGAAGCCATCTGGATTAAGAAGTTCATTACGGAACTTCATGTAGTTCCATCCATTGTTAATCCAATACTTTTGTATTGCGACAAAAATAGAGCTATGGCTTTAGTGAAGGAACCATGGTCCCATCAGAAATCCAGACACATCTTGAGCGGTATCACCTGATCAGGGAGATCGTTGATCGCCGGGTGATCGAGGTGCGGAGAGTGGACACAAAAGACAACACGGCGGATCCATTCATCAAGGTCCTTCCTCAAGCACAATTCGAGAGACTATTTGAGATGTTGGGTTTACGATACGCTAACAACTGGCCCTAGTGCAGACGTTGGGTACTTGGTACGCGAATATATGGCCTTAACGCAAGTGGAAGATTGTTGGATATGTTTGCCCTAGAGGCTATTATTATATATGTATACATGTGGATGGTTGGACATATGTATGTACAGGACAATCTTGCTCCATATGATAAAGGATCGAGGGCTAAACTTAGAAATAATCAAGCTTTTATCACGAAGCAAATTACCGTCTAAGAACCAAGTGATCCACGACAGGTCCATGATTCAACGATAAGGCGACGTGAGATTCGACGGAGCATCTACTTCCTACGAGGAAGAGATCGAGAGCAACCTCTTCTTCCTCTTGTACTCTTAACTCGAAGAATTGTACTTGTGAAGTTGATTAATAAAGTTAGGTCATTAGCTTAATTAATTCGCATTTAATTTCTGTATTTACATTATGAATTCCTTCTATATCCGTTCTTCTTCTATCTCCATCATACACGAGTAATTCTCTGATTGATAAGGTTCGTAGGATTAGGGTGGAACAATGGATAAGAAAATATTTTAACTTCTTTTAAGTCTTATGAAGTTTATAAACTTTTGCAAAAGAATCGTTAACATTCTTATCGCACGCGGTACCAATTTATTGCTAGTCTCGACCGCGATTTGTGATCAGAGTAACAATTGTTTTCTTAAGGGCTAGACATGAATAGAGATCAATAAAAGGACAAGAGTCAATAGTGTGGAAACCCTAGTTTCCTCCAAGAATCCTAATCCTTATTCATCACTATCAATCTAGTTTTAAATCTATCAATAGATAAAAAGAGTAATCTTTATTAGTCATCCATGACCACTAAATCCTAACAAACCATACAAGCTGTTAGTTATATATATGCCCTAGAGGCCATTATTATACATGTGATGTATATTATAGTGGATGCTTGGACATATATAGGGAGGACTTTCTTGCTCGACATGATAGTATGCTATCTGTTTGCTCTTTATCTTAACATGTACACTTATTGTCTCTCTATTACATGTTGATAAAGCCCTCAGGATGAGTACTTAACTACCAGGATTATGATACAGATCATACCATCAGGCCAGAGGTAGTCGGTAAGTACATCCTTCAAATGCTCCTAGTCGTGAGAGTATCGAGACGGGGCATCAATATTCCAGAGTAGACTAGCATATACGCTTCTCGACCCATATGATGGGCAATGGATGATCCCATATCCATTGGTGTTTGACATCAAAGATGGTATACGGGTGCTCAGTGGAGACTGGGTACACTGAACGGACTCATAGAGAACTCCTAGATGATACTATACCTATCGTCAGATAACAGTTCTCTGGTGACACTGGTGCAGGTTAGCCTGTCGAGTCGAGATCATCATAGAGTCTTGTGTGATTCCCACTATGCTTTGATTTCCACCTTACCACGTTCAAGAGATCGTGCAAAACTGTGGTTTTTGGGTACAGTCCCGAGTCACATAGAGGCAATGAGCGATAGGAAGGGATTTCTTCTCTCTCGGTATTGGGGGTTGATGTTGCGCTATGCTTGATTGGCCATAACAGGAAATCCCTGGCCATGGTTATTGAGATTTACCGGTAAGTGTTACCAGTAGTTTCTCGAACCGTTATGGGCCACATATCGGCATGACTTATCAGGCTATTGGGGTCTGACATTATACCACAACCAGGCCGTGATATGCGACATATCAGACGAAGAGACTGGACTGTACGGTAGTATTACTTATTCGATTTGCAGGAATATGAGCAGGCTTGCTTGTTGATGTTCTGATCGCTCAATACCCAGGTGACCGTTACGTTTAGCAGACCGCTTGCAGCTTGTGGGTGACTAATATGATCACCACCTACTGCCGGCATATTGAAGATTCGTTAGAGTCCTATATAGAGGTTTCCTGACTTAGGCGAAATGAAGTAGGAGCACATATGTGATATGTGCGGTACCGAGATTAATACGAGTTTGTGATACTGTATTCTATTCTCGCGATATGTGATATCGGACGGTTATATGTGATATAGCCGGGTTATCGGATCAAGTATTGATTCGATAAGTTGATACATATGATATTAGTCGGTTATATGTGATATAGCCGGATTATCAATTCAAGTGTTGATTTAATAATTTAATGTATAATTATATATTTGATATATTGAATTACATTAACTAATATTAACTCACTTAAACATTTCTTTTTCTCACTTTTATGTACATTTTAATATATATGTGATATATGTTATTGTGTCGTGGTTGTTGATATATGCAACATGGGTGTATTAGACTCACACCATGCTCTTGATAATTAAAGGTTTTTATTTATTTTAGTAATTCACAAATTGGTGGAATTAGTCATGGTTGAAGCTTGTAGAAGCTTGTAGTGTCCAATGACTTAGTCCACTAATTGTTTTTACTTAAGATATTTATTAACCTAATCATTATCCATAGCCATAGTTTAGTCTCTACATGTGTTAGTATATGATATAAACTCACCCATGGTTGTTATTATCATCTCATGAGTTTCATTCTCTTCTCCATTTCGTCTTCTTCTTCATCAAGAAAAAGCTTTCTTGGTTTTCTGAAGGTGAAGAAAATGAGTGAGAAATTTATTTCTAAAGTGAGCAAAATTCCTATTTCATCATCCTATACTAGATTAGCCATTTAGTTTAGGGTGTTTGCTCCCATATTAGTGAAGAGGTAGCTTGAGTTTGTGTCTCCTCGACGTAAATCATCTTCGGCCTCAAATACTTCAACCAAGCATGTTCCTTTCATCTTGTGGAGCCTATCTTGAGTCCGGGAATTCACTACTTCGAGCGAAGGGACTACTACACAGAGCTACTAAAGTGAAAGACCGGTCTCCAAAGGTTGTATTCCATGTTCACTTAGATGTAAAGATGTTTACATTCTAGTTTCGTCTAATTCTCTAGTTAAGATAATAGGTTAAGGTTCTTTAGCGCGTCGTTTTTTTTAAAATGGCATGGTCGATGCCTCGCAAAACCAAGTGGCGACCTAGGGAACCCTGCAGTGGTATCAGAGCCATGCTAGAGATTAGGCAATATTTGCAGAATTACGAAACTGAAACAACTTCGAAACACTCGAAACAAAAACCAAGTTTCTACAAAATTTTTTAAGGTGTCTAAATTTTTTTAAAGCAATTGCAGAATGTTATATGAGATGTAACATGAACAAAGTAGAAATTTGAACCCTCCTCGTCGGAATTTGGCCGGCGACATGTATGGAAAATCCGAGCTCGCCGGTTTAGTAGTGTTATTTTGGCTTCAAATTTTTGTGGTGCTCCAGTCTCTGGGTTTTGGTGTTTCAGATGTTGCTTGATTTTACTGATAATGCATGTAATTTAATATTTATGTAAAGGCAATTTGGAGTGTTTCGTAGTCATAATTCTAACATCATTTCGGGTTATTTAGAAGACATTAAAAAATTCGAACGGATATCAATAACCCATTTTCTCCCTCGCTGGAAATTTTCTAAAAGTTGGATTTTTCCAAGTTTAAAATCTTCAGAAAATCATGCAGGTGTTTTCTATGGACCCTCTAGAAGAACGAAATTCTAACTCGATTCTGTGACTGTCAGAACCGCCACCAAACCCTAGGGTTTGTGGTCGTTCCGCGGCGCCATAGGTGAGGCAAGGGTTGACCCTTCTACGGTTGGTCCATAGGTGCTGTGGCACACTTTTTAAACTCCGCTCAAGTGTTGAGCTCTTTGGGAATTTTTGGGTGTTTGTTTATTCGATCGAAAAGTTTAACATCCTCTAGTTATCTGTGATTGTGATACAATACTTGGAATCCACAATATTTAGTTTTATGCAGACTAATTTGAATTTTATAAATCTAGCAATTCAGTCTCATTTGATCGGTTGCCATGGGATTTTGATGTAGATCAAAACTTCGTCGCAATCAAGTAGCGTACGCGGATACTCGCCGATTAACCTTACTACATAGCCATGCCCCCATAGCCCCGACCAAGTGACTGTAGGATAACCTCGTCGCCAAAAGCATCCGTTCGGGTGCTCGCGGCCGCGGTGTTCCTCTTAAGTGCACTTCGTCGACGGCATCCGAGGTGCGGCCATCTACTAAAGTTTCCGACGAGCATTTGATCAGGATGTCGGGAATATTGTTGAATTACCCGACTAGTTATTGAAAAGTGTTTTCAATATCGAGACTAAAATGCGGGGTTTATAATTGTTAGGCATTTGATGTCTAAGGAATTCATTTGGTTAGACATGAAATCCAAAGTATGTGATATATTGGGTTTATGATGTCTAAGGTGGTTACGGATTCCAATTTTTGTAGTTTTTCACTTTCTTTTCTACAACTGTAAGTGTAATATGTTGTGTATCGCCGATTTCGTAGCTATATGTCAACGACAATTGGAATACGCATATTTACTTACGTTGATGACATATGATGTTATGTGTTGCTGTGATATGTTATATTGGATCATCATGTTTTTGAATAGTCGGGGTTTTTTATGTGAGATGAGAGTTTTTCATTTTCATTCATGTAAAAGCTTGTATGTTGTCACACCCCGCTTCCTGGTGTACAGGGAAGGGAACGCGACTGGCCCGCTACGTATTTACTCTGAAGTAAACACATTAAGCGTATCAAAGTAATATAAGTAATATACTCAAGAGACAAAGATAATAAATATAATTGAACAACAACTTTATTTATTAACATTCTTTTTACAATATATTTGAAAAGTAAATACATGGAATGAAAAGCAATGCCTAAACAGTGGCATAACAGATATGGAAAATAATGAAATGAAATGTACAAGTAATTAGAGCCTCGGGTCGAAGGCTAGCTGATTCATGTCCTCGAAGGTGGGCTCGATCTCGTGAAAGTCCGAATCACCCGACGACATTCCAAAGAAAAGAAAGAGAATGTAGTCAGCGAAAAAATCGCTCGGTCAGTCCCTTAAATAGACAAGAATGGAATAGAAAGAATAGAGAGTATACTGTTATAATGTTGTATTTAGTGATAACGTTGTTGTTTGTAGCTTGGTACAGAAGAATGCCAGTGTATACGAGAGGAGTCCCACTATTCCGGAGACTAAGGTATATGGAGCACAAGGAACCGTTCAGCCACCGTACAACGACAATGGATATTCAGGTTAGGTGTATTATGGTTACAGTCTCGTGTCACTTCTAACACCTTCCGTACCAGTCTACTCCTTATAAACCCTGTGATGTCTTGATTGTATTGTTTGAATTGTATATTTTATATAGATGGATGACGTGCCGAAGCCATGATATCTGTAATGGAATGGGTATAATAGATGAACATGTAGATGGAATATATCCATGGTTCGGTTCAGTCAATATAGATTGATTATATTGAATAGACGTATTCATAGATCCATGTTATATTGAATTTTGATACTTGAATCATATTCAAGTCGGATTGATTATATTGAGACTCAGTCTAAATCAGACAATTAGAAAAGAAATTGAATCTTGAATTATGTTTTGGTGCTATCGGTAACTGCTGCATATGGACGGCAGGATTTGTGTCTTTTTCAAAAACAATTACCATGTTGATAACACTGTTTGTTAAGTTGTCTATCTTAAATAGGAAAGCACCCATATCTCCGGCTCCCTTAGGCTCGAGAGACTGGTCCCATTTAAACCTATGCTTACTAGGGTCTTTATTGTAATTTAGTATAACATGAGGGGGGTTTATGTAAAATAGTTTTGTTATGTTTTCAAAATACACCTCGAGTAATTTATTATCATCTTTAGAGTTTTCATTGATGTTTCTTTTATTCAATATGAAATTTCTAGTGAATATGACGTGGTTTTAAAGTATAAGGTATTTATTTGAAATATTGGAATTGTATGGTATTTTCTTGTAAATGAAATGTTTTTCTTGAATTTTGGAAATGTGGAATATTATAAATATTAAAAATAGATATTTTGATATTAATTACATATATATTTATCTATAAAAATATAAGTTATATTTATAACAGAAATCACATTTTTCTAAAGAAAAAATGTATTAAAAATCATTCGTGATCGTATGCTCCTTGCGAAGGTCTGTATCTCACTCTACTAAACCCGAGGATGTGCGACAATCTGCACCATCCCGGACAGGTTCCCCAAAATAGGTTGTAGAGGCGCAATTGCAAAGATTTGTTAAAATACACTTCTTGTAGAAAAAGGTTTTATAAGTTAAAGGTAGTTAAATGTAAAGTCGTATTTTCCCAAATCTATGTTCCCAAATTCCATCATGCTATGTTAGATATGTGTGTTGTGAGGAGGTAGGTCATTACCTCGTGAGTTTTCTAAGGTAATACGGTTTAAAAAGTTCAAGCATGTCGAAATGAAACATAATGGTATTTTAATATAAAGCGGAATAAAACTTGCTACGTTTATTATTTTGATGTCAAACTTGTTATATTATCTTCTTTAATGTTTAATAGTCATGACATAAGAGTTTGTTTTTATTGTGTTTAAGAAAAATAGAACTTTTCAAGAAAAAACCGAATCGGATGTTGGATTAACTCCGTTTCCGTCGGGTTTTAGTTTTGAATGTTTTTAGAATAGAGAAAAGAATGAAAAGTTCGGACTTACTGGATGATTGGCTAGAGGACAGAAAAAGGAAGAGGTGGGAGTAGCCGGTGCGTCATTTCGTCGTCGGAAACTCTTTGAGTTGTCGCCGGAAGTTCGTCGGAGCTTAGCCCTTTTGCTAACTCCACTTGCACACAAAAGACTTGGGAATTTTCTTGAGAGTTTTGGCAGGGAATTATGAGTGAGGAGGGGTGAATTGAGGGTGGTATTTATAGAGAAAAATTAGTGCCCGGGGGTGATGAAAATGCATTAAAAATATGCATTAAAAAGGATTAAAAGGGGGTATTTTAATTCTCTGGTTAATTACAGAGAATTTAATCAGTGTAGGGGGAGTGGGGTAGGCCAAAAGGCATCGGGGGTTAAAGAAAATTCGGGTTTGGGCTCACTACCACCAGCAGGGCTGGCTCGAGTTACCTTCTCGCCGGCCCGAGTCATGAATTGTGGGTGCGTATTGGGGCCATGTGTCGGGGTCGGTTTGTCTACTGCAGTGCAATCATTTTTTTATGTGTGACTCTTCAGTTTATGTGTTCTGATCGTGTAGACTCTTGGACTTCTGAAAGATTAAAATAATTTAATTAAAAAAATGTGTGGCTGATGGGATATGAACTCTGGTGCTTTGGTTCAGCAGTGTAAGGTCTTACCAATGAGCTACAAGCTCTTTCTTGCTGTTCAAAAGTAAATCAAATATTTATAGTGCTCACAGGAATTGTAAATACTCCAAGTATACATTAATTTTAAATGAAATTTATATACACAAGAATTTGAGTTGTTACAGTCTACCCTCCCTACGAAAATTTCGTCCTCGAAATTTACAATTTATTTTAAGGACTAGTTTACAAATAAGTGAGGATATCTTGCACGCATCTCGTCTTCACTTTCCCATGTTGATTCTCCTGAAGTGTCTTTTCTCCACATCTCTCGAACCAAGTTAACTTCCTTATTCCGAAGTGACTTCATTTTTCTGTCCAGGATCTCAACAGGTTGTTGCTCACAAGATAAGTCGGGCTGTACAGTGAGCACGGAATGATCGATAATATGGTTGGGGTCACTCACATACCTTCTGAGTTGGAATATGTGGAATACATTGTGCACCCCTTCCAATGAACGTGGAAGTGCCTAGCGATAAGCCACTTCACTGACTCGTTCGAGTATGTCGAACGGTCCAATATATCTCGGACTTAATTTTCCCCGTCTTCCAAAACGAATCACTCCGCGGTTTGGAGATATCTTCAGAAATACGTGATCTCCCGGTTGGAACTCCAAATGACGGCGCTTTGCATCAGCCCAGTGTTTCTGTCGATCTTGGGCTATGCGCATTTTTTCCCTGATAGTATGGACCACATCTACGGTTGTTATTATCATCTCTGGTCCAAGGAGTTCTCTATCTCCGATGTCGTCCCACTTTATTGGAGATCAACACTTCCTTCCATATAGCGCTGCAAAAGGTGTCATTCCAATACTTGCTTGGTAGCTGTTATTGTATGAAAACTCAACAAGATTTAGGTGATCTTCCCACGATCCTCTGAAATCTAACATACACGCTCTGAGCATATCTTCCAAGATCTGAATAGTTCGCTCAGACTGACAATCTGTTTGTGGATAATAAGTTGTGCTGAAGTTCAGACTTGTTCCTAAGCTCACTTGCAAACTTTGCCAAAAAATTGAGATCGGAACCTGGTGTCACGATCCGAGACAATGCAGACCGGTACTCCATGAAGTCTCACAATTTCCTGTATGAGTTCATGGATATCAGAGATAGTACACTATGAAGAGTTTAAATCTTAAGTAGATTCTTACCTCCATGTACTTCTTTGCTAATGTCTAAGTTGATTAGCCAATTCGAAATAGGATGAAGTGAGCCGACTTTATGAGTCAATCCACAATAACCCATACCGCATAGTTACCCTTTGTGCTGCGAGGGAGTGCAGCCACAAAATCCATTGTGATGTGTTGCCACTTCCATTCTGGGATTGGTAACGGTTGAAGTAATCCAGTTGCCCTGTGATGTTCAGCCTTTACTTGCTGATACACCAAGCATTTAGTGACGCTTCTGGCTACTTCACGCTTCATTCCATACCACCAGTAATTTTGACGCAGATCTTTGTAAATCTTTGTACCTCTAGGTTGTACTGAGTAGGGAGAGCTGTGAGCTTCTTTCATTAACTCTTCCCGAACAGAACCTTTTGGAACATATAATCTACTGACGTATCTCAAAGATCCGTCTTCATGGATGATGAAGTCTGTTCTGAGTCCATTCTCTACTTGTTCCCTGATCTTTTGCAACTTAGCATCACTTGCGTGAGCTGCTTTGATCTTATTGACAATGGTAGATTGAACTTGTAAATTCATCAAACTTGAAGCATTACCTGGCATGACTACTTCAACCTCCATCTTATGCAAATACTGTTGAAGCTTCCACTGGGCGGTGAGATTCAATGCTAATGGCTGGAGACTAAAGGCATAAGGTACCACATTCACCTTCCCTGGGTGATACTGCAGGTTGATGTCAGAATTGGCCATGAGTTCTAACCATCGTCTCTGCCGCATATTCAACTCCTTCTGAGTAAAAACATATTTCAGATTCTTGTGATATGTGTGTTGGTTATATGTATGCCCCAGTAGCCATTATATGTATAGTGGATGCTTGGACATGTATATATAAACATACTGATTACTTTCTTGCTCTACATGATAGTATGCTATCTGGTTTACATTATCTTGACATGTTCATTTGATCATGCATCTTACTCATTTGGTACATGTTGATAATGCCTTTAGGATATTTGCTTGAATACTGGGACTATGATGTGGATCATACTAGTGGGACACGAGTAGTTTATAAGCATATCCTTGAACTGTTCCTACTCGTGGGTATATCGAGATGGGGCATCGATATTCCAGAGTAGACTAGTGTATAACATTCTTGTCCCATATGATGGGCAATGGATGTTTCCATATCCATTTGGTGTGGTGATACCAAAGATTGTATATGGGTGCTCAATGAAGACTGGGTACATTGAACGGACTCGCCGAGAACTCCTATGTAGTATTATATCTATCGTCGGATAGCAGCTTTTAGGTGACACTGGTACAAGTTATTCTGTAGACCCGAGATCGTCATAGAGTCTTGTGTGTCCTCCCACTGTACTTTGATCTCCACCCTACCACGGCTCAACTGAGTCGTGCAAACAGGTGGATTTTGGGTACAGTCCCGAGGCACATGGAGGCAATGAGCAATAGGAGGTGTTTCGTCTCTCCTGTATTGGGGGTTGATGTTGCGCTATGCTCGATTGGCTATAACAGGAATTCCTTAGCCAGGGCTGCTGAGATTTACTGATAAGTGTTATCCGTAGTTTCTCGATCTGTTATGAGCCATACACTGGCATGACTTATTGAGTTATTGGGGTCGACGATACCATCCCTAGACTCGATATGCAACATATCTGATGAAGAGACCGGAGTGTACGGTAAGTGTTGCCAGTTGGCTTGACGGGAGTTTTGACAGCTTCGCTTGTTTTTCTTCTGATCGCTCAATAACCGGGTGGTCGTTACGTTTAGCTGACCGCTTGCAGCTTGTGGGTGTTTGATGTGGTCATCACCTACTTCCGGCGTATTGACGAGTCTTAGAGTCCCACATAGGTGTTTCCTAGCTCAGGTGAAATGATGTGCTGTGCATATGAGATATGCGCGGGGACCCGATTAAATGCTTGTGTGTGATACCATATATTAATCGGGAGTTTTTCTATTGGTCGGGTCATATGTGATATGACCAGTTTGTTAGATCAAGTGTTGATTTAATATTGACTTTATAGCTCACTTTTATTAAACCCTTTTCTACTTTGTTGTATGTATGCATGTATGCATATATTTTTGTTCATGCACATGATGATGTGAATGCACACATACATACATACATGGTGTCATGGTTGATGATACATATAAGATGGCAATGCAAGACTCACATGAAAATAAATATGTAATTATATTTGTTTTTGAGTTAAAAAAAAGAAATGGAAATTATTTCATGGTCAATGTTTCTACACACTTCCTTCACTAACCATGACATTAACCATGAGTTCAATTTCATTTGTTGTTTTAACTCTAAAATAAATATCTAGATATTTTTAAACCCATGGTTAAATGAGAGTGCGACTTTCATTTATATTTTCTATTCTCTTTTATCTTTAAAAAGATTAACACAAAACTTGAGCTCAAGCTTGCCATCTTCTTCTTCCTCATCTCTCATGCTCTCTTGAGATTTCTAGTGAGTGAGTGAGATAAAAAGAAAGGGTTTTGAAGTAAGAAAACAAACCACATCATCATTCTATACTAGTTTATCCCATTAGTTTAGAGTGTTAGCTCCACTTCCTCATTGATCAAGTGAAGCTAGGAGCTTTGAGCAAAGGGACTTTGGGTGGATCATCGTGGACTTGGAAGGTCTCTAGCGAGCCAGTTCAAACTCTCAAGGATCAAAGGAGTCAAGAGAAGAGGTCTACAAAGGTTGTATTCTATTCACTTAGTGATAGTTTTCTTGTTGTATGAGATACTATTTGGTGTTACCCTAAAATTCTAATTCAATTCATGGTTAGATTGCTTAGCACCTCCCTAAAAATTTTATTGTGGCATGTGTGATGCTTGCAAACCCTAGGCATGGTGCTAAGGAATCCGAACAGTGGTATCAGAGCCTAGCTAGAGTTTTAGGGTAACCTAGACGGCATTAAAAACTCAATCGAACATTAAAAATAAGATTTTTTCATGCTCACTGGAAATATTTTCAAATTTTGGAATTTTGTGGTTTAAAAATATACAGAAAATAGTGCAGGGATTTCTGTGGATCCCCAAGAACAACGAGCGTCTAACTCGACACAACAACCATGGAACCGTGGCTAAATCAGGCATTTGCGGCGGTTCCGCGGCGCCGTTGGTGAGCCTTGGACCGTGCCTTCTTGTGCTGATCCATGGGTACATTTTGTGCTCTCTGGGAATTTTTAAAATATAGATTCAAGTGTTGAGATCTATGGATTCAGTGGGTATGTTGATTTGTTGATAGATATATTTAACGTCGTCTAATCTTTCTGAATGTGATAGAATATTTGGAATCTACGCTAATTAGTTTTGAAAAAATTAATTGATCATTTGTAAATCTAAAATTTCGGTCTCATTAGATATCGGGAATCTTGTTGAATTACCCGATCTCTTTTGAAAAAGTGTTTTCATTATTAAGACCTAAATGTAAGATCTATAGTGTATGAATGAAATTAGGGGTATGTGATATTCCAAGTTTACGATGTCTAAGGACAGGTGCGGATACCAAATGTTGTAGTTTTACATTTCTTTTCTGCGACCATAAGTGTAATATACGGTGTATTGCCGGTTTCGTTGCTATACGTCAACGACAATTGGGATACGCATATTTAGTTACGTTGATGACATGTGTTGTTATGAGTTGTTGTGATATGATGTATAGGAACGTCGGGATTGAATGGACGGGGTTTTTATGTGAGATGAGAGTTTTTTTTCCTTTTCATTCATGTAAAATTCTTTGTATGTAATATTCTTTTATTAGGGCACTTCCGGGTTGAGGATGATATCACCATTGATGTATATTATTTACTTTTCCGCATTAGGATAGACCCAAGGAGGGGAGCACTAGTGACCAGGTTTTGGAGTTCAGTGGGATACCATCTCGAGGAGTCGAGACCGGGTCTCCTAACTTCAGAATTGGTAGGGTCACTCGCCACTCTCATAGGAGTCTAGGGGTGTGGGCTTGGCTATTCATCACGACCGTGGAATCCGTATTTTCTATTGTAGGCTAAATATAGAATACGGACTTCCTAGTATATCCTATATATTCATAAATGCGTTTTTGCTGCTGATTATTTTGTGATGAGATTACTTAATATCTGAGACGAATGGAATATTATTATATATATATATGATATATATTAAACGTTGCTTATGTTTTACATCCGCGCTAGTCCCGCCCCGCTATACCGTTAGTTAAGTAACCTAACGGTGTATAACGGGATACTGTGGCGAATGCGGATGGCATAAGTGTATAATTCTATTTTCGTTTCTTTTCTGTGATGGCTTAGGAACTTAAATGATGAGACTACATTAATAAGATTAATGTAAAGAAAAAGAAACCTAAATATGTTGTAGAATCGGATTTCAAACACACTCGGCCTTTTTATGAAAAATGCAAGTTTCAAAAGATACGGAGCTTAAGCCACTCCTTTTCTAAACTATTTAGATTCTACAACGAGATCAAGTTCAAAGCATTAAAGGTTTTCATAAAACCCATCTGCAACCCTCCGTCATTTTAGGAAGCAGAGTACTTAGTATTCGTGCTACGTATATTGATCATAGTCAAGACGTAGTGTACGGTAGCTAAGTGATGTCTTCCTACAAAGCATATGATGCGATCAGTTAGGACATTCATGTGATTATGTTGATCATAGTCAAGGGTCATATGGGTGGGTCTAGTTAATCACGAAATGACGGGTAGAACCTGACTAGTGCTTATGATATGTTGATCATAGCCAAGGTCATAAGCAGCTAGGGGTAAAAACCATATCGGGAGTTTCAAGAGTTGAAATTTACAATGAGATTGCATACCTTCTATATGATAGTTGGATCCCGATCCCACTGTGAGTAAGAGTTACTCCCAGGAAAGCTTTGCACTTTACAATTAGCTAATCCAGTAGGTGTCTAGAAAGGTGTCAACAGGGTTAGACCTCTGGGGAAAAAATGTTTATTTTAATTAGGTCCGTGCAAAAGCACAGGAAACCTCCCCCAAAGTACCGACACTGGCATGGCTGACCGGTTAGCGAAACTGTAGAATGTAATTAATCCTGGCTAGTTTTCTTTTTGAGGTTTTGAAAGATAATTTGATAAAAGCAGTGCGAGACATCGATTAGATAATTTAATAACCAATTTAAATCTTTGCAAGAGCATTTCGCTGAGTGTATTCTTTTATCTCTCCTAATGGTAGATACCAGATGACTGGACTTAAGCTTCTTTTAGAGAATAACAAACTGATAGGACCGAATTATAAAGAATGGTTGAGGAACCTGAACATTCCATTAACATATGATAAAGTATCATATATCCTCACTGCCAAAGTCCCACCCGTCCTAGGTCCTGAATCATCTGTTTCGGATAAGGAGATCCAAAAAACAAGGGATATTGATTGTGACACGGCCAAGTGCCTCGCTCTTGCTTCTATGGACAGTATACATCAAAAGCAGCATGAGAAGATGGATGTACAATCCATCTTTCCTCATACAAAGGAGTTGTATGGAGAGCAATCTCGGACTTTACGATACGAGGTATCTCGAAAGTTGTTTTATATGCGGATGGCTCCTGGCACATCAGTAGGTGAACATGTCTTGAAGATGATTGCTCTTATAGAAGAACTTGAGGACCTGAGATGGACCATGGATAATGAGCAATATACTGATATTGTTCTACAATCTCTCCCCCCTGCCTTTGCTCCATTCATAGTAAACTTCAATATGATGATTTGGAGAAATCACTGCCTGAACTTTTCAATATGTTGAGAAGTGCAGAAAGAATGCTTAAGACAGCGAAAACTCCCGCTCTGCTTACTGGACCATCTTCCTCTTCCGTCCCAAAAGCCAAGGCCAAGGGAAAGAAGAAGAAGAAACCCACCAAACCGAGAGGTGGAGTTGTAAAGGCGAAAGGGAAAGACAAATCCGGGACCACGGGAAGTGGAAAAGGAGAATATTTTTTCTTCCACAAGTCGGGACACTGGAAATGCAATTGTGCTTTCTATCTTGCTGATCTCAAGAAGAAGAAGTATACTGATGCTTCCGCTTCAGGTGTGTTTATAACTGAAAACTGTTTTCCTACAAACTCTGTATCTTGGGCATTAGATACCGATTCTGGTTCTCACATCTGCAATTGTATGTAGGGATTGAGAAACAGTGGAATTTTGATGATTGGTGACCATACTCTTCGGGTTGGAAATGGTTCCAATGTACATGATGTATCTGTAGGAGAGTATCATCTGGGGTTGCCATCGGGATGTATTTTGGTTTTGAACCCTTGTTATTATGTACCTAGTATACTATGTAATATAATATCCGTTTCTTTGTTAGACAATGAAGGATATTATTTTTTGTTGCAAAATAATATTATGAACATTAACTTGAATCAACAGTTGATTGGGTATGTTACACAAAATAATGGTATTTACATCCTAAACCAACACACAGTTTTTAATATACAAAATACAAATAAAAGGAAATTTTTAGATATAAATGAAGCTAATCTTTGGCATTGTAGACATGGTCATATTAATGAAATGAGACTAAACAAGCTACATAAAGATGGATATTTAAATCCTTTTGAATATATATCTTATACGATTTTTCAGTCCTGTATCAAAGGTAAAATGACCAAAACACCATTTACTGGACATGGAGAAAGAGCTGTAGAACTCTTAGGCCTCATACATAGTGGTGTATGCGGACCAATGTCTACACATGCTAGAGGCAGTTTTTCATAATTCATCACTTTTACTGATGATTTCTCAAGATTCGGACACCTGTTTTTATTGAAGCATAAATCCGAAGCTTTCGAGAAATTCAAAGAATACAAACTTGAAGTATAAAAACAAACAGGCTTGAGCATCAAGAAACTTCGATCTGATCGAGGTGGAGAGTATTTGAGTACAGAGTTTTCAGACTTCTTAAAAGAGAATGGGATTCTCTCTCAGCTCACTCCCCCTTACACACCACTTCACAACGGTGTATCAGAATGGAGAAATCATACCCTATTAGATATGGTACGGTCCATGATGAGTGATGCCGAGTTACCGCTTTCCTTTTGGGGACATGCATTGGAGATAGCAATATATCTGTTAAATAGGGTTCTAACCAAGACCGTGTCTACCACTCCATATGAGATATAGTGTGGAAAGAGACAGTCTCTTAAAAGAGTTAGGATATGGGGTAGTCCGGATTTTGTCAAAAAGTAGAATCCAGATAAACTCGAGACACGATCGGTCATGTGTAAATTTGTTGATGGGTTCCTTAGCACCCTCACGGTGTTTACTAGGGCATCGAACATGCCATTTAAATTTTTTCTAGAGAGCTAAAGAACCCGAACGATGATCGAACTAGAGACTTAGGGTTTTCTAGATTGTAAACTCTTTACAAACTAAAGGGAAGAAGGAATACAACCTTTGTAGACCGGTCCTTCACTTCAATATCTCCGTGTAGTAGTCCCTTCGCTGCGATCATGAACTCCCGGAGTCTAGAGAGGCTCCACAAAATGTACGGAACAAGCTTGCATTGAAGTCTTCGAGGTCGAAGATGATCTACGTCGAGGAGACACTAGCTCATGCTATCTTTTCACTAATGGTGAGAATAGTGAAGCAAACACCCTAAACTAAATGGCAAGTAGTAGAGGTTGATGAAGTAGAAAGTGGACTCACTTTAGTTTTATTTTTCTCACAATAAATCATCACTTAGAAAAAGCCAGCAAGCTTTTCTCTTAAGGAAGAAGAAGAAGTGATGAAGAAAATGAATGAGAGAGTGAGGTTAGAATTGCAACCATGGGTGAGTTAGTGTCATGCCTAACTCATGTCGAGAATAAACCATAGCTATGAGTTAAGGGTTGGGTTAAGAAATATCTTAAGCAATGACAAAAGAGTGGACTTGGTCAATGTTTTCTACAAGCTTCTTCAAGCTTCAACCATGACTCATTCCAAATATTTTGTTAATTACTTAATGATAAATAAAACCCTAGCATGGCATAAGTCTCATACATACATGTTGCAAGTGTAACCTAATATGAGACAACAATATATATCACATATATATTTTGTGTGCAAAAAGAAAACAATACATTTAACATATATGACATATATATATATATCAATGTATCATATGTGAGAAAAATAATTACTTAAGTGAGCTAATATTAGTTAATGTAATTTAATATATCAAATATATAATTCTACATTAAATTATTAAATCAACACTTAATTTAATAATCCGGCTATATTACATAAAACCGACTAATATCAAATGTAACAACTTATCGAATCAACACTTGATCCGATAACTTGGCTATATCACAAATAACCTACGATGTCACTTATCGCAAGCATAGAATGCGGTATCACATACACGCATTAATCTCAGTCCCGCACATATCACATATGTGCTCCTACTCCGTTTCGCATGAACCAGGAAACTCTGTGTAGGACTCTAAAGACTCGTCAATACGCCGGCAGTAGGTGATGATCATATCAAACACCCACAAGCCGCAAGCAGTCTGCCAAACGTAACGGCCATCCGGGTATTGAGCGATCAGAAGATCAACAAGCAAGCATGCTCGTACTCCTGTGAATCCAATCAGTAACACTACCGTACAGTTCGGTCTCTTCATCTGATATGTCGCATATCACAGCCTAAGGGTGGTATAACGTCAGACCCCAATAGCCTGATAAGTCATGCCGATGCAAGGTCCATAACAGTTCGAGAAACTACTGATAACTCTTACCAGTGGATCTCAGCAACCCTGACTAGGGATTTTCTGTTATGGCCAATCGAGCATAGCGCAACATCAACTCCCAATACCGGGAGAGAAGAAACCCCTCCTATCGCTCATTGCCTCTATGTGAATCGAGACTATACCCAAAAACCACCTTTTTGCACGATCTCTTGACCGTGGTTTGGTGGAAATCAAAGCATATTGGGAATCACACAAGGCTCTATGACGATCTCGGGTCTACAGACTAACCTGTACAAGTGTCACCAGAGAATTGCTATCCGACAATTGGTATAATACCATCTAGGAGTTCTCGGCGAGTCCGTTCAGTGTACCCAGTCTTCACTGAGCACCCATATACCTTCTCTGATGTCAAACACCAATGGATATGGGATCTTCCATCGCCCATGACATGGGTCGAGAAGCGTATACACTAGTCTACTCTGGAGTATCGATGTCCTGTCTCAATACTCCCACGAATAGGAACATTTGAAGGATGTACTTATCTACTACCTTGTCCCCACTAGTATGATCTGCATCATAATCCCGGTAGTCAAGTACTCATCCTAATGGCTTTATCAACATGTAACAGAGAGACAATAAGTGTACATATTATGATAAAGTGCAACCAGATAGTATACTATCATGTCGAGCAAGAAAGTCCTCCTTATATATGTCCAAGCATCCACTACAATACACATCGCATGTACAATAATGGCCTCTAGGGCATACATATAACTAACAATCTCCCACTCGCACAAAGGCCATCTATTGTAGTATCCAATACTCAACAATATAGCAGTGGTTGTAGTATCACATACTCAACCATCCCATAGAAGTCTCTCTAGGGGTAAGGCCTTTGTTAGTGGATTCGATGTGTTATCCTTCATATTTACTCTCCTGACCTCGATCCCTTGGAGATCAACCATCTCCCTGATCAGGTGATACTTGCCTCAGAATTTGGCTGGAACGCTGATGGGACCTGCGTTCCTAGGCCTAATCCATAACTCCATTGTTGTCGCAATAACAGTTATTGGATGCTCAATGGTAGGAACCTTGTTCATCTCATGAACAAGAAATGCCCAGACAGCCGCTTTGGCAGCATCATTGGTAGCAATGTATTTAGCCTTTATCGTCAAGCATATCACGGTATCTAGCTTGGAACGCTTCCAACATACCGTCCATGCACAGAGGGTAAAGATAATTCCTGTAACTGGCTCTCAGTCGACCTTATCACTCTTGAAGCTCGAACCAAGAACTTTTTTATTGTTTCTCAAGTAGTTAAGAATGTCCTCCACAGCTTTTCAGTGATTCTCCCAAGATCCAATTGATTCCTGATCACCACACCTAGTGAGTCATCTTCATCTGGTCTGGTACATAACATCGCATACTCTGATAGAGCCTACTGCCGACACATAGGGTATCCACGAATTCTGATAAGGACTTGATCTCCCTCCTTGAATTCTACATGTCGCCTGGGACCAAAGGCTTGGTGCGATCAATCTCAACACAAGCCCTAACATAAGTCAAGCCCCCTGCTGCCGACTTGTACGCGGGCTCTCTCCAAATTAGTTATGAGAGACATCTTTTTGGAAAGAGTGATCCATGAGTAAGTGGGCGAACCACAACGCTTTGAATCGTCCATACTAAACCCCTTTAGTATGGTGTTTATATACCTGGATTTGGGACACTCCCAACATCCACCTAGATCTATCACTATAGATCATAATCCTCAAGATGTAGTAGGTATCATCCAAATCTTCCTTTTATTGAGAATCCCCGTGATAAGAGGAGCTTGACCGAGTGTAGCATAGGAAACCATTTCCTATCAAGAGCATGTCATCTACGTACAATACGTATAAGACAACCTCACTCTCTACAACTTTCTTGTATATACAAGGTTCATCTACCATTTTCATGAAGTCAAACTCTTTGACTACCATATCAAAACAGATGTTCTAACTCCGCGATGCGCGCATTGATCCTGATGGACTTAAGCATAGCTTTGAAAATCTCAACTTTTCCATTTACACCAAGAATCTTCTCAAGATCTAATTTGCTCCCAATGGGTTTTAGTCCTTCAGGTGCATCATTCAAAGTCATACTTTGTTGGTGTACATGGATTCCATCTTTGATCGCATAGCATCCAGCAATTTCACAAAGTCCCCACTCGTGATGGCCTGCCTGAACCTAGTTGGATCATCATCTCATAATGCAATCCTCGCTCCCACTGTCACTAAGAAGACCGTAGTATCTCTTAAGTGGATGAGAAACCCTACCAGATTCGCGGAGAGGCTGAGGTTCGTTGGAGACTATTGAATCCTTTGGTTTCACCAAATCATCAGCTGTTAGATTATATAGCAGGAACTCCTTCCAGTTCTCCCTCATGACCACTAATTTCTTCATAAGAAAATCCTTTTCTAAAAAGGTGGCATGCCGAGAAATAAAACACCTTTTGTTTCTCGGTGTGGTAGAAGATATTCCTTTGCGAATTCTTGGGATATCCAATAAACTTCCACAGAACTGACATTGCATCGAGCTTATCCGGATTTTGCTTTTAGACATAGGTCGGACAACCCAAAATCTTAACATCCTTAAAAGATGGGCTCTTCCCATACCATATCACATATGGAGTAGTAGGCATCTGATTTGATTAGAACCCTATTCAATTGGTATGCAACTTCTCAAGTGCATAACCCCCAAAAGGTAATAGGAAACTCAGTAGTACTCATCATAGAGCACACCCTATCACATAGGGTGCGATTTGCTCCGCCCCGATACACCGACGTGCTGTGGTGTATACGGAGGAGTAATGCTGAGAGAGAATCTCATTCTCCTTTAGAATAGTCCAGGATCTCCGTGCTCAAGTATTCTCCTCCTCGATCACATCAAAAGACTTTAATACTTTTACTCATCTGATTCTTTAACTTCAAGCTTATATTCCTTGAATTTCTCAAAAGTTTCAGACTTGTGTTTCAACAGGAACATATGTCCGAATCTTGAAAGATGATCAGTGAATGTAACGAAGTATAAAAAATCAATCCTGGCATGTGTAGACAGGGGACCTAGATACATCATCATGTATCAATCCCAAGAGATCATTAACTCTTTCTCTCTTTCCAGTAAACGGAACTATGGTCATCTTATCTTTGTGACAGAACTAGCAAGTATTATAAGATGAAAATTCGAATAGATTCTCATATTCATCCTTATATAACTTAGCCGGTCATGTCATATTGATATGACCTATTCTACAATACCTCAAGAAGGATTCGTTCATTTCTGAACTAGTCCTCTTGTGTGTGTTCTAGATACTTTGAACTATGGTTTGATTTAGAACATATATGCTATTATATAACGTGCCTGATCGAATCAACTCTTGATTTAGGAAGATGTTCACAACATTATCCTCTAATACAGAATTACAACTTTCTTTAACCTCATTAAAGAATCTGATGTAATGTTGTATATCAGGTTCGGTATTTAATAACAATTGTTCAAAATCAATGTATCTAATACAAGGTGATATCTGCCAACTGATTTGGCTGCAACAATTGCACCATTCTCTAACACTTAGAGACATATCACCCATTCTCAGTTCTCTAACTTTCTGTAGCCCATGTAACATATTACATATGCGGGATCCTGATCCGATATCTCATCCCTAGGACGTAGAGGATACTAAGAAACAATTCTCAGTAATGAACACACCCGAAGAAGAAGCATGCACTTTCTTGGATTAGGTGGCATAGGAATCCGGATATTCCCCTATTTCCTGCTCGGAATTATAACAGTTATAAGATTGAGCGGAACCAATGTTCCTAAGCTCAGTATAATAAGCAGGTCTGGTCAATGTATCCATATTATTATCTTGATTAAGGCGTGACATGGTTGCTAACAGGAGAGAGAGAAGAAAACACTCTGCGTGGACTCTTGCAGGATTAGATTGGTTATTAATTTATCTAATCAGGATGGCTCCCACTGTTTTAGTCAAATCTACCTTCAAACCCTAAAAGGTAAGACTAGCCGGGATTAATTACACCCTACAAGTTCCCCAATCTTTCAGCCGGGCCAGTGTTGGTAATTTGAGTGAGGTTCCCCGTGCTTTCGCACGGACCTAATTAAAATAAACCTCGTTTTCCAAGGGGCATAACCCCGTTAACACCTTTCAGACACCTACTTGATCGGCTAATTGTAATATGTAAAACACTCCCACGAGTAACTCTTACTCGCAGTGGGTATCGGGATCCAACTATCTCATAGGAGGTATGCAATCTTATTGCAAATTTCAACACTTGAAATTCCTGATAATGTTTTGCCCCTAACCTCCTGTGACCTTGACAAAGGCCAACAAACTATAGGATGCTAGTTAAGTTCAACCCGTCATTTCCCTATTGAATTAAACCCACCCACACGACCCTTGTCAAAGCCCAACAAGGTCGCAGGACTACCCTAATCCATTCGCATCATATGCTTAAGCAGATAAGTAGTAGTTAGCTACCGCACACTACGCCTTGACAAAGGCCAACAAACGGAGCACGAATACTAAATAATACTTATCTGAAATGACGGAGGGCTACGACAGATTTTCAAAAAAACCTTTTGCGTAATGAAATTGATATCGTTGTAGAATCGAGTGATTTTGAAAAGGAATGTTTTTGAGGCCTTTATTGAAGGGTTACACTAGCGCCCCGGCCAACAACCGTAGGCAAATGCGGAACAAAATTTTTTATTACGAACATAAACTTGGCGCTAGAATAACACTAAACCCGGATCTTTACCATAAACCTAACCAGCAAAAGAAGAGTTCTATCTACTATGATAGAAAGTTATACCTAAGTCTTGAACTCCTTCTTTTCTTATGTTGCTTCTCCGTGTTGTGAGCTCCTTGGAGTGGTGTAGATGGCTCCTCCTCACCGTCTTCTCTTTGCTAAAGAAAGATCCACCCGAAGGCCTCTACCTTGAGCTCTAACCTCTATCTTGAAGTAACTAAGGTGCTTGGTGTGCTAGACTAAGAACCCTAGAGTGAGTAGAGAGTTGTTTTAGTGGTTAGATCTCACAAAACTCTTGATTTTCAACTCATGAAACAAGAGAGCCTTGAGAGAGGAAGAGGAGAGAGCTTGCAAGAAAGAGAATATATCATGATAGAATGAGGAGATAGCTCTCTTATGATAAAAAAGAATAATGATAATTTTAATTAAGATAAATTGTCATGGTTGATGTTGATTTGACCATTATCATGTCACAATTAATGCTAAGCATGCTCACAAAAATATCTAAGTCAACATGGGTCAACAAAGTCAAATGGTCAAACCAATTAACCATGATACAATTATCTCAAATTAAAACTCATTAGTCAATTTCTTCCATCTCATTATGGTTTTAATCAAGTCAATAGTCAAAACCCTAATGAGCTTTCTCTGCCTTTATCAACTGTGTATACACACCCGCAACCGTGCTCTGAGGAACAAAAATACAATGAGACCGAACCAACCCAAAACTAAATACTAGGATCTGGCTTAAACCAAAGCCCACTAGTATCAACTGCCTGAACACCGAACACGCATAAGTACGCATATATGAACGAACCCTGTCGTAAAACCATACGACCTCTATCTCGTTTCACCCAAAGGTGAACAACACTCTGTGTGGGACTCTAAAAACTCGACACTACGCTGGCAGTGGGTTTAACCACAGGCCGCAAGCAGTACTAGCTGTACGTAACGGTCCCTAGGTAGATGCCGATAAGATGACCGATGAGGTGAACCCATCCAAACTCCTACTGAGCCTGAATGTGACAATCTCCGTACAGTCCGGTCTGTTCGTCTAAGAGTATCGCATGTCGGGCCTAGGGGGCGGTAAACGTCAGACCCTTAATAGTGGAACAAGTAATGTCGGAGTGTAGCCCAGAACAACCTGAGAAACTACTGGAAACACTACCAGTAAATCTCGCTTATCCTGGCCAGGGACTTTGTGTAATGGCTCTCTTAGACACAGCGCGATATCAACCCCTAATACCGGGAGAGACGAATCCTGTCTAACCGCCACTGCCTCCAAATGCTTCGGGACTACACCCAACTACTACCTGTTTGCACGACTCAATAGAGCCGTGGTAGAGTAGCAATCAAAGAACAATGGGAACACACTTGAGGCAAAGTAGCAGTGTCAAGTCAATGGACTAAGCTGTACTCATGTCACCTGGGAACTGCTAACTGACGATAGATATAATACCAACCAACAGTTCCCGACGAGTCCTGTCCAGTGTACTCATAACCTAACGAGCAGATGCATTCTATCTCCAGTATGACGTACTGATGGTTGTGGGACAAACCATCTCCCCTGCTGGGACGAGAAGCGTATGCACCAGTCTACTCTGGAGTATGAATGCCCTGTCTCGATAATCCTAGGACAAGGGACCTGTATAAGGATGTGCTTATAGACTACCCAGCCCCCACTAGTGTGATCGCCATCACAACGCCAGTAGTCAAGCAAAGATCCTAAGGGCTCCATTAATATGTATTAGCGATATGTTAAAAGAAACATATACACATATTAAGATACAAACAATCCGAGTAGCATACTATTATATTGAGCAAGACTTTCATAAACCCGTATATATATCCCAAGCTTCCAAAATGTATTATACAAACTAGTACTATACAATAATGGCCTCTAGGGTATACATATCTAACAATCTCCTACTTACACTAAAGGCCAGTAATTGGTGTACCGTATACCCAACGTCTGCACTAAAGCCAGCTGCTGGCGTACCGCATACCCAATAGCTCAAATAGTCGCTCGAACTGTGTTTAAGGGAGGGCCTTTGTGAATGGATCCGCCGTGTTGTCTTTTGTGTCCACTCTCCGTACCTCGATCTCCTGGCGATCAATGATCTCCCTGATCAGGTGATACCGCCTTAAGATGTGTTTGGATTTCTGATGGGACCGTGGTTCCTTCGCCAAAGCTATAGCCCCATTGTTATCGCAATACAAAGGTATTGGGTCAACAATAGACGGAACCACCTGAAGTTCACTAATGAACTTCTTCATCCAGACCGCCTCTTTTGCGGCATCACATGCAGCAATGTATTCAGCCTCCATCGTCGAGTCTGCGACGGTATCCTATTTGGAGCTCCTCCAACACACCTGCCCTCCGTTGAGGGTAAACACAAAACCCGAGATAGACTTGCTGTCATCCTTGTCACTCTGGAAGCTTGAATCGGTAAAGGACTCGACCTTGAGGTCTCCATTACCGTAAACTAGGAACATCTCCTTAGTCCTTCTTAGGTACTTGAGAATGTTCTTCACTGCTGTCCAGTGGTTCTCACCTGGGTCTAACTAATACCGGCTCACCACTCTTAGCGCGTAAGCTACATCTGTTCTTGTACATAGTATCACATACATTATAGATCCTACCACCGAAGCGTAGGGTATAGTGCTCATGCAAACCCTCTCCTCATCAGTCTTTGGAGACATCTTCTTGGAGAGGGTGATTCCGTGCAATGCGGATATATTACCGCGCTTGGAATCTTCCATACTAAATCTCTTTAGTATGGTCTCTATGTACCTGGACTGCGAAAGTCCCAGTAATCTCATAGATCTATCTCTGTAGATCTTGATCCCCAGAATGCATGAGGCATCACCCAGGTCTTTCATGGAGAACCGTTGTGACAAGAACAGCTTGACCAATTGTAGTATAGGAATGTCATTTCCTATCAAAAGAATGTCGTCCACGTACAAGACTAGGAATACGACAGTTCGTCCTACAATTTTCTTATAAATACAAGGCTCATCCTCATTCATGATGAAGTCAAATTCCTTGAATACTTCATCAAAACAGATGTTCCAGCTCCGCGATGCCTGCTTTAATCCATAAATAAATTTAAGCAATTGCACACCTTCCCGCTGCTCTCACTATCTACAAAACCTTCTAGCTGATCCATATAAACGCATTCTTCCAAACTGCCGTTTAGAAAAGCCGTTTTTACGTCCATCTGCCAGATTTCATAGTCATGGAAGGAAGCAATGGCAAGTAGGATCCGGATGGATTTGAGCATAGCCACTAGAGAAAAAGTTTCGTCATAGTCCACACCAGGTCTTTGACGAAAACATTTTGCAACGAGTCTAGCCTTATAGGTTTCCACCTACCCATCTACACCAAGATTCCTTTTGTAGATCCATTTACATCCAACGGATTTTACCCCAGGTGGAGCAATATCCAAGGTCTACACTTTATTGGTGTACATGGACTCCATTTCAGATCGCATAGCATCCAGCCACTTATCAGAGTCCCTACTGATAATGGCATGCCTGAAACTGGTAGGATCATCTTCTTCCAAGATGCAATCCTTTCGTTCGTATCTGAACTCTTCCTTTTGCGTGTGTTTTGTACATTGAGAACCGTATTCTGATTTAGAACATAGATACCATTACACAGTGAACCTTCTGCAACCAGTACCTTATCAAGGTAAATGTTCATGATATTTCTATCAAGAACAAAGTTATATCCATCTTTATCAAGTAAAGAAATTGATATTATGTTGCAAACCATAGAAGGTACATAGTAGCAATTGTTCAAAATCATATTATTGCCATTTGGCAACGCTAGGTGATATTCACCAACGGCTGCAGCATTAACTTGTGCTCCGTTTCCTACCCTAAGGGACATATCACCAGGTCCAACTATCCTACTTTTTCTCAGTCCTTGCAATAAATTACAGATATGAGATCCTGATCCGGTATCTAGTACCCAGGAGGTAGGATTAACCGAAAAGCAGTTCTCAATTACAAGAACACCTGAAGTAGATGCATTAGTATGCTTCTTCTTCAATGGGGTTTCTTTGGAATCCATACAATCCTCTTTCCCTTGCTCACACTTATGACTGTTGTTGTAAGTTAGAGCCGAACCGACGTTCCCCAGCCTCGAATAAGAATTCGGATCAGTCAAGCGATACATTTTATTATCTTGATTTGGGCGTGAAATGGTTGCTACGTGGAGAGAGAGAAAAGAAACACTCAGCGTGCACTCTTGCAAGATTAGATTGGGTATTAATTTATTTAACCGGGATGGTTCCCACTGTTTCCTCAAATTCTTCTTCAAACCCTAAAAGAAGAACAAGTCAGGATTAATCGCACGTCATAATACTTGCTTAACCTTTCAGCCAGGCTAGTGTTGGTAATTCGAGGGAGGTTTTCTAACGCTTTCCCGAAGTTCCTTAATTACATAACCTCTTTTCCCTGGTGGCGTAGCCCCGCTAACACCGTTCTAGACACCTACTTGGTTTATAGCATTGATTGTTAAGTGAAATAATCTCCCGGGAGTAATCCAAGTCATCAGTAGGATCGGGATCTAACTATCATTGTGTGTTGACCTAGATGGAATCCACTCAAGTCACCACACTCCAGAAGGTATTCTAAATCTACAAGTTTCCTGTATATTTGAAACTCCCGATGTGGTTTTTACTTCTAGGACCCTAGTGACCTTGACGGAGTCAACAAATCAAAGAGTCCTAGTCAAGTTCAACCCATCATTATCTGGATTGCATTAAACCCACCCGCATAACCCTTGACAGAGTCAACAAGGTTATACGAATGTCCTAACCAATCCCATATAGTGCTACAAACGAGCACCACTCAGCTACCGTACACTACGCCTTGACGGAGTCAACAAACGCAGCACGAATAGTAAGTGTTACTTGTAAGAAATGACGGAGGGCTACGACTGGGTTATTGGAGAAAAACCCGTTAACGTAATGAACTTGATATCGTTGAAGGAACCTGAGTGCTTTTACAAATATATAGTGGCGAAAACTTTTGCTAAAGAGGTCACTCCCTGTGAAGGGATCTCGGCTCTTTCCTCGTCGAATGAGGTGCAGGATATTCCAAGCTGAATACCACGATGCAACGCAAAAATAATCAACTATAGTGAAGTTATTACATTGACGCAAACTTTTACTCAAGGGGTTACTCCTGATGAAGGGATCTCGGCCCTTGCCTCGTCGAATGAGGTGCTGGATATTCCAAACTGAATACCACTGTGCAAAGCAAAAGGGAACGTCTGTAATGTCTATTTTTAAAACTTGGTTCCAACAACATCTTTTAGGTTTGTTTTTCTTTCATTAATAAAAATTAATGATGTCCCATCAATGTAACCTACTACACCAGAAATAAACGAAAATACAATGTACGTATATGTCATCCGTATTCGCCACTGGGCCTAATCATCACCCGTTAGGTTACTTAACTAACGACAGAGCTGGGGCTGGACTAGCGCGGGTGCAAAACATATACAACATCTACTAGTGTGTGTGTGTGTGTGTGTGTGTATATATATATATATATATAAGTATATACAACATTTGTCCCAAGCATGGTAGTAAACAACATCACAGAAACGCAGCCAACAATACAGAATAGTGGATAATCTTGGAGCACTGGGTTCCATTTGAGCCACAAATAAAACCCGACATTCCCGGTTGTGTAGATAGCTTATGCAATGAAAACCAGTACCCCCTACGAGTGCGGAGAATAGCCCGCCAATTCTAGAATGAAGCCCCTCCGTCTCAACACCATGAGAAAGAATCCCCTCCGTCTCAACGCCATGAGATGCGGGCTTGCTACCTTTCTAGAACCCGGCTATTCGTGCACTCCACCGTGGGGTAATCCTAGTACAGAAAATAATATGTACAAACGGTGACATCGACCTCAACCCGGTCGTGCCCTAAAATAATATACAACCCGGCAAAGACGGCAGTCCACATGTCAGACGCTCGTCCCGCAATAACAAATGTACAAAAGAATTTAAACTGCACCACTAACATTTCATCACATGCTATCCAACATGACTATCCAACCATAACCACAGAACAAACACACAACATCAATGCGAATGTCACGTTCGCAAAACCCGTCTAAAAGAACATATAGCAATCAGATGAGTTTTACCGATCGAGTGACATTCCCGATCGCAGATAAAAGTGAATGTACTGTAAAATACACATTTAAAATTTGGATCGACTAAACTTTTCCAAATAGGCCTTAAAAGCAAATCCATCACTCAAATAAACTTGGGCCAAAACTATATATCACAAATATCATATTTTCATGAACTAGAGCCCCAGAAAAATTTTAGGGTACTTTAGCCTAAAAAGCGCCGCGGAAGGGCCGCAAAATGCGCCATTTTGATCACTTTCCGCAGCGGAATTTTAGAGTTAAGCCCCCAAATATTTTTTGTAGCTATAGTTTCGCCTGCGTGTAATTCTAAGATACTCAGAAAAATTTTAGGACAACATCGAAAATCGACAGCAAGCTCATGAACATAAATTCATGATTCGGAAAAATTTATCAATCAAGATTTTTACCTTATGCAAACTAGCTAGTTGGGTTTATGGTGTTAGTTATATGTGTGCCCTAGAGACCATTACTGTACATACGTTGTATATTGTAGTGGATGCTTGGACATATATAGGGAGGACTTTCTTGCTCGACATGATAGTATGCTATCTGGTTACTCTTTATCTTAACATGTACTCTGATTGCCTCTATATCACATGTTGATAAAGCCCTTAGGATGAGTACTTAACTACATGGACTATGATGTAGATCATACTAGTGGGGACAGTGTAGTCGCCAAGTACATCCTTCAAATATTCCTAGTCGCGGGAGTACCGAGACAGGGTATCGATACTCTAGAGTAGACTAGCGTATGCGCTTCTTGACCCATATGATGGGCGATGGATGATCCCATATCCATTAGTGTTTGACATCAGAGAAGGTATACGGGTGCTCAGTGGAGACTGGGTACACTGGACGGACTCGCCGAGAACTCCCAGATGGTATTATACCTCACGTCAGATGGCAGTTCTCTGGTGACACTGGTACAGGTTAGTCTGTAGACCCGAGATCGTCATAGAGTCTTATGTGATTCCCACTGTGCTTTGATTTCCATCATACCACGTCCAAGAGGGCATGCAAAAAGGTGGCTTTTAGGTACAGTCCTGAATCACATGGAGGCAATGAGCGATAGGAGGGGTTTCGTCTCTCCCGGTATAGTGAGTTGATGTTGCGCAGTCTTCGATTGGCTATAACTGGAAATTCCTGTCCAGGGTTGCTGAGATTTACTGGTATGTGTTATCAGTAGTTTCTCTAACTGTTATAGACCTCATATCGACACGACTTATCAAGCTACTGGGGTCTGACGTTTACCACCCCTAGGCGAGATATGCGACATATCAGACGAAGAGACCGAACTGTACGGGAGTGTTACTGGTTGGATTCACAGGAGAATGTACAGGCTTGCTTGTTGATCTTCTGATTGCTCAATACCTGGGTGGCTATTACGTTTAGCTGACCGCTTGCAGCTTATGGGTGTTTAATATGATCATCACCTACTGCCGGCGTATTGACGATTCTTTAAAGTCCTACACAGAGGTTTTCTGACTCAGGCAAAACGGAGTAGGAGCACATATATGATATGTGCGGGACCGAGATCAATACGTGTATGTGATACCGTATTAGATTCTCGCGATATGAGATATCGGCCGGGTATATGTGATATATAGCCGGGTCATCGGATCAAGTGTTGATTCGATGAACTGATACATATTATATTAGTCGGTTATTTGTGAAATAGCCAGATTATCGGATCAAGTGTTGATTCAATAATTTAATGTATAATTATATATTTGATATGTTAAATTACATTAACTAATATAAGCTCACTTAAAGATTCATTTTCTTACTCGGGCAATACATTGATATATATGCGATATATGTTAATTGTATTATTTTATTTTATTACAATAAATATTGTATATGTGATATATAATATTGTAACAACTTAAGGTTACAAATGCAACATGTTTTGTGGAGTTTAAATATGGTTAGGGTTTGGATTAGGGTTAAGCTTTCATGAAGCTTTCAAGAATCTTCTTGAAACTTTGACTTTGACCTTGATATTTTGTGATATTTTGCAAAGATATTTCTTTAACCCGACCCAACCCTTTAACCATAGATAAATCTCTACAAGGGTTAAGTCTTCTAACTTAACCCATGGTTGCAATTCTAACCTCACACTTGATTTCATTATTCATCACAAAAGGTTTTGATCTTCTTCTTCTTTTTCCTTTGATGAAAAGCTTTCTAGCCTTTTCATTTGTGATGTTTATATGTGAGAAATTGAAAACAAAAGAGTGCTAAATTCATACTTCATCATCCTCATCTATTCTAGCCGCTTAGATTAGGGTGTTTGCTTTGCTAATACTTGATTAGCAAAGCAAGAGCTTGGGTTTGAGTTTCTCCAAGGTAGATAATCTTAGTTATTGAAGATCGGAAGCAAGTATGTATCTTTCTCTTCATGGAGCCTCTCTTGAGTCCGGGTACTCGATGATCGCAGCGAAGGGACCTCAACACGGAGGTTTAGAAGTGAAGGAATGGACTACAAAGGTTGTAATCCCAAACTCTTAGAAGTAAAGTTGTTTACTTGCATGTTTAACCCTAATTATCTAGCAAAGATCCTCGCTTTGGGTTGTTCGGCATGTCTAAATTTTAAATCGGGCATGGTTGATGCCTTATAGACCCTTGTGACAGTGCCTAGTAACCCTACATATGGGTAGTCTCTGATAACATGAAGGGTTACACTAGCGTCCCGGCCAACATCCGTGTCCAAATGCGGAACAAAATTTTTTATAGCGAAAATAAACTTGGCGCAAGAATAACACTAAACCCGGATCATCACCATAAACCTAACTACCAAAAGAAGAGTTCTATCTACTATGATAGAAAGTTATACCTACGTATTGAACTCCTTCTCTTCTTGTGTTGCTTCTCCTTGTTGTGAGCTCTTTGGAGTGGTGTAGATGGCTCCTCCTCACCATCTTCTCTTTACCAAAGAAAGATCCACCCGAAGGCCTCTACCTTGAGCTCCAACCTCTATCTTAAAGTAACTAAGGTGCTTGGTGTGCTAGACTAAGAACCCTAGAGTGAGTACAGAGTTGTTTTAGTGGTTAGATCTCACAAAGCTCTTGATTTTCAACTCATGAAATAAGAGAGCCTTGAGAGAGGAAGAGGAGAGAGCTTACAAGAGAGAGAATGTATCATAATAGAATGAGGAGATAGATCTCATATGATGAAAAAGAATAATGATAATTTTAATTAGGATAAATTGTCATGGTTGATGTTGATTTGACCATTATCATATCACAATTAATGCTAAGCATGCTCACAAAAATATCTAAGTCAACATGGGTCAACAATGTCAAATGGTCAAACCAATTAACCATGATACAATTATCTCTAATTAAAACTCATTAATAAATTTCCTCCATCTCATTATGGTTTTAATCAAGTCAATGGTCAAAACCTTAATGAGGTTCCTCTGCCTTTATCAACCGTGTATACACACCCGCATCCGTGCTCCGAGGAACACGAATACAATGAGACCGAACCAACCCAAAACTAAATAGTAGGATCTGGCTTAAACCAAAACCCACTAGTATCAACTGCCCAAACACCGAAAACGCACAAGTACGCATATGTGAACGAACCCTGTCGTAAAACCATACGACCTCTATCTCGTTTCGCCTAAAGGTGAACAACCCTCTGTGTGGGACTCTAAAGGCTTGACACTACGCTGGCGTTGGGTTTAACCACAGGCCGCAAGTGGTACTAGCTGTACGTAACGGTCCTTAGGTAGATAACGATAAGAAGACCGATGAGGTGAACCCATCCGAACTCCTACTGAGCCTGAATATGACAATCTCCGTACAGTCCGGTCTGTTCGTCTAAGAGCATCGCATGTTGGGCCTAGAGGGCGGTAAACGTCAGACCCCTAATAGCGGTACAAGTCATATCGGAGTGTAGCCTAGAATACCCTGAGAAACTACTGGAAACACTACTAATAAATCTCGCTTGCCCTGGCCAGGGACTTTGTGTAATGGCTCTCCTAGACACAGCGCGATATCAACCCCCAATTCCGGGAGAGATGAATCCTATCTAACCGCCACTGCCTCTAAGCGCTTCGGGACTGCACCCAACTACTACCTGTTTGCACGACTCAATAGAGCCGTGGTAGGGTAGCAATCAAAGAACAGTGGGAACACACTTGAGGCGAAGTAGCAGTGTCAAGTCAACAGACTAAGCTGTACTCATATTACCTGGGAACTGCTAACTGACGATAGATATAATACCAACCAACAGTTCCCGACGAGTCCTGTCCAGTGTACTCGTAACCTAACGAGCACCTGCATTCTATCTCCAGTACGACGTACTGATGGCTGTGGGACAGACCATCCCCCTGCTGGGACGAGAAGCGTATGCACCAGTCTACTCTGGAGTATCGATGCCCTGTCTCGATAATCCTATGACTAGGGACCTGTATAAGAATGTGCTTATAGACTACCCAGACCCCACTAGTATGATCGCCATCACAACACCATTAGTCAAGCAAACATCCTAAGGGCTCCATCAATATGTTTTAGTGATATGTTAAAAGAAACTTATACACATATTAAGATAGAAACAAACTAAGTAGCATACTACTATATTGAGCAAGACTGTCGTAAACCCGTATATATATCCCAAGCTTCCAAAATGTATTATACAAACTAGTACTATACAATAATGGCCTCTAGGGCATACATATCCAACATTTGTTAGTTTCGCTAAAGAGGTCACTCCCAGTGAAGGGATCTCGGCTCTTTCTTTATCAAATAAGGTACAGAATATTTCACAAATACCACCATGCAAAGTAAGAACTATAGAAGCAATCAAAAGACAAACCGAGTTTGTAGTATCTGCTAGCTTCGCTAAAGAGGTCACTCCCGATGAAGGGATCTCGGCTCCTTCTTTATCGAATAGTGCTGGATATTTTACAAGGAATACCGCTATGCAAAGCAAGAATTAGAGCTACCACTTTTTTAAAACAAGTTTCTACAACATCTTTTAGGTTTCTTTTTGCTTCATTAATCTCATTAATGAAATCCCATTAATTTTTATGCTTCCCAAACATCACAGAAGAATCGAAAGCAATAATATTAATTATATCTCATATATATAATATAGGCATACGTCTTAGAACATATCAAGTGATCACATCGCAAAATATCAGCAGCAGAAGAACACATATGAAATATTTGATATACTAGGAATTTCGTGTTTTAAGTTAAGCCAGTATAAAACACGGATTCCACGATCGCGATGAATATCCAAACCCACATCCCTAGACCCCTACGAGAGCGGCAAGCAACCCTCCCAGTTCTAGAGTTAGGAGACCCGGTCTCGACTCCTCTAGATAGACTCCCACTGGACCCTAGAACCCGGTTACTTATGCTCCCCGCCTTGGGTCTATCCTAATGCGGAAAAGTAAATAATATACATCAACGGTAACATCATCCTCAACCCGGAAGTTCCTCAATAAAAGAATATTACATACAAGCTTCTACATGAATAAAAACGAAAAAATCTCATCTCACATGAAAACCCCGGCTATTCAGAACAGAACGATCCAATATAACATATCTCAGCAACACATAACATCACATGTCATCAATGTAAGTAAATATGCGTATCCCAGTTGTCGTTGACATATAGCACCGAAACCGGTGATACACCACATATTACACTTACGGTCGCAGAAAAGAAAGTGAAAAACTACAACAGTTGGAATCCGCAACCACCTTAGACATCATAAACCCAACGTATCACATACTTTGGATTTCATACCTAACCAAATGAATTCCTTAGACATCTCATGCCTAATAATTATAAACCCTGCATTTTAGTCTTGATATTGAAAACACTATCCAATAGCCTGTCGGGTAATTCAACAAGATTCCTGATATCCTGATCGAATGCTTGTCGGAAACATTATTAGACAGCCGCACCCCCCGATGCCGTCGACGAAGTGCACTAAGGTGGAACACCACTGCCGCGAGCACCCGAACGGATGCTTTTTGGCGACGGGGTTCTCCTACATTCACTTGGTCAAGGCTATGGGGTGTGGCTATCTAGTAAGATTACCCGGCGAGTATCCGTGTACACTACGTAATTGTGACGGACTTTTGATCAACATCAAAATCCTGTGGCAACCGATCAAATGAGAGTAAACCGCTAAATTTACAAAATTCAAACTAGTTATCTCATAACTAATTATATGGATTCCAAATATTGTATCACAATCACAAAAAGCTAGGCGGCATTAAATATTTCGATCGAATCAAAAAATTCCCAAATTTCCGACAAAGCTCAACACTTAAGCACTGTTAAAGTTAACTAGAGACGTACCACAATAACTACGGACTTACAGTTGATGGGTCCGACCCAAGCCTCTTAAGTGGCGCCGCGGATCCGCCGCCAAAACTATGTTTTAGCCGCGGATCCACGGTCACTTAGACGAGTTAGGGTTTCGTTCTTCATGTGTGTCCATATAATTCCTTGCATGTTTTTCTGAATAATTTTAACACGGAAAAATCCAACTTTTTGAAAAATTTCTAGAAAGTGGGAAAAATTGGATTTTCGGAGTTCGATCGGACTTTTAATTTCGCATACTCAATGCCTAATGCTCTAGCTAGGCTCTGATACCACTGATGAGTTCCTTAGAACCCTCACGGTGTTTACTAGGGTATCGAACATGCCATTACAAAATTTTCTAGAGAGCTAAAGAACCCGAACGAGGATCGAACTAGAGACTTAGGGTTTTCTAGATTGTAAACTCTGTACAAACTAAAGGGAAGAAGGAATAAAACCTTTGTAGACCGGTCCTTCACTTCAATAAATCCATGTAGTAGTCTCTTCGCTGCGATCATGAACTCCCGGACTCTAGAGAGGCTCCACAAGATGTACGGAACATGCTTGCATCAAAGTCTTCGAGGCCGAAAATGATCTACGTCGAGGAGACACTAGCTCATGCTATCCCTTCACTAATGGTGAGATTAGTGAAGAAAACACCTTAAAATAAATAGTAAGTAGTAGAGAATGATGAAGTAGGAAGTGGGCTCTCTTTAGTTTTATTTTTCTCACAATAAATCATCACTTAGAAAAAGCTAGCAAGCTTTTTCTCTTGAGGAAGAAGAAGAAGTGATGAAGAAAATGAACGAGAGAGTGAGGTTAGAATTGCAACCATGGGTGAGTTAGTCTCACGCCTAACTCATGTAGAGAATAAACCATAGCTATGAGTTAAGGGTTAGGTTAAGAAATATCTTAAGTAATGACAAAAGAGTAGACTTGGTCAATATTTTCTACAAGCTTCTCCAAGCTTCAACCATGACTCATTCCAAATCTTTTGTGTATTACTTAATGGTAAATAAAACCCAAACATAAACCCTAGCATGGAATAAGTCTCATACATACGTGTTGCAAGTGTAACCTAATATGACACAACAATATATATCACATATATATTTTGTGTGCAAAAATAAAACAATACATTTAACATATATCACATATATATCAATGCATCATAAGTGAGAAAAATAATTACTTAAGTGATCTAATATTAGTTAATGTAATTTAATATATCAAATATATAATTCTACATTAAATTATTAAATCAACACTTGATTTAATAATCTGGCTATATTACATATAACCGACTGATATCAAGTGTAACAACTTATCGAATCAACACTTGATCCGATAACTTGGCTATATCACATATAACCTACGATGTCACTTATCGCAAGCATAGAATGCGGTATCACATTCACGCATTAATCTCGGTCCCGCACATATCACATATGTGCTCCTACTCCGTTTCGCATGAACCAGGAAACCTCTGTGTAGGACTCTAAAGACTCGTCAATACGCCGGCAGTAGGTGATGATCATATCAAACACCGACAAGCCGCAAGCAGTCTGCCAAATGTAACGGCCACCCGGGTATTGAGCGATCAGAAGATCAACAAGCAAGCCTGCTCATACTCCTGCGAATCCAATCTGTAACACTACCGTACAGTCCGGTCTCTTCGTCTGATATGTCGCATATCACAGCCTGGGGGTGGTATAACGTCAGACCCCAATAGCCTGATAAGTCATGCCGCTGCAAGGTTCATAATAGTTCGTGAAACTACAGATAACTCTTACCAGTAGATCTCAGCAACCCTGGTCAGGGATTTGCTCTTATGGCCAATTGAGCATAGCGCAACATCAACTCCCAATACCGGGAGAGAAGAAACCCTTCCTATCGCTCATTGCCTCCATGTGACTCGAGACTGTATCCAAAAACCACCTTTTTGCACGATCTCTTGACCGTGGTATGGTGGAAATCAAAGCACAGTAGGAATCACACAAGACTCTATGACGATCTTGGGTCTACAGACTAACCTGTACCAGTGTCACCAGAGAACTGCTATCCGACAATAGGTATAATACCATCTAGAAGTTCTCGGCGAGTTCGTTCAGTGTACCCAGTCTTCACTGAGCACCCGTATACCTTCTCTGATGTCAAACACCAATGGATATGGGATCATCCATCGCCCATCACATGGGTCGAGAAGCGTATACGCTAGTCTACTCTGGAGTATCGATGTCCTGTCTCGATACTCCCACGACTAGGAACATTTGAAAGATGTACTTATCGACTATCCTGTCCCCACTAGTATGATCTTCATCATAATCCCGGTAGTCAAGTACTCATCCTAAGGGCTTTATCAACATGTAATAGAGAGACAATAAGTGTGCATGTTAAGATAAAGTGCAACAAGATAACATACTATCATGTCGAACAAGAAAGTCCTCCCTATATATGTCCAAGCATCCACTACAATATACATCGCATATACAGTAATAGCCTCTAGGGCATACATATAACTAACATTTATAGGATATCCAAAACATTCATATGGATATCTATTCTACCACAAGGAGGAACAAAAGGTTTTTGTTTCTCAACATGCTACATTTTTAGAAAATGAAATTTTTACAAATAGTACTGATGGCAATGCGGTGGAACTAGAAAAGCTTCTAGAGACACAAATTACTCATGACGAATTGGTTGAAACTGATGATATAATAGAACTTCATGAACCTCAGCCGCTCCGGCAATCTAGTAGAACTTCTCGTCCACCGGAGATATACTATGGGTTTCACATTGGTGGTGATAGAGAAGATTGCATCATGGATGATGATGACCCTACTAGTTTTCAGCAAGCTATCACGAGTGGTGACTCAGTGAAGTGGCTGGATGCCATGAGATCCGAAATGGAGTCCATGTACACCAACATTGATGTAGCACCTCCGGGGATAAAACCCGTAATGTGCAAATGGATCTTTAAGAGAAAGATTGGTGTAGATGAACATGTAAAAACCTTTAAAGCAAGGCTTGTAGAGAAAGGTTTTCGTCAAAGACCATGATTGGACTACGATGAAACTTTCTCTCCAGTAGCAATGCTTAAATCTATTTGGATCCTACTTGCTATATCTGCTAACTACGACTATGAAATCTGGTAGATGGACGTAAAAACTGCATTTCTAAATGGTGATTAAGAAGATTGCTTTTTTATGGATCAGCCAGAGGGCTTCATTGACAATGAGAGCAGCAAAAAGGCATGCAGGTTTCTTAAATCCATTTATGGATTAAAGCAGGCATCACGGAGCTGGAACATCTGCTTTGATGATATAATCAAAGAGTTTGATTTTGTCAAAAATATAGATGAACCATGCATTTATAAGAAGATTGTAGGGAATACTGTCACATCCCTCGTATTGTACGTAGATGACATTCTCTTGATATGAAATGATATTCCTATGCTACAATCGGTCAAACTATTCTTATCACAAACGTTCTCCATGAAGGACCTGGATGATACCTCTTGCATTTTGGGCATTAGGATCTATAGAGATAGATCCAAGAGGTTATTGGGATTGTCCCAATCAAAGTACATTGACACCATTCTAAAAAGGTTTAGTATGGAAGATTCCAACCGTGGTGCCTTGCCCGCTTGTCATGGAATAACTCTCTCGAAGGACTTCTGTCCGAAGACTGATGAAGCGAGAGCTCGCATGAGTAATATACCCTACGCTTCAGCCGTAGGATCTATAATGTATGCAATGTTATGTACTCGCTCTGATATAGCTTATGCACTAGCTGTAGTAAGCAGGTATCAATCCAACCCAGGAGATAAACATTGGATAGCAGTGAAGAACATTCTTAAGTACTTGCGAAGGATTAAAGAATTGTTCTTGGTGTATGGTAATGGGGATCTCGAAATGGAGGCCTTTACCGATTCCAGCTTCCAAAATGATAAGGATGACAGCAAATCTATTTCAGGGTTTGTATTTACCCTCAATGGAGGGGCAGTTAGTTCGAAAAGTTCAAAACAGGATACCGTTGAAGACTCCACGATAGAACCTGAGTATATTGCTGTAAATGATGCTGTGTAACGTTTTAAAATAAATAAATAAATAAAATTCTTTAAGTGAATTTTATGATTTTCGGTAAAGTAAAACGTAGTTTTCGTAAAACTAAACCGTAATTATTTTTTATTATAAATTTAAAAATACCTATTTTAATATTGTATGGTGTTTATTTAGCCACTTATAAATTTTTAGTTTAATTAAATATTTTTCCAAAATTAATTATTTTAAATATTAACAAAAGCTTTATTTATACACTAAATTAGTGTAAATTACAAATTTGAATGGATTAAATTTGCAAAAGTGAACCATTACATATTGGAATCAAGTGTATTTTATGCAATTTTCGTTTTCAAAATTTGCCATGGTTCTAGACCATTCTATGTTAAAATTAGTTAGGAAATTAATTAATTATAATTAATTTATGAAAAGACATAAGTATATGTAATTATATTGAGAACTTTCTACACCATTCCAAATCCTTTCCTTCCTCTCTTTCTCTCCCTAGGTGGCCGGCCTCACCCCCCATGGCAGCCCCCCCATTTTCCAAATCTAATTTACCTCCAAAAATCATCAAAAATCCTACAAAAATCCAAATAAAAATCCACAAATCCATAATTTAATTCCTACCACCATTGCTTGCTCATTTTAGCTTGGTTCTTGGAGCAAATTAGCATTTTTGGGAAGCTAGGTTTTCATGTTGATCCACAACCCTTGAGCTATAAAAATCCTAAACCATAATTTAAATGTTGTTTGCTTTATTAATCTAGCTTAATTGCAAAATTAATTGTGGTTTCTATTTCAAGTTTCAAAATTCATGTTAGGGTTTATAAAATCAAGTTATGGTTTTTATTAATTAAGTAGGGTTATAATAACTAGTTTAACATTTTTAGAAATGGAAAATCATGGATGGTTGATGTATTGTAATTTGTTCATTCAAATTGTTTAAATCAAGCAATTTTTACAAACTAGATTTTTGTATATTATATATATTGGGGAGATAAAATTTTAATTAATGTTTGTAACACTAGATTGTGGTTTTAGTGAGGATATTAACTTGTTGGTGGAATGGAAAACTTAATTTGGTTACTAGTTTCTACTGATAATTGAAAAATAGTGATAAAAAAAATGCTATTTTTGCTAACTAGATTTTAGAAATTCATATATAAATGAGATTTAAAATTTAATTTATGGTTTCATTATATTATTATCATCATGAATTGTAGTTTAATAAGTTAATTCATGCAAAATCAAGTTTAGTTGTGATATTGTGAAATTTTGCTTAAAAGTATCGAAATCGGGCAAGTTTGCAAACTAGAATTTCCAAACTAATATAAATTAGGGTGTTAAAAATATAGTGATGGTTTTTATAATCTAGTTATGCTATTTAATGAGTATTTCGACCATTAGTTTCATCTAAACGTCAAGTTTTGAAGTAAAACGGTAAATTGACATTTTCAAGGTTTTCGGAATTGGACGATTTGATCGATTTTAGGGTTTCGATGATTTAAACCAGGTTTTATATTATAAATAATGGTTTTTGAAACTACGAGTTGTTTATTGATGTTTATCTCGATCAATCGGCGTTTGTACGACGATATCGAGCGGTATTTGGTTCTTTTGCATGAGCGAGACATAGGTTTTAAACTATGCGGGTTTCGTGCGTCGTTTTGATTTTGTCCGTAATTAAGTTTACAATATTATATATGTTTGCGTATAGGTGCTCCTCACGTGGACTTCGGACGAGGAAGAAGAGGAGGGCGACATCGTCTTCGGCAGCTAAGGACTGGGTGAGTAGATGTATATCTACGGGGGAAATCGGGTGGATGGCGTTTAGCACCCCTGCAAACGTAGAATAGGAATAGTACTTTTGTCACTAAGAAGTCAGACGTGATCTTAGAATCTTGGTGAGTAGGACCCTAGTAATGACCTTAGGTTAAACTAGATTGATTTAGAAAGACCTTATCAGAGGATGAATATCTTGGAAGAGGTTCGTAGGTTCAGGTAGATACACACACGCACACACAGAAACTTGGCTTGGTGTATATGTGTATGTGTGTGTGTGTGTGTGTATATATATATTGGGTTATGTGTAGGTATATATATATATATATATATATATATATATATATATATACACATAGAATTTATATGTGATATAAGGATGTGATATGATACATGGGGATGAAACAATATAACTTGGCTTGATGCCGTGATTCTTGGCTATACAGTCGTATTATAATGTTAGCGGATCGTTAGAAAATGAGATAATGAATAGGTGTACATAAATAATAATGGGTGGTGATAATATTGAGATACATGGGACTTTAAAATAGAATCCGGACCGTAACCTGTGCCTGAAATCACGATATGATATATGTGTGACTTGATTTCGATATCATATAGGTGTGACTTGATTACGATATCACATAGATGTGACTTGATTACGATATCACATAGGTGTGACTTGATTACGATATCATATAGGTATGACTTGATTACGATATGATACATGTGACATAATATTCCTGAGGATAATTGACGATGTATATTTATGCTGGTAATGATATATGATTGACGTATGCGATTACAGTACAGTACCTTGATCATGACATGATTTGATGATGATATTATAAGAATGATGAGACACGTATGTGATACTTGACCAGTACCCCGATATTGGGATGCCGTACGATGGATTTTGCCGTACGATGGATTTTACCGTACGAGGCATAGATGTGATGATTGATCCGCACTCTCGATTCGAGGAAGCCGTACTACGTACGTGACGCTATTGAGGCTGGATCGCCGACTATTAGAGATATGGACTCAGAGCTTAAGTGGACTCTTATTTCTTATCAACTAGTTTCTTAGGTTTAGTTCCTTAGGAGGTTAGATGGACACTAGTTTAGGCTCGAGTCATACAGTTGTAGTTATACTTGTATATCACAAATGAGTGGTTAATACGCATCTGTCTTTACTTTCAGACCGTAATCATCATGTTGCATATTCATACATATGTTTCAATAATCAGCATAAAACTCTGCCTGTTAGGACACCAACACCATTACCGATGATGCGCATATTCCACGCACACTTATTTGCCGGCTCACACACATCATCATCGGTAATTGCTATGTCACGTACACTTTAGAACATATTATCTTTTAGTGATAGAATCAGCTAACAGCTAGATCGATATAGTATTGTGATTACTCTCTGGTGTTAGTCTAGACATGGCATTTATTATTTAGACATTTCATGCATTCACATTTCCATGTTATCATGCAGTATTGTGAGGCTTATGCCGACATTTATCATTTACTTACTCATGATTTTGGGATTTTGGATTTCTATGAGATTTCTGGATTTTGGGGAAAACCGTAATAATATATATATAAAAACTTCTCTCTCTCCTCCTCTCTTTTTAAAATATAAGTTGCGGTTTTCTCGTGATATATGTGTCGTCCACCATGAGATTTCATGTTTTCTGTTGGATTTTGAGACCCGATTCGAGGAGTGGATAAACCGTCTCGGGTACATGGTGGGCCCAGTATGGTACACCGGGGCAAGAAAATTGAGTTGTAGACGATGAGCCTGGTAGGGGAGGACTACCTATCGGTGATGTCTGGCACGGCGGATATCCGGAGGATACCGACCGTTGTCGTGAGATTTGATGATATGAGCCGATCCGGACTGACGGAGCCCGAGATATTGAGACTATGAGATATTGAGACTATGAGGTATTGAGACTTGAGATTTACAGGTTTTGTGTCGATGCTTGACACGGATTTCCATGGATTTCATCGATGATATTTCAGATTTCTATACAAATTTTACCAGGATAAAATTTAATGATTTCTTATACAGAAATATCCAGATTTCAGGATTGATTGTTTTGCATTCATGGTGCATGCATACTCATTCACAGGACTTATTACTATTTGAGACACTGACACGAGCACAGAGCTTTTGCACTACATGTATTTTATTACCTTGCAATTACTAGATGACTAGTAATATATTGGTATTTTATTATGACCTAGGACAGCATCGTGCATTCGATTTCTTTTCGTAGATGTCTTCTACTCACGAGTTGGCAACTCACCCCCGTTGTGCCAAATTTTATTACAGGTTCGATGTACAGGTTTCCTTGGCAGCTTGTTGGCACATCATTTCATTCAGGGTGATTTTCACGGTAAGTTGGTTCACTTGTATCTGGACCGCCGTTATACTTTTAATTATTTCATTTGTATCTATTAAGCTCCATCAACCAAACTTGTATTACTTGATAGTTTACTGGACCAGTTATTTATTTCGACCTTAGAGTCGCGCTTGAATTATTATGGTATCTGGTGGATTTGTTTTCTTTTAAGTTTTGAGCCTCGCCCTTTGGCGTTGTATACTATTGTGCATTGGTGTGGTTGTTTCCGCCTTTTGGCTTAGAGCTATCTCCCGTTTGGGAATGCTTTTTATTGTTTGTATATATATTATTCTTGTTTGTACCCGTTTGGGGCCAGTTTTTACAAAGGAAACTCTGCCGAAATTTTTGAGAAAATTTGATGTTGCTTTTAAACTTGTTTTCTACATGTTTTCCTTTACTTCTTCTTCTTTTTATGGTTTAGTTTTCTGGGCTTCGGCTTACTTAGGTTACATTGCGCCTCTAGACGCTTCGTAATCTAAGTGCCGGTTACGTTCCGTACTTTCGGGTCGTGACAAATTTGGTATCAGAGCGCTAGGTTTAACTTTTGTATATGTCTAGGGTGACCCTTGGTTGATGGAGTAGGCGACTTAGGTAGAGTGACGTACCGTGGGTATGATTCACTACATACTTACGATACGCTACTCTTCTTAAGTAGCCTTAGGATATACATTTCTTTGCACCGCATTTCATTTGTTCCTTTAATCTATCTTCGTCGATATCGGATGGTGGTATCTGTCATCACGGTCGCACGGACAGAGGGAGCTGCGGCTCGAATGCGATAACCATTAGGGTATCGTTTATTCTTGAGAATTGAAGCATTGTTTAGCGTGCGGACGGAGGGTATTCACATGCCGTCCAGACGAAGTTAAAGGATTCGAATGATTGTCAGAAACCCATTTTCCCAAGTTTAAGGTATTTGGAAGAACATGCAGATATTTCTATGGAACCTCTAGAAGAATGAAACCCTAACTCGACATAATGACCATGAGAACGCCCTTGAACTTTAGGGTTTACGGCAGTTCCGCGGTGCCATTAGTGAGGCTTGGGTTTTCCCTTCTACGGCTGGTCCGCAGATGCTGGGGTATGTACTGGTTATTTTTAAACTGTACTTGAGTGTTGAGCTCTCGGGGAATTATGAGATTTTGATGAATCGATCGAAAAGTTTAATATAGTCCGGATATCACGTGAAGGGATAGATTACGTGGGAGACTCCAGATATGAGTATCGCCGTTGGTAGCGTAGTAAGAACACTTATGAAGAGACGAGTTTGAAGCAGTTGACATTCGAGGAAAGAGGCGCACATTGACGATAGTGTTTACGATTGTGATTTGGTGAATTGAATTTCATATTTCCGTTGTTTGGATTTTGGTATTTTGAGGGTTTTGTTCTACGATTGGTATTTCTTATGTGTACATTCATTACATTCTATTTGTGTTTCATATATATCAGTTGTATTGATATTGTTTTGTACACACTCAGTGCACTTGATTTGGTTTTATACATTTTGAGATACTGATTTGATTTCGTGCATATGGGTTACACATGATTTTGACATATGCTTCGACCGAGTTTTCATGCATTTTCGTACTGTGATTTTGATTTTGATATTCGGTATAAGTTTTCGTGCACCATGTGCACCTGATAGAGATTCTTGCGCACACTTGGCACACTTGATGCGATTTTGTACACACCAGATGCACTAAATCGGGGTTTTGTGCAGATCAGATGCACCTGATATTAGAGTCGTGCATGCCTGTTGCACTTGACAGATGTTTTTGGTGCACACTTGTTGTACTTAGTTTTGTTTTTGTGTGTATTCGTGGCATCTGTATTTGGCTTCGATTTCAGTGCGCACCGGACGCACATGATATTTTTTATGATGTAATTGGGATTGATTTCAGTTTAAGCAGTATGTTTTTATAATCATTACTATTGATTTGGTAACCAGGCGGGACGTGTATGTTAAATAAAAGATATATATAGCTATTTTTTAAAATAAACGTCCGCTACTTATGCCGTGACACGTGCATCGCACGGCGATTTTCAAGAGGGGTTTTTGCATGCTTTTTTATTCAGATGTTTAGACGATTTTACTACGATGCGCACTATATATAAATTATAGTTTTGAGGTATATTGGTTTTCGTATTAGGTTTTGATATTTTATTTTCGTCATAACTCCGATGATTGAGTTATACTTGACGGAGTTGATTTTAGTTATGTATTGATGATTTCGAAGCCCCTACGATTTCAGTGTTTTGGCTAAATGTTTTAGTAATTGAGGGGAGTTTTAATTTAAAATTCAGGGACCGAATTTTTTAAAGGGAAGAAGATTGTAACGTTTTAAAATAAATAAATAAATAAATAAATAAAATTCTTTAAGTGAATTTTATGATTTTCGGTAAAGAAAAACGTAGTTTTCGTAAAACTAAACCGTAATTATTTTTCATTATAAATTTAAAAATACCTATTTTAATTATGTAATTACTAATAAATGGTGTTTATTTCACTTATAAATTTTTAGTTTAATTAAATATTTTTCCTAAATTAATTATTTTAAATATTATCATAAGCTTTATTTATACACTAAATTAGTGTAAATTACAAATTTGAGTGGATTAAATTTGCAAAAGTGAACCAATACATATTGGAATCAAGTGTGTTTCATGCAAATTTCATTTTCAAAATTTGCCAAGGTTCTAGACCATTCTATGTTAAAATTAGATAGGAAATTAATTAATTATAATTAATTTATGAAAAGACATAAGTATATGTAATTATATTGAGAACTTTCTACACCATTCCAAATTCTTTCCTTCCTCTCTTTCTCTCCCTAGGTGGCCGGCCTCACCCCCAAGGCAGCCCCCCCCCCATTTTCCAAATCTAATTTACCTCCAAAAATCATCAAAAATCCTACAAAAATCCAAATAAAAATGCACAAATCCCTAATTTAATTCCTACCACCATTCCTTGCTCATTTTAGCTTTGTTCTTGGAGAAAATTAGCATTTTTGGGAAGCTAGGTTTTCATGTTGATCCACAACCCTTGAGCTATAAAAATCCTAAACCATAATTTAATTGTTGTTTGCTTTATTAATCTAGCTTAATTGCAAAATTAATTGTGGTTTCTATTTCAAGTTTCAAAATTCAAGTTAGGGTTTATAAAATCAAGTTATGGTTTTTATTAATTAAGTAGGGTTATAATAACTAGTTTAACATTTTTAGAAATGGAAAATCATGCATGGTTGATGTATTGTAATTTGTTCATTCAAATTGTTTAAATCAAGCAATTTTTGCAAACTAGATTTTTGTATATTATATATATTGGGGAGATAAAATTCTAATTAATGTTTGTAACACTAGATTGTGGTTTTAGTGAGGATATTAACTTGTTAGTGGAATGGAAAACTTAATTTGGTTACTAGTTTCTATTGATAATTGAAAAATAGTGATAAAAAATGCTATTTTTGCTAACTAGATTTTAGAAATTCGTATATAAATGAGATTTAAAATTTAATTTATGGTTTCATTATATTATTATCATCATGAATTGTATTTTAATAAGTTAATTCAAGCAAAATCAAGTTTAGTTGTGATATTGTGAAATTTTGCTTAAAAGTATCGAAATCGGGTAAGTTTGCAAACTAGAATTTCCAAACTAATATAAATTAGGGTGTTAAAAATATAGTAATGGTTTGTATAATCTAGTTATGCTATTTAATGAGTATTTCGACCATTAGTTTCATCTAAACGTCATGTTTTGAAGTAAAACGGTAAATTGACATTTTCAAGGTTTTCGGAATTGGACGATTTAATCGATTTTAGGGTTTCGATGATTTAAACCAGGTTTTATATTATAAATAACGGTTTTTGAAACTACGAGTTGTTTATTGAAGTTTTTCTCGATCAATCGGCGTTTGTACGCCGATATCGAGCGGTATTTGGTTCTTTTGCATGAGCGGGACATAGGTTTCAACCTATGCGGGTTTCGTGCGTCGTTTTGATTTTGTCCGTAATTCAGTTTACAATATTATATATGTTTGCGTAGAGGTGCTCCTCACGTGGACTTCGGACGAGGAAGAAGAGGAGGGCGACATCGTCTTCGGCAGATAAGGACCAGGTGAGTAGATGCATATCTACAGGGGAAGTCGGGTGGATGGCGTTTAGCACCCCCGCAAACGTAGAATATGAATACTACTTTTTGTCATTAGGAAGTCAGACGTGACCTTAGAATTATGGTGAGTAGGACCCTAGTACTGACCTTAGGTTGGACTAGATTGATTTAGAAAGACCTTATCAGAGGATGAATATCTTGGAAAAGTTTCGTAGGTTCAGGTAGATACACACACGCGCACACAGAAACTTGGCTTGGTGTATATGTGTATGTGTATATATATATATAGGGTTATGTGTAGGTATATATATATATACACAGCATGTATATGTGATATAAGGATGTGATATGATACATGGGGATGAAACAATATAATTGGGCTTGATGCCGTGATTCTTGGCAATACAGTCGATTTATAATGTTAGCGGATCGTTAGAAAATGAGATAATGAATAGGTGTACATAAATAATAATGGGTGGTGATGATATTAAGATACATGGGACTCTAAAACAGAACCCGGACCATAACTTGTGCCTGAAATCACGATATGATATATGTGTGACTTGATTACGATATTATATAGGTGTGACTTGATTACGATATCATATAGGTGTAACATGATTACGATATCTCATAGGTGTGACTTGATTAAGTATCATATAGGTGTCACTTGATTACGATATCACATAGGTGTAACTTGATTACGATATCATATAGGTGTGACTAGATTACGATATGATACATGTGACATAATATTCCTGAGGATAATTGACGATGTATATTTATGCTGGTAATGATATATGATTGACGTATGCGATTACAGTACAGTGCCATGATCATGACATGATTTGATGATAATATTATACGAATAATGAGACACGTAGGTGATACTTGAACCGTACCCCGATATTGGGATGTCGTACGATGGATTTTACCGTACGAGATATAGATGTGATGATTGGTCCGCACCCTCGATTCGAGGAAGCCGTACTATGTACGTGATGCTATTGAGGCTGGATCGCCGATTATTAAAGATATGGACTCAAACCTTAGGTGGACTCTTATTTCTTATCGACTAATTTCTTAGGTTTAGTTCCTTAGGAGGTTAAATGGACACTAGTTTAGGCTCGAGTCATACAGTTGTAGTTATACTTGTATATCACAAATGAGTGGTTAATACACATCCGTCTTTACTTTCAGACCGTAATCATCATGTTACATGTTCATACATATGTTTCTATAATCAGCATAAAACTCTGCCTGTTAGGACACCAGCACCATTACCGATGATGCACATATTCCACGCACACTTATTTGCCGGCTCACACACATCATTATCGGTAATTGCTATGTCACGTACACTTTAGAACATATTATCTTTTAGTGATAGAATCAGCTAACAGCTAGATCGATATAGTATTGTGATTACTCTCTGGTGTTAGTCTAGACATGTCATTTATTATTTAGACATTTCATGCATTCACATTTCCATGTTATCATGCAGTATTGTGGGCCTTATGCCGACATTTATCATTTACTTACTCACGGTTTTGGGATTTTGGATTTCTATGAGATTTCTGGATTTTGGGGAAAACTGCAATAATATACATATAAAAACTTCTCTCTCTCCTCCTTTCTTTTTAAAATATAAGTTGCGGTTTTCTCGTGATGTATGTGTCGTCCACTATGAGATTTCATGTTTTCTATTGGATTTCGAGACCCGATTCGAGGAGTGGATGAACCGTCTCGGGTACATGGTGGGCCCGGTATGGTACCCCGGGGCAAGAAGATCGAGTTGTAGACGATGAGCCTGCAGGGGAGGACTACCTACCGGTGATGTCTGGCGCGGCGGATTTCCGGAGGATACCGACCGTTGTCGTGAGATTTGATGATATGGGCCGATCCGGACTGACGGAGCCCGAGATATTGAGACTATGAGATATTGAAACTATGAGGTATTGAGACTTGAGATTTACAGGTTTTGTGTCGATGCTTGACACGGATTTCCATGGATTTCGTCGATGATATTTCAGATTTCTATACAAATTTTACCAGGATAAAATTTAATGATTTCTTATACAGAAATATCCAGATTTCAGGATTGATTGTTTTGCATTCATGGTGCATGCATACTCATTCACAGGACATATTACTATTTGAGACACTGACACGAGCACAGAGCTTTTGCACTACACGTAGTTTATTACCCTGCCATTACTAGATGACTAGTAATATATTGGTATTTTATTATGACCTAGGACAGCGTCGTGCATTCGATTTCTTTTCGTAGATGTCTTCTACTCATGAGTTGGCAACTCACCCCCGTTGTGCCAAATTTTATTACAGGTTCGATGTACAGGTTTTCTTGGCAGCTTGCTGGTACATCATTTCATTCAGGGTGATTTGCACGGTAGGTTGGTTCACTTGTATCTGGACCGCCGTTGTACTTTTAATTATTTCATTTGTACCTAGTAAGCTCCATCAACCAAACTTGTATTACTTGATAGTTTACTGGACCAGTTATTTATTTCGACCTTAGTGTCGCGCTTGTATTATTATGGTATCTGGTGGATTTATTTTCTTTTAAGTTTTGAGCTTCGCCCTTTGGCGTTGTATACTATTGTGCATTGGTGTGGTTGTTTCCGCCTTTTGGCGTAGAGCTAGCTCCCGTTTGGGGATGCTTTTTATTGTTTGTATATATATTATTCTTGTTTGTACCCGTTTGGGGCCAGTTTTTACAAAGGAAACTCTGCCGAAATTTTTGAGAAAATTGGATATTGCTTTTAAACTTGTTTTCTACATGTTTTCCTTTACTTCTTCTTTTTATGGTTTAGATTTCTGGGCTTCGGCTTACCTAGGTTACGTTGCGCCTCTAGAAGTTTCGTAATCTAAGTGCCGGTCACGTTCCGTACTTTCGGGTCGTGACATGCTGCCAGGGAAGCCGTCTGGATGAGGAAGTTTGTCGCGGAACTAGGAGTAGTTCCAACCATTGTTGATCCAATACCATTGTATTGTGATAATAATGGGGCTATGGCATTAGCCTAAGAACTCAGGTCCCATCAGAAGTCCAGACACATCCTGAGGCGATATCATTTGATTCGAGAGATAGTAGATCGCCATGAGATCGAGATTCGGAGAGTAGATACAAAGAATAACAAAGCAGATCCACTCACTAAGGCCCTTCCATAGCGGCAACATGAGCGTCTTTTTGAGATGTTGGGTATAAGAAACACCAATAATTGGCCTTAGTAGAAGTGGAAGATTGTTGGATATATGTATGCCCTAGAGGCCATTATATATATAGTGGATGCTTGGACATGTATATATAAACATACTGATGACTTTCTTGCTCGACATGATAGTATGCTATCTGGTTTACTTTATCTTAACATGTTCATTTGATCATGCATCTTACTCATTTGGTACATGTTGGTAAAGCCCTTAGGATATTTGCTTGACTACTTGGACTATGATGCGAATCATACTAGTGGTGTAGTTTATGAGAATATCCTTGAACTGTTCCTAGTCATGGGTATATCGAGACGGGGCATCGATATTCCAGAGTAGACTAGCGTATACCATTCTTGTCCCATATGATGGGCAATGGATGATCCCATATCCATTTGGTGTGGTGACACCAAAGATTGTATACGGGTGCTCAGTGAAGTCTGGGTACACTAAACGGACTCGCCGAGAACTCCTATATGGTATTGTATCTATCGTCGGATAGCAGTTCTCAAGTAACACTGGTACAGATTAGTCTGTAGACCCGAGATCGTCATAGAGGCTTGTGTATCCTCCCACTGTACTTTGATCTCCACCCTACCACGACTCCACCGAGTCATGAAAACAGGTGGATTTTGGGTACAGTCCCAAGGCACATAGAGGCAATGAGCGATAGGAGGGGTTTCATATCTCCCAGTATTGAGGGTTGATTTTGCGCTATGCTCGATTGGCTATAACAGGAAGTCCCTGGTCAGGGCTGCTGAGATTTACTGATAAATGTTATCAGTAGTTTTTCGATCTGTTATGAGCCATACACCGGCATGACTTATTGAGTTATTGGGGTCGACGATACCTTCCTTAGACTCGATATGGAACATATCTGATGAAGAGACCAGACTGTACGGTAAGTGTTGTCAGTTGGCTCGACGGGAGTTTTGACAGCTTCGCTTGTTTTTCTTCTGATCGCTCAATACCCGGGTGGCAGTTACGTTTAGCTAACCGTTTGCGCCTTGTGGGTGTTTGATGTGATCATTACCTACATCCGGCGTATTGACGAGTCTTAGAGTCCCACATAGGAGTTTCCTAGCTCAGGCGAAATGATGTGGTGAGCATATGAGATATGAGCCGGGCCCCGATTAAATGCGTGTATGTGATACCGTATATTAATCGGGCGTTTTTCAATTGGTCGGGTCGTATGTGATATGACCGGTTTGTTAAATCAAGTGTTGATTTAACATTGACTTTATAGCTCACTTTTATTAAACCCATTTCTACTTTGTTGTATGCATGCATGTATGCATATATTTTTGTTCATGCACATGATGATGTGAATGCACACATATATACATACATGGTGTCATGGTTGATAATACATATAAGATGGCAATGCAAGACTCACATGGAAATAAATATGTATTTATATTTTTTTTTGAGTTAAAGAAAAAGAAATGGAAATTATCTCATGGTCAATGTTTCTACACACTTCCTTCACTGACCAATGCATTAACCATGAGTTCAATTTCATTTGTTGTTTTAACTCTAAAATAAACATCTAGATATTTATTAACCCATGGTAAAATGAGAGTGTGACTTTCATTTATATTTTCTATTCTTTTTTATCTTTAAAAAGATTAACAAAAACTTGAGCTTAAGCTTGCCATCTTCTTCTTCCTCATCTCTCATGCTCTCTTGAGATTTCAAGTGAGTGAGTGAGATAAAAAGAAAGGGTTTTGAAGTGAGAAAACAAAACACATCATCATTCTATACTAGGTTAGCCAATTAGTTTAGAGTGTTAGCTCCACTTCCTCATTAATCAAGTGAAGCTAGGAGCTTTGAGCAAAGGGACTTCGGGTGGATCATCAAGAACTTGGAAGGTCTCTAGCGAGCCGGTTCAAACTCTCAAGGATCCAAGGAGTCAAAAGAAGAGATATAAAAAGGTTGTATTCTCTTCACTTAGTGATAGTTTTCTTGTTGTATGAGATACTATTTGGTGTTACCCTAAAATTCTAGTTCGATTCATGGTTAGATTGCTTAGCACCTCTCCACAAATTTTATTGTGGCATGTGTGATGCTTGCAAACCCTAGGCATGTTGTTAAGGAATCCCAACAATGTGTATATGTTCACTCGCTCACCTAGAAGATAATGGCGCCAAATCTTAAGAGAAAAGATTATGGCCGCCAACTCTAAATCATGCGTTGGATAATAGCGCTCATGAATCATCAGCTGTCTTGATGCATAAGCTACAACCTTTCTGTGCTAATGTAGAACACATCCTAATCCCTTACCAGATGCATTGCAATGCACTTCAAAACCTCCAGATTGGTCCGGTATAACGAGAATAGGCGCTGATGTCAACCTTTACTTGAGTTCTATGAAAGCTTGTTCGCATGCTTATGATCACACAAAGTCTTCATCTTTACGTATGAGGTTGGTCAGGGGTGTTTCTATCTTCGAAAAGCCTTCAATGAACCTTCGGTAATGTTCAGCTAGACCTAAGAAACTTCGAATTTCCTTCACTGACTTTGGTGTCGGCCATTCACTTACTGCTAAAACTTTCGCTGGATCCACAGAGATTCCTTCACCTGATACAATATGTCCAAGAAAACCAACTTGATTTAGCCAAAATTCGCATTTGCTAAACTTGGAATAAAGTTGATGTTGTTGTAGAGTTTCTAGGACAATTCGTAGGTGCTCGGCAAGTTCTTTCCGACTCTTAGAATACACCAGGATGTCGTCGATGAAGATGACAACGAACCTGTCTAAGTACTCCCGGAAAACTTGATTCATTAGGTTCATGAATATCGCCGGTGCGTAGGTCACTCCAAATGGCATCACAAGAAATTCGTAATGACTATAGCGAGTTCTGAAAGCCGTTTTGTGGATATCAGATTCCTTGACCATCACCTGATGATAACCTGAACGGAGATCTAACTTAGAGAAAACACAAGATCAACTTAGCTGATCAAACAGATCGTCGATGCGCGGAAGTGAATACTTGTTATTTATCATTACATCATTCAAGGCTCTAATCGATGCACATTATGTATGAACCTTCCTTCTTCTTTACGAGCAGAACTGGAGATCCCCAACTTTAAGTGCCGGGACGAATCCATCTTTTCGCCAACAATTCGTCCAACTGAGTTCAGTCCTACTTCAAACCTTCCAGAATTAATCGATACGGTGATTTGATCACTGGTTATGCTCCTCGTACTAAATCAATGCTGAATTCAAGAGCTCGATCGGATGGCAAACCTGATATATTGTCTGGAAACACATCGTCGAACTCTCGAACTACTTCTGTCTTCGATCCTTCCTCCGCTTGAATTGCCTCAATCACTGCCTTCTTTGGTTTCGCCTTGTAAGTACTTGGCTCCAGGGTACGGTCTCCACTTTTGAAATAGAAAACCGAATGCTCTGGAATCTCGAATACTACCCTCCTTTGACGACAGTCAATGGTAGCATAAAATATTCCGAGCTAATCCATACCTAGAACCACATTAAAGTTCGGTATGTCCAGCACCTTGAAGTCAGCATAGAATTCTCTGCTGCAGATGATTTCTGGACACAAGCTGTATCCCATTGTTGCCTTTAGAACGCCGTTCCCTGAACTGACATTCCTGCTGGATACAAGCAGTGTGTCTGGAATCGCATGAGTTCAGACGAACCGTTGCGACATAAAGCAATGAGATGCTCCAGTATCAAAGAGTGCGAGTGCAGGGAGTGAGGCTACTAAGATTGTACCTAAGGTTTATGAGATATGTTTTAAGTATAGGAAAAATATGTAGGTAGGTGTTAAGACTAAAAGAAAAGCTTGAGAAGAAAGGGTTACCAGTGATGACTTGGCCAGTGGCCTCAGCTTCTTCTACGTTCATCGTGAAAGCCTGTCGCCGTGGTACATTCCTCCTGGTCAGAGGAGCATTCCTCTGAACGTTCCTTCGAGCTTAATGGAACTGATGAGGAGGAGGTGCAGTCGGTGGTCCTCTAGGTGGTGGAGCAGGGAGAGCGAGTCTTGGAGCAGGTGGCTGAAGGGCCGGTCTCTGCTGGTAAGTGATTGCTGGCCTGGGTGCAGCAATTGGGTTGTGTCTTTGGGGACAAGACCCAATATCATGAATAGCTGAGCCGCAAACTAAGCAAAGACGGTTGGCTCTCCGGCAGTCTTTCTCCAAGTGTCCATTTATCCTGCAGTAGGTACAAAAGGCTGGGTTTGTCCTGTTGTTCGGTACTCCCGGTCTCCTTGGCACAAATGGTGGCCTTGAAGAGGCTCCTCCTTCCATCTGGTTGGCAGGGCGCTTAACTCCAGCAGATTGAGATCTACCCCTCATCTTTACCACTGCTTCATAACGGCAGGCAGCTTTCAGAGCCGATTCATGGGTCGGAAATCTCCTGTGGCTAATGCAGCCTGGATCTCTGGATCTAACCCTTGTTGAAATCGACGAGCTCTGATCTCATCCGTCGGTATCAAGTGTGTCGCAAATCGACTGAGCATGGTGAACTCAACATCGTATTCATCCACTGATTTGGTCCACATCGAACCCCGTTGTAAGTGGATGAACTGATGTTCTATGTCGAACCTGGCAGTCTCTGGGAAATACTTTGTGTCGAACATAGCGCGGAAATTCTTCCATTCGTTGGGTTGATCAAGACGGCTTTCTTCCGCCTTCCACCAAACCCGTGCATTGTCCGTATGCTGCAGCTTCATAACACGAACCCAAGCTATCTCTGGCACTGGCACTTGTGCCGCTGCCAGATCATCTTCAATGCTTTGAGCCCATTCCTCCGCTTCTAGAGGGCTCTCCTTTCCTGAGAATTGTTTGGGGTGAAAAGCTCTGAGTTGCTTCACCCCAGGTGCTTCTGCCTCTGTTCGGTTCATCAAGATAGCATTCTGCTGCTACTATCTTTCCATGAGGCTGCGGATTACCTCAAGAAGAACCGTCAGCTCTTTGATCGGAGCAGCGACGGCACGTATGAGTGGTAGTGGTGGGGGAGTGTTATTGACATTCGTGCTGGTGTTGTTCGGGGAATCCATAACCTTGAAAGAAAATTTTGGGTTAGGACAAATTCAAAGTATATGAAATGATAAGATTCAAGGAATATGAATTGTAAAGAATGTTTTCAGTTGCTGGTTCTTGTGTTATATTGCTTAGGTTGTCCATACAGTGCTGACCTGTATGTCCACACAGAACCGACCTATATGTCCACACAGAACTAACCTGCATGGGCTACCAACAAAAGCTGTCATGCCCCGCTTCCCATTGTACAGGGAAGGGAATGCGACTGGCCCGCTACGTATTTACTCTGAAGTAAACACGCTAAGCGTATCTAAGTAATATAAGTAATATACACAAGAGACAAAGACAATAAATATAATTGAACAACAACTTTATTTATTAACATTCTTTTTACAATACATCAGAAAAGTAAATACATGGAATGAAAAGCAATGTCTAAACAGTGGCATAACAGAAATGGAAAATACTGAAATGAAATGTACAAGTAAATAGAGCTCCGGGTGGAAGGCTAGCTGATCTAAGTCCTCGATGGTGGGCTCGATCTCCTGAAGGTCCAAATCACCAGAAGACATTCCAAAGAAAAGAAAGAGAATGTTGTCAGCGAACAAATCGCTCGGTAAGTCCAATATAAACAAGAATGGAATAGACAGAATAGAGAGTACATTGTTATAATATTGTATTTAGTGTTAACACTGTTGTTTGTAGGTTGGTATAGAAGAATGCCAGTGTATACAAGAGGAGTCCCACTATTCCAGAGACTAAGGTATATGGAGCACAAGGAACCGTTCAGCCACGGTACAACGGCAATGGATATTCAGGTTAGGTGTATTATTGTTACAGTCTTCTGCCACTTCTAACACCTTCCGTACCATTCTATCCCTTATAAACCCCGCAATGTCTTGATTGTATTGTTTGTATTGTTTGAATTGTATATTGTATATAGATGGATGACTTGCCGAAACCATGATTTCAGTAATGAAACAGATATAATGGATGAACATGTAGATGGAATATATCCATGGTTCGGTTCAGTCAATATAGATTGATTAGATTGAATAGACGGATTCATAAATCCATGTTGTATTGAAGTTTGATACTTGAATCATATTCAAGTCAGATTGATTATATTGAGACTCGGTCTGAGTCAGACAATTAGAAAAGAAATTGAATCCTGAATAATATTTTGGTGCTATCGGTAACTCTGCATATGGACGACAGGATTTTTGTCTTTTTCAAAGACGATTACCGTATTGATAACACTGCTTGTTAAGTTCTCTACCTTAAATAGGCAAGCACCCATATCTCCGGCTCCCTGAGGCTTAAAAGACCGGTCCCACTTAAACCTATTCTTACTAGGGTCCTTATTGTAATTTAGTATAATTTAAGGATGTTTTATGTAAAATAAATGTTTTATATTTTCAAAATACACCTCAAGTAATTTATTATCATCTTTAGTGTTTTCATAGATGTTTCTTTTAATCAATATGAAATTTCTAATGAATATGACGTAGTTTTAAATTATAAGATATTTATTTGAAATATTGGAATTGTATGGTATTTTCTTGTAAATGAATTGATTTTTTTGAATTTTGGAAATGTGGAATATTATAAATATTAAAAATAGATATTTTGATATTAATTACATATATATTTATTTATAAAAATATAAGTTATATTTATAATAGAAATCACATTTTTCTAAAGAAAAAATATATTAAAAATCTTTCGAGATCTTATGCTCCTTGTGGAGGTATGCATTTCACTCTACTAAGTTCGAGGATGTGCAATAATCCGCACCATCCCGATCGGGTTCCCCAAAATGGGTTATAGAGGCGCAATTGCAAAGATTTGTTAAAATACACTTCTTGTAAAAAAAGGTTTTATAAGTTGAAGGTAGTTATATGTAAAGTCGTATTTTCCCAAATCTATGATCCCAAATTCCATCGTGCTATGTTAGATATGTGTGTTGTGAGGAGGCAGGTCATTACCTCATGAGTTTTCTAAGGTAATACAGTTTAAGAAGTTCAAGCTTGTCGAAATGAAACATAAGGGTATTTTAATGTAAAAGTGGAATAAAACTTGCTACGGTTATTATTTTGATATCAAACTTGTTCTATTATCTTCGTTAATGTTTAATAGTCATAACATAAGAGTTTGGTATTATTGTGTTTAAGAAAAATAGAACTTTTTAAGGAAAAACCGAATCGAAAATCGGATTAACTCTGCTTCCGTCGGGTTTTAGTTTTGAATGTTTTTAGATTAGAGAAAAGAAGGAGAAGTAGGGACTTACTGGATGATTAGCTAGAGGAGAGAAAGTGGAAGAGGTGGGAGTTGCCGATGCGTCGTTTCGTCGTCGGAAACTCCATGAGTTGTCGCCGGAATTTCGTCGGAGCTTCGCCCTTTTGCTAACTCCACTTGGACACAAAAGACTTGGGAATTTTCTTGAGAGTTTTGGCAGGGAATTATGAGTGAGAAGGGGTGAATTGAGGGGGGTATTTATAGGAAAAAATTAGGGTTTAGGGGTGATGAAAATGCATTTAAAAGGATTAAAAAGGGGTATTTTAATTCTCTGTTTAATTGCAGAGAATTTAAACAATATAGGGGGAGTGGGGTAGGCCAAGGGGTGCAAGGGGTTAAAGAAAATTAGGGTTTGGGCTCACTACCACCGGCGGCGTCGGCCCGAGTCACGAGTTGTGGGCTCGTATTGGGGCCACATGTCGGGGTCGGTTGGTCTACTGCAGTGCAATCGTTTGTTTTATGTGTGACTCTTCAATTTACGTGTTGTGCTCGTGTAGACTCTTGGGCTTCTAAAAGATTAAAAAAATTTAATTAAAAAAATTGGTGGCTGATGGGATTTGAACTCTGGTGCTTTGGTTCAGCAGTGTAAGGTCTTACCAATGAGCTACAAGCTCCTTCTTGCTGTTCAAAAGTAAATCAAATACTTATAGTACTTACAGGAATTGTAAATACCCCAAGTATACATTAACTTTAAATGAAAGTTATGTACACAAGAATTTGAGTTGTTACATATTTAATGTTCTTTTGTTGGGGCACTTCCGGGTTGAGGATGATGTCACCATTGATGTATATTATTTACTTTTCCGCATTAGGATAGACCCAAGGCGGGGAGCACAACTAACCGGGTTTTAGAGTCCAGTAGGAGACCATCTCGAGGAGTCGAGACCGGGTCTCCTAACTTTAGAATTGGTAGGGTTGCTTGCCGCTCTCGTAGGGGTTTAGGGGTGTGGGTTTGGCTATTCATCGCGACAGTGGAATCCGCATTTTTTATTGTCTTAATTAAAATACAGAATTCTTAGTATATCCAATATTTCATATGTGTTCTTCTGCTGCTGAAATTTTGTGATGTACTTGATATAATGAAACGAATGCTTATATTATATATATGATATATAATAAATATTGCTGCTTCCGTTTCTTCTGTGATGCTCAGGAAGCATAAATGATGGGACTTCATTAATGAGATTAATGAAATAAAATAAACCTAAAGATGTTACAGAATCTTGTTTTAAAAACTGGTAGCTCTAGTTTTTGCTTTGCATAACGGTATTCCTTGTAGAATATGCATCACCTTATTCGATAAGGAAAGAGCCGAGATCCCTTCACCGAGAGTGACCACTTTAGCGAAACTGGCAGATGCTACAACCCATTCGGTTTTGTCTTTTGATTGCTTTTTTAGTTCTTGTTTTGCATAGTGGTATTTATGAAATATCATGCACCTCATTCGATGGGGGAAATAGCCGAAATCCCTTCAGCGGGAGTGATCTCTTTAGCAAGACTAGTAAAAGCCTCAAAAACACTCCTTTTCAAAATCACTCGATTCTACAACGATATCAAGTTCATTACGCAAAGAGTTTTCTTAAAAAAACCTTTTGTAGCCCTCTATCATTTCAGAGAAGGACTATTTAGTATTCATGCTGCGTTTGTTGGCCTTTGTCAAGGCGTAGTGTGCGGTAGCTGATTAGTGCTTATCTGCTTGAGCATGTGATGCGATTGGATTAGGGTAGTCGTGCGACCTTGTTGGCCTTCGTCAAGGGTCGTGCAGGTTGGTTTAATTCATTCATGAAATATACGGGTTGAACTTGACTAGCATCCTATAGTTTGTTGGCCTTTTTCAAGGTCATAGGAGGCTAGGGGTAAAATATTATCGGGAATTTCAAGTGTTGAGATTTGCAATGAGATAGCATACCTTCTATGAGATAGTTGGATCCCGATACCCACTGCGAGTAAGAGTTGGGAGAGTTTTGTACATTACAATTAGCCGATCAAGTAGGTGTCTAGAAAGGTGTTAACGGGGTTACGCCCCTGGGAAAATGAGGTTTATTTTAATTAGGTCCGTGCGAAAGCATGGGGAACCTCCCTCAAAGTACCGATACTGGTCTAGCCGAAAGATTGGCGAACTTGTAGGGTGTAATTAATCCCCGCAACTCTTACCATTTAGGGTTTGAAGGAAGATTTGATAAAAACAGTGGGAGCCATCATGATTAGATAAAATAATGACCAATCTGATCTTGCAAGCGTATACGCAGAGTGTTTTCTTCTCTCTCTCCTGGTAGCGACCGTAAATTCCTTAATCAAGATAATAATATAGATTTATCGACCGAACCTGCTTATTATACTGAGCTGTGAAACGTTGGTTCCGCTCTATCTTATAATTGTTATAAGTCCGAGCAGGAAATAGGGGAATATCCGGATTTCCACACAGCCCAAACGAGAAATATGCATGTTGATGCATATTCTTCGGGTGTGTTCGTTACCAAGAACTGTTTCTCAGTATCCTCTGCGTCTTAGGTATGAGATACCAGAACAGGATCCCAAATATGTAAGAGTTACATGGGCTACAGAAAGGTAGAGAATTGGGACTGGGTGATATGTCACTAAGTGTTAGAGAATGGTGCAATTGTTGCAGCCAAAAATAGCTGGCAAATATCACCTTGTATTACCAAGTGGTAAATACATTGATTCTGAACGAATGTTATTACATACCGACCCTGATATACATCATTACATGAGTTTCTTTATTAAGTTAAAGAAGGATATAATTTTGTATTACAGGACAATGTTGTGAACATTTTCCATAATCAAGAGTTGATTGGATCAGGCATGTTATATAATGGCATATACGTTCTAAATCAAACAACAATTCAAAGTATATAGAACACACAAAAAAGGAGTAGTTCAGAAATGAATGAATCCTTCTTGTGGCATTGTAGACTAAGTCATATTTATGCGACACGATCGGCTAAGTTACATAAGGATGAATATAAAAATCTGTTCGAATTTTCATCTTATAAATACTTTCCAGTCTTGTGACAAAGGTAAAATGACCAATACTCCATCTACTGGAAACAGAGAAAGAGTTACTGAACTCTTATGATGGATACATGATGATGTATACGGTCCTATGTCTACAAATGCCAAGGTTGGTTCTTTGTACTTCATTATATTCACCGATCATCACTCAAGATTCGGACATATGTTCCTGTTGAAACACAAATCTGAAACTTTTGAGAAATTCAAGGAATATAAGCTTGAAGTTGAGAACCAGATAGGTAGAAGTATTAAAGTCCTTCGATGTGATCGAGGAGGCGAATACTTGGGCATGGAGTTCCTGGAGTTTCTAAAAGGAGAATAAGATTCTCTCTCAGCTTACTCTTTCGTGTACACCAAAGCACAACGGTGTATCGGGTAGAGGTATCGCACCCTATAAGATATTGTACGCTCTATGATGAGTACTGCTGAGTTACCTGTTTCCTTTTGGTGTTATGCACTTGAGAAGATGCATACCTATTGAATAGGGTTCCATCCAAATCAGTGCCTACCACTCCATATGAGATATGGAATGGGAAGAGACCATGTCTTAAACGAGTTATGATAAGGGGTTGTCCTGCCTATGTCGAAAAGCAAAATCTGGACAAGCTCGAGGCAAGGTCAGTTCTGTAAGTTTGTTAGATATCCCAAACATTTGTGAGGGAATATCTTCTACCACACTGAGGAGTAAAAGGTGTTTTGTTTCTCAGCATGCCGCCTTTTTAGAAAAGGAATTTCTTATGAAGAAATTAGTGGTCATGAGGTAGAACTGGAAGGAGTTCCAGATGGACAAACTAACAACTGATGATTTGGTGAAATCAAAAGATTCAATAGTCTCCAACGAACCTCAGCCTCTCTGCGAATCTGGTAGGGTTCCTCATCTACCTGAGAGATACTACGGTTTCCTTGGTGACGGTGGGAGTGAGGATTGCATCATGGTAGATGATGACCCAACCAGGTTCAGGCAGGCCATCACGAGTAGGGACTCTATGAAATGGCTGGATGCTATGCAATCAGAGATGGAATCCATGTACACCAACAAAGTATGACTTTGAATGTTGCACCTGAAGGGGTAAAACCCATTGGGAGCAAATGGATCTTGAGAAGATTCTTGGTGTAAATGGAAAAGTTGAGACTTTCAAAGATAGACTTGTAGTAAAAGGCTATCGTCAACAACCAGGTGTGATTTATGATGAAACCTTTTCTCCGGTGTCTATGCTTAAGTCCATCAGGATTAAAGCACACATCGTGAAGTTGGAACATCTGTTTTGATGTGGAAGTCAAAGAGTTGACTTCATCAAGAAAGTAGATGAATCTTGTATATACAAGATGGTTGTCTTCCACGTATTATAGGTAGATGACATACTCTTGGTAGGAAATGTTTTCCTATGCTACACTCGGTCAAGCTCCTCTTATCATGAGATTCTCCAAGGAAGATCTGAATGATACCTACTACATCTTGTGGATTATGATCTATGGTGATAGATCTAAATGGATGTTGGAAGTGTCCCAAATCTGGGTACATTAATACCGTACTAAAGGGGTTTAGTATGGAAGATTCTAAGTGTAGTGGTTCGCCCACTTACTCAGGAATCACTCTCTCCAAAAAGATGTCTTCCAAGACTGATTTGGAGAGAGCTCGCGTGCAGGGGATACCCTATGCTTCGGCAGTAGGCTCTATCATGTATGCGATGTTATGTACCATACCAGATGTGGCTAACTCACTAGGTGTAGTGATTAGGAATCAATCGGAACTTGGGAGAATCATTGGACATCTGTGTAGGACATTATTAAATACTTGAGAAGCACTAAACAAATGTTCTTGGGGTTTGGCGACGGTGAACTCCAGTGGGAGTCCTGTTAGTTATGTATATGCCCTAGAGGCCATTGTTGTACATATGATGTTTATTATAGTGGATGCTTGGATATATATAGAGAGGACTTTCTTACTCGATACGATAGTATGCTATCTGGTTACTCTTTGTTTTAATATGTTGACTTGTATTGTGTTACTGTCTTCCTCTTATATGTTGATAAAGCCCTTAGGATGTGTACTTGACTACTATGACTATGATGGAGATCATAGTTGTAAGTGCACGGCAGCGCCTCGGCCGTCTGTACGAGGCCAAAATGCGGAATACAAGAACTTTTCTAAAAATAAGAACCGGCGCTACCGCGGACTTTTAAACCCGGATCGAGCCATTAACCTAATGCTAGCAAACTAGAGAACGGGAAGAGAGCCATATCGAGCGATCTATGTCCTTCGGTCTTCTCGTCGTCATCCCGATCTCTCCGTGGAATCTCCGGTCTTCATCTCCACGTCGGAAGAGCACCACATCGCGTAAAATGCAAGATTTTCACATCCCGCCGGGTTCTTTTACGGGCTCCCACCCCTGGACCGAGGCAACTCGAGCACGAAGTTGGCAAGTCGACGTGTCCAAGAATGCTATAGGATAGTGTAGAACTCTTTTGTCTCAACAGGGTTAAGGAAGTCGCCATTTTGTGAAGGTGGAGGAATAGACTTTTGGAGATGGAGCTATAGGACTTCTGCAAGAAAAAATGAGACCAAAACTCATCACCAAAAAATTGGGACAGCCCTTTTTTACTTGTGGCCGGCCATGCTTTTGGCAAGGGGAGAGAGAGAAAAGTCAAGGGGGGAAGCAATAATGCAAAAGTGAATAAAGAGTGATGATGAGAAAAATATGGTCACAACCAAATCTCCACTCCATCAACCATCTCATCACCAAAGTCAAGTAATCATGAACAAAAGGAGTCAAATGATGGTTGAACCATCATGAAGCAACAAAAAGACTTCTCTATTATAATTTGCACAATTGCAAATAACCCCCTCCACCAAAATTCAGCAAAAGAAAGAAACAAAGGAAAATGGCCGAAACCGGAAAGCAAACTGGAAACTTCAGAAAGACGATCCCGTAATAAATTACAGGAAAACCTCGCGACTGTATATACATACCCGCATTTGGATTTCAACCGAATACAAATGCAATGAGACAAAATCTACACTGTACAATACTAGGATCCATCTTAAACCAAAGCCCGCTAGTATTATCCGTCCGATCATGATCCGTGCAATACCGCACATACATGATCGAACCCTGCTATATATCCATACGGCCACTACAGCATTTCGCTCGAAACTTGAGAAACTGTCTGTGGGGGACTCTAAAGACTCGTCAATATTTTGGCTGTGGATTTAACCACTAGTACGTCAGAGGTATTAGCCATACATAACGGGCTACCAGCTATTGACCAAAAGGGACGTCGATGAGAGAACCCATCCTGACACCCTACTGAGCAATATCCGTACATTCCGGTCCGTTCATCTATGAGCATCGCATGGCGGGCCTAGGGGGTTGGTAAATGTCAGACCCCCAAAAGCAATACAAGTCGTGTCGGAGTGTAATCCAGAACACCCTGAGATACTACTGGAATACCTACCAGTAAATATCCTGCCTTGGCTAAAGACTTCGCGTAATGGCTCTCCTAGACACAACGCGACCTCACCCCCAATACCGGGAGAGACGAACCCCTGCAGATCCGCTCACTGCCTCCATATGGCTCGGGACTGTACCCAACTAAAACCTGTTTGCACGACTCCTTTCAGCATGGTAGGGTAGTAATCAAAGTACAGTGGGAACTCACACGAGACAAATGACGATCTCAGGTCATTGAACTAACCTGTACACATGTCACCAGGGAACTGCTATCTGACGTCAGGTATAATACCAACTAGCATGTTCCCGGTGAGTCCTGTCCGGTGTACTCATAACCTAATAAGCACCTGTATACATCTTAGGTGAACCAACTGACACCAGTGGCTTATGAGACCGGCCACCGCCCCTCGTCGGGGTCTCGACTGTATGCACTAGTCTACTCTGGAGTATCGATGCCCTGTCTCGAAACTCCCACGACTAGGGACCACTTTAAGGATGTGCTTATAGACCCTGGCTCCCACGTATATGATCACCATCATACTACTGGCAGTCAAGCAAGAATCCTAGAGGCTCTATCAACGTGCAATAGTGATCCATAAGGTCACCTAAAGCAGTACACGATGATAAAGATAAACCAGATAGTATACTATCATCTTGAGTAAGACTGTTCTACCAGTATAGGTCCTCCCTCAATCATTGCAATCACGTGCCTGTGATCCAATAATTGACTCTGAGGGCACTATCTCCAACAATCTCCCACTTGCACTCAAGGCTAATTATTGCGATGTCGCATACTCACAGCCCGTGGTATACCAAGCACCCAACTCCTCTACTAATCAGTCTCACAAAACCCGTTTGCGAAACTATCGCGTTCGAGGAACAGCCTCAGTGAGTGGATCCGCCCTAATGTTTCTTTCTATATCTCTCTTTATCTCAAGTTCGCGGAGAAAACCTTTCTCCCGAAATGAGCAATACCTGTCTTAGAATATCTCTGGATATCTGATGGGACCTAGTTCATAAATGAACTCCAAATCCAAACTTCTTAGACTGTATCGTCAACTAAACTTAATCAGTATCCTGCGCCATGCCTCCCTTAGTATCCGCCTGGACCACCTGTCCAAAATACTGCCCCTCGTCAGAGGGAAAACTATAACTCTGACAATCACTCTGTCATCCAGGTCATCTTGGAAGCCTGGAATGATAACCGTCTCCTAAAAGAAGCTATTATTATCATATCCCTAGAACATCCACTTATGTTCTAACACTGCTTCCTAATGTTTCTCAAGGATTGGATCAATATCAACTTATTGTATCTACTGCAAAAACAACATCTCGTGTGGTACTTGACATCTCATGATTGACTCAATTGCCTAAGCAAGTGATCTGCCAATTATGCACATCCCTCTCCCCTTTAGTCTGTATGACACCTTTAGAGAGGGTGACTCCATTACCTGCAGGTATGCCACCATGCCAGGAGTCGTCCATTCTAAAACACCTTTAGAATGCTGTCTAAGTACCCTAATTGCGACACTTCCCAAATATAGATCTAAAACCATAGATCTAGAAACCATAATGTCTGATATAATATCCAATTCCTATGTGGAGAAACTACTGTGAGACAACCAAAGTATAACCGGCCGTAGTATAGAAATTTCACTTCCTACTCTGTGTATGTCATCCAAATACCAGGACATCACACCCTACTACCTTCTTAACAGATCCACCCCTTATTCTGATGAAGTCAATTCTATGACTGTCACATCAAAAATAGATGATCTATCTCCGCTATATCTGCTTTAGTCTATAAATAGACATAAGCCACTTGTCCACTATACTTCCGCTGCTCCCACTGACTACGATAACCCTCTGGCAGAATCATATACACGTGCACTTCTAAAGCTTGTTTAGAACGACACTATACTCATCCTTCTGCAGGGTCTCATAGCCTGGAACAACAGTAGTGTCAAGTCCCCACTTAGCTTCCGCTGCTCCCACTGATCATGACAACCCTCTAGCAGAGTCATATAGACGTACACTTCTAAAGCTAGTATAGAACGACGCTATACTCATCCTCCTGCCGGGTCTCACAGTCTGGAACAACAGCATCGGCAAGTCTGGGTAAACAAGAACCTCCCTGTCACTGTCTTTGAGCATACCGAAGTACCTCTCGAGTGCATGAAGTTACCCATCATGTCTGCGGAGTGGCCAATGGAATGTCAAACCAGATTGAATCTTTAGGTTCTTATCAAATCTTCAGTAATCGTTTGCGGTTCTGGAATTACTTCCAGTTCTACCATACTCCTACTACTGTTTTATGAAAAAATTCATTTCTTTTAAAACTGTGGCGAGTCAAGAACAATATCACTATTGATCTTCCAGATGGTAGAAAATTAACTCTCGTCATAGCCCGGGTCAACCCACAAACAGCCATTACACAAACGTGCCTTGAGTTACCCAGAGTCTGGTTTTAAGCATAAGCCGGACAACTCCCCGTACCTTAAGATCGTCAAGATATGAACTGTTCTATATCCAATACAGAAACAGAGTCACTGATTTAATTAGAAGCAGATTCAAATCATGCAGCTGTCTCCAGTACATGTCAACTAAATGGAAAAAGCTCGTTCAGCATTACTCAACTTAGGAATGCTTCCAATTATGAGTAACCTGAAAGAGAAGCTTGTTCTCTTAATCATTACTATTAACTGTATACCATATACAAGTATCTACATCTTCGATCACCTTGAAGAATCCCGATACTTGCAACACCAGGTTCTCTACTTTATTCTTATACCTATAACTTCTCAAAATTCAAACATTGCGTTTCTACGAAACACTTGTCTAAAAACTAGAGAAGTCATAAGTAAACAGAATATAGTATGAGGACCAACCCCTCTGTCCTAATGGACACTGGACAATATACAATACTCTGTATAAGTCCCTTGAGTCTAATAACTCATTCCCTGTGTGTCGTATGTTGAAAACTGTACTTATGGTTAAGAAGAATTACACCGCTGTTTAATGCTCCTTACCTAACCATCCACTGATATAGGTAAATGTCATGGACATAATTCAAAAAGGTATATCTCATTCTATAAAAATAGACGTACAGATGTATCAATTTGAAATTGGTGCATAACAGCGGATATTCAAAACTAAAAAATTTCCGTCCGGCAAACAACCCAGGCCATTTCCTCAAATATCACCAATTACAACGAGTTCCGATATAATGAGGATGATCACCTAATTCCCAATAACTTAATCCCACTCATCATGTGTAAAATCATACAGATGTGAGAATCATACTGGTAAATACATATCCTGGAGCAAGTGTGTAATTGGAATATCAGTTTTCTTTTAACAGTACATAGTGAAACAGAAATATGAATACGTTTCAAAGGGGTATCCGAGTATTCCTAATAATGCCTCTTCCATTATCCGGATTCACAACTGTAACCGTATATTTCTTTGCCATCTCTCCAAATCCCTTCATATGTCTTTAGTCATTACCTTCTGTACACCCTTTTAGGCTAAATGGTTTTCTTCCTTCCCTACCGTTCGGCACCAGCCTATGGTTTGGAAGAAGACTATCCAATAAGCGTAATGGGTGTACTGTCCTAATCCTAGGAGTCTCACAACCCGAGAGAAGATAAAGATAAAAGACACCTGAATAAACCTCATTCCTATTTCTCCTGAACCAGAATCCATCCCCGAACTGGAACAAGTTCCTTTCGAGTTCGTATATAACCATACGATGGAGTATCCAAATAACTGTGGATCTTAGTAGTGATACAGAGTGTTCTGGAGAAATACAAAGGTGAAGTGGGAGTGGCAGTGAAATACTTGGTTTGGTCATGAATAGTAGTTGCAGTTTACTTTGCCCTCCTTCTAATCCCTTTATTTGTCTTTACTTAATACCTTCTGTACACCACACTTAGGCTAATTGGTTTTCTTCATTCCCTGCCGGTCGGCACCTGCCTATGGTTTGGAAGAAGACTATCCAATTTGCGTAATAGGTGTACTGTCCTAATCCAAGGAGCACTCGCAACCTGAGAGAAGGTAAAAGGAAAAGACAACTGAATAGTCTTATTCGTTTTCTCCAGAACCGGAAACCATCCACGAATAAATTCCTTCGAGTTCGTATATAACCATACGATGGTTTTATCCAATGGAAGTGGACATTCGTAGTAATACGGAGTGTCCTGGAGAAAAGGGTAAAAGTAGGAGTGGCAATGAGGTAAGCAACTCTGACAATCCAAAAGCCAGTGTTTAAGAAGGTTCGGTTAATTTTGGTCACTGAGTCATAGTCTAGGGTCGGGTCATGGTCGCTGCCAAAGAGAGAGAGAGAAAAGAAACACTTAGCATGCACTCTAACCTAGATCAGAATGGTTACCAATTTATCTAATCAGGAAACCTCCCACTGTACCGTCAAATTCCCCTCCAAACCTGAAAGAAGAATTAGTCGGGATCACCCGAGGAGTAAACCAACTCATCAGTGGGAATCGGGATCCAACTATCATCGCATGATAATGTGATGGAATCCACTCACGTTATCACACTCCAGAAGGTATGCGCATATCTGGCAAGTTTCAGTTTCTTTAGAAACTCCCGATGTGATTTTTACCCATTGCTCTTATGACCTTGACGAAGGCCAACATATCATAAATCACATGTCAAGTTCTACCCGTCACTATCCAGGTTAATTTGAACCCACCCGTACATACCCTTGAAGAAGGCCAAAATAGTAATACGACTATCCCAAACCAACGCATCTATCTATGCTGCAGAAAAGTAACAAATAACTACCATACACTATGCCTTGACGAAGGCCAACATACATAGCATGAATACTAAGTGCTACCTTTCTGAAATGACGGAGGGCTACGAAAGGTTTTTGGCGAAAAACCTTTAACTTAATAAACTTGATATCGTTGAAGGAACCGGATAGCTTTTTATAAAAAAATATAGTGACGAAAACCATTGCTAAAGAGATCACTCCCGGTGAAAGGATCTCGGCTCTTTCCCCGTAGAATGAGGTGCAGGATAGTCCAACTGAATACCACGATGCAAAGCAAAAGTAATCGACTATAGTGAAGTTATTGCCCTGACGCAAACTTCTGTCCAAGAGGTCACTCCTTGTGAAGGGATCTCGGCCCTTGCCTCGTCGACTAAGGTGCTGGATATTCATAACCGAATACCGCTGTGCAAAACAAAAGAGAATGTCCTTGCAATAACAGCTTTTTGAAAAATTGTTCCAACAACATCAGAATAGGTTTGTTTAGCTTGCATTGATCCGAATCAATGCAGTCCCATCAATTGATCACACCACAAAGAACGAAAATAATGATGTACTTATATGCCATCCGCATTCGCCACTGGGTCCCGTCATCACCCGTTAGGTTACTTAACTAACGACAGAGCGGGGACTGGACAAGCGCGGATGCAAAACATATACAATATCTACTAGTATATATATCAATATATAATATTCGCTCAAGGCGTGATAAAATGCAACATCACAGAAATGTAATAACCATCACAGAACAATACAGATATCTGGGATCCCCGGGTTTCATAGAGCCGCTACTGAAACCCGACGTTCCCCTGGTCGTGTGGATAGCCTGTGCAATGAAATCATAGACCCCTACGGACGCGGCAAGCTACCCGCCAAAACCTGAAGCGAGGCAGCCCTTCAACAACGTGAATGGACCACCCATCACTTCATGGAATCCGGTAACTTGAGCACCCCTCCTTGGGTCAACCTATACCCCCTACGAGTGCGGCGAATATCCCGCCAATTCTAGAGTGAAGCCCCCTCCGTCTCAAAGCCATGAGATGCGGGCCCGTTGCCCTATAGAACTCGGCTATCCGTGAACCCCACCGCGGGGTAATCCTAGTACAGAAAGTAAAATATACAACGGGTACATCGACCTCAGCCCGGTCGTGCCCCAAAAGAACAATATACAAACAGGCAGTAATGGCAGTCCACATGTCGGACGCTCGCCCCGCTATATCAAATGTACATAAACCAAACTGTACTACCATTGCATCCAGGCTATCCACCATGACAATCCACAACATCATAGCACAACACTGAACATCAATGTGAATGTCACATTCGCAAATCCGTCTAAAAGGGCTATAGCAGTTAGACAGGATTTACCGATCAAGTGACATTCACGGTCGCAGATATAATGTAAATACTGTGAACTAACATGTTTAAAATTTTCGATCGACTAAATTTCCCGAAGTGGGCCCCAAGCACTACTGTAGCACTCAAAGAAAATCTGGGCCCAAACAGAATATTCCAAAAACCCCATTTCCAAGTCAGAAGCCCACTGTAAAAATTTGGTTCTGTGATTACATTTTCCCACCGCGGAACCGCGGCCAGAACAGGGGTTTGGCCGCGGTTCCGCGGTCCTACTGAGGAATCACTGTATCGAATTTTTACAGAATTCTTAAAAACACCTGCATGAATTTCTGCAACACTCAAAAAAAAATTTCGAGCACAAATAAAATCAACAGAAACTGATGCTCTTGAAATCGTGGTTTTGGAATATTTGTTCGATCGAAGTTTTAAACATGTTAGAGCAAGCTAGACTAGGTCAATGACGTGGCTCTGATACCAGTGTAAGTGCACGGCAGCACCCCAGCCGTCTGTACGAGGCCAAAATGCGGAATACAAGAACTTTTCTAAAAACTAGAACCGACGCTACCGGGACTTTTAAATTCGGATCGGGCCATTAACCTAATGCTAGCAAACTAGTGAACGGGAAGAGAGCTATACCGAGCGATCCGTGTCCTTTTGTCTTCTCATCGTCATCCCGATCTCCCCGCGGAATCTCCGGTCTTCATCTCCTCGTCGGAAGAGCACCCCATCGCCGGGTTCTTTTACGGGCTCCCACCTCTGGACCGAGGCAACTCGAGCATGAAGTTGGCGAGTCGACGTATCCAAGAATGCTATAGGATAGTGTAGAACTCTATTGTCTCAACGGGGTTAAGGAAGTTGCCATTTTGTGAAGGTGGAGGAATAGACTTTTGGAGATGGAGCTATAGGATTTTTTTTTTCCAAGCAAAAATGAGACCAAAACTCGTCACCAAAAAATTGGGAGAGCCCCTTCTTACTTGTGGCTGGCCATGCTTTTGTCAAGGGGAGAGAGAGAAAAGTCAAGGGGGGAAGCAATAATAGAAGAGTGAATAAAGAGTGATGATGAGAAAAATATGATCACAACCAAGTCTCCACTCCATCAACCATCTCATCACCAAAGTCAAGTAATCATGAACAAAAGGAGTCAAATGATGGTTGAACCATCATGAAGCAACAAAAAGTTTTCTCCATTATAAATTGCACAATTGCAAATAACCCTATCCACCAAAATTCAGCCAAAGAAACAAACAAAGGAAAATGGCCGAAACTGGAAAGCAAACTGGCAACTTCAGAAAAACGATCCCGTAATAAATTACAGGAAAACCCCACGACTGTATATACATACCCGCATTTGTATTCCGACCGATTACAAATGCAATGAGACAAAATCTACACTGTCAATACTAGGATCCGGCTTAAACCAAAGCCCGCTAGTATTATCCGTCCGATCATGATCCGTGCAATACCGCACGTACATGATCGAACCCTGCCATATATCTATACGGCCTCTACAGCGTTTCGCCCGAAACTTGAGAAACTGTCTGTGGGGGACTCTAAAGACTCGTCAATACTTTGGCTATGGATTTAACCACTAGCACGTCAGAGGTATTAGCCATACGTAACGGGCTACCAGCTATTGACCAAAAGGGACGTCGATGAGCGAACTCATCCTGACACCCTACTGAGCCTGTCAGTGACAATATCCGTACAGTCCGGTCCATTCGTCTATGAGCATCGCATGGCGGGCCTAGGGGGTTGGTAAATGTCAGACCCCCAAAAGCGGTACAAGTCGTGTCGGAATGTAGTCCAGAACACCCTGAGATACTACTGGAATACATACCAGTAAATCTCCTGCCTTGGCCAAGGACTTCGTGTAATGGCTCTCCTAGACAAAGTGCGACCTCACCCCCAATACCGGGAGAGACGAACCCTTGCAGATCCGCTCACTGCCTCTATGTGGCTCGGGACTGTACCCAACTAAAACCTGTTTGCACGACTCCTTTCAGCGTGGTAGGGTAGTGATCAGAGTACAGTGGTAACTCACACGAGACAAATGACAATCTCAGGTCGATGAACTAACCTGTACACATGTCACCAGGAACTGCTATCTGACGTCAGGTATAATACCAACTAGCATGTTCCCGGCGAGTCCTGTCCGGTGTACTCATAACCCAATGAGCACTTGTATACATCTTAGGTGAACCAACCGACACCAGTGGCTTGTGAGACCGGCCACCGCCCCTCGTCGGGGCCTCGACTGTATACACTAGTCTACTCTGGAGTATCGATGCCCTGTCTTGAAACTCCCACAACTAGGGACCACTTTAAGGATGTGCTTATAGACCCCAGCTCCCACGTATATGATCGCCATCATACTGCTGGCAGTCAAGTAAGAATCCTAGAGGCTCTATCAACGTGCAATAGTGATCAGTAAGGTCACCTAAAGCAGTACACGATAATAAAGATAAACCAGATAGCATAGTATCTTCTTGAGTAAGACTGTTCTACCGGTATAGGTCCTCTATCAATCATTGCAATCACGTGCTTGTGATCCAATAATTGACTCTGAGTGCACTATCTCCAACAATAGTAGTGGGGCCAGGGCAGTCTACAAGTTCATCCTATAATTGTTCCTAGTCGAGGGTGTATCGAGACAGGGCATCGATACTCCAGAGTAGACTAGCGTTTACGCTTCTTGACCCATATGATGGGCGATGGATGATCCCACATCCATTGGTGTTTGACATCGAAGACGGTATGCGTGTGCTCTGTGGAGACTGGGTACACTGAACGGACTCGCCGAAAACTCCTAGCTGGTATTATACCTATCATCAGATAGCAGTTCTCTGGCGACACTGGTACAGGTTAGTCTGTAGAGCCGAGATCGTCATAGAGTCTTGTGTGATTCCCACAGTGTATTGATTTCCACCTTAACGCGTTCATGAGAACGTGCAAAACGGTGGATTTTGGGTACAGTCCCGAATCACATAGAGGCAATGAGTGATAGGAGGGGTTTCTTCTCTCCCGGTATTGGGGGTTGATGTTGCACTATGTTCGATTGGCTATAACAGAAAGTCCCTGGCCAGGGCTGATATGGAGATCTACTGGTAGGTGTTATCAGTAGTTTCTCAACACGTTATAAGCCTCACATCGACACGACTTATCGGTTGCTGGGATCTGACATTTAACACCCATAGGATGGATATGCGACATATCAGACGAAGAGACCGGACTGTACGGTAGTGTTACTGATTAGATTCATAGGAGTGTGTGCAGGCTTGCATGTTGATCTTCTGATTGCTCAATACCTGGATGGCTGTTACATTTAGCTGACCGCTTGCGGCTTGTAGGTGATTGATATGATCATCACCTACTGCCGGCGTATCGACGAGTCTTTAGAGTCCTACACAGAGCTTTCCTGGCTCAGACGAAACGGAGTAGGAGCACATATGTGATATGTGCGGGACTGAGATTGATACGTGTAAGTGATACCGTATTCTATTCTCGCAATATGTGATATCGACCAGTTATATATGTTATAGCCGGGTCATCGGATCAAGTGTTGATTCCATGAAATGATACATATTATATTAGTCGGTTATATGTAATATAGCCGGATTATTAAATCAAGTTTTGATTTAATAATTTAATGTATAATTATATATTTGATATATTAATTTTCATTAACTAATATATGCTCACTTAAGTATTTATTTTTCTCACTTATACTTTTAACATATATGTAATATATGTTTTCTTTTGTTCACAAATTATATATGTGATATATAATATTGTGACATGCTCGGGTTACACATGCAACTTGGGCGTATGAGAGTTACACCATGACCATAAGATAATTAGGGTTAACATTCATTTAAAGTAATTCATTATTTGGTGGAAATTGGTCATGGTTAGAAGCTTGGAGAAGCTTGTGTGAATCATTGACTAAGTCCACCAAATTTGTTTTAGTTAAGATATTTTGTTAACCCAACCATTATTCTAAGACATGGTTAACTCTCTACAATGGTTAAGCATGACATAACTCACCAGGGTTACATTTCTAACCTCATCTCCTTCATTCATCTTCTTCTTGATCTCTCATTTCTTGCTCTCTTGATTTGGAGAAAGAGAAGAAAAATTGTGAGAAAATAAAATCTAAAGTGAGAAAAATCCCTACTTCATCATTCTCTTCTATACTAGCCATATAGTTTAGTGTGTTAACTTCACTAATTCATTATTAGTGAAGAGATAGCTTGAGTTCGTGTTTCTTCGAAGTAGATCATCTTGGATTTTGAAGACGTATAGCAAGCATGGATTATTCACCTTGTGGAGCTACTCAAGAGTCGGGGAGTACGATGATCGCAGTGAAGGACCACTACAAGGAGCTATAAAAGTAAAGGAACGGACTACAAAGGTTGTAATCCCTAATCACTTAGTTGTAAAGTTGTTTGCATATCGTTTCGTATGATTCTCTAGTTAAAGATCTTGGTTAGGGTTTAATAAGCATGGCAAAAATTTTAACATGGCATGGATGATGCCACCCGAAAACTTACTGTCGTGCTTAGGAACCCTACAATATGAGAGCCTAGCTAGAGAATTAGACGGATAGTATAGGATTACGAAACCGAAACAACTCCGATACACACGATTCTAAACCCTAATTTCTGTCGAAATTTTCTGAGAGTCAAAAAAAATTTTAAACAGCTGCAGAATGTTGTATGAGATACAATATGAACACTGTAGAAATTTCAAACCCCCCCACCTTTTTTGGGTCGGCCATATGAGCCTCAAAACCGGCCTGCTCGGTTTTTGTGCTGGGTTCTGGGTTCAAATTTTTACAGTGTTTTAGTCTTCGGGGTTTAGTATTTCAGGTGTTGTTTGTTTTTCCTAAATTTTCATGTGATGTTATCTTTTTACAGAGGCAACTCGGAGTGTTTCATATTCGTAATTCTAGTTTGTTTTCGGGTTATTTAGACGGTATTAAAAAGTTCGATCGGATATCAAATACCCACTTTAACCCTTGCCGGAAATTTTTCAAGAGTTAGATCTTTTTCATAGTTAAAGAACATTCAAATTTCATGCAAGTAATTCGGTGGACCCTCTAGAAGAACGAAACCCTAACTCGATTCTGTGACCGTAAGAACCGCCGCCAAACCCTAGGGTTTGTGGTAGATCCATGGTGCCACAGGTGAGGCATTGGTTGACCCTTCTACAGCCGGTTCATTGTACTGTGGCATGTGCTGAGTATTTTTAAACTACACTCAAGTGTTGGGCTTTTGGGAAATTTTTGGTGTTTGTTGATTCGATCGGAATGTTTAACGTCGTCTAACTTTTTCTAAAATGTGATACAATATGTGGAATTCATATAGTTAGGCATGAAATCCGAAGTATGTGATATTTCGGGTTTATGATGTCTAAAGTGATTGTGGATTCCAAATGTTGTATTTTGACATTTTCTTTTCTTCGACCGTAAGTTTAATATGTGGTGTATCACCGTTTTCGTTGCTATATGTCAACGACAATTGGGATACGTATATTTACTTACGTTGATGACATATGATGTTATGTGTTGCTGTGATATGTTATATTGGATCGTCGTGATTTGAATAGCCGGGGGTTTAATGTGAGATGAGCGTTTTTCATTTTCATTCATGTAAAATTCAATTGTATGTAATATTCTTTTATTGGGGCACTTCCGGGTTGAGGATGATGTCACCATTGTTGTATATTATTTACTTTTCCGCATTAGGATAGACCAAAGGTGGGGAGCACAAGTAACCGGGTTCTAGAGTCCAGTGGGTGACCAACTCGAGGAGTCGAGTACGGGTCTCCTAACTCTAGAATTGGTAGGGTTGCTTGCCACTCTCGTAGAGGTGTAGGGATGTGGGTTTGGCTATTCATCGCGACCGTGGAATCCATGTTTTCTACAAGCTCAAAATAAAACACGGACCTCCTAGTATATCCAATATTTCATATGTTATCTTCTGCTGCTGATATTCTGTGATGTGATCATTTTATATGCGTGAGACGAATGCTTTATTATTATATATATGATATATAATAAACGTTGCTTATGTTTTGCACCCGCGCTAGTTCCGCCCCGGTATACCATTAGTTAAGCAACCTAACGGTGTATAACGGGACATTGTGGCGAATGCGGATGCCATAAGCGTACGTTGTATTTTCATTTCTTCTGTGATGCTTAGGAAGCATAATTGATGGGACGTCATTAATGAGATTAATGAAACAAAAGAAACCTAACAGATGTTGTAGAATCAAATTTTCAAAAAGGGTAGCTCTAATTTTTTCTTTGCTTAGCGGTATTCCTTTATGAACATCCAGCATCTTATTCGATAAGGAAAGAGCCGAGATCACTTCACCGGGAGTGACCTCTTTAGCGAAACTAGCAGATGCTACAACTCACTCGGTTTTGTTTTTGATTGTTTCTATAGTTCTTGCTTTGCATAGTGGTATTTATGAAATATCCTGCACCTTATTCGATAAGTAAAGAGCCGAGATCCCTTCACCGGGAGCGACCTCTTTAGCGAAACTAGTAAAAGCCTAAAAAACAATCTTTTTTCAAAAATCACTTGTTTCTACAATGATATCAAGTTCATTACGAAAAAGGTTTTCATAAAAATCTGTCGTAACCCTCCGTCATTTCAGATAAGTCCTACTTAGTATTCGTGCTACGTTTGTTGACCTCCGTCAAGGCGTAGTGTGCGGTAGCTGACTAGTATTTATCTGCTACAAATGATGAGATTGCTTTAGGATAGTCGTACGACCTTATTAACCTCCGTCAAGGGTCGTGCGGGTGGGTTTAATTCAATCAGGAAATGACGGGTTGAACTTGACTAGTAGCCTATGGTTTGTTGACCTCCGTCAAGGTTATAGGACGCTAGGGGCAGAATATTATCGGGAATTTCAAGTGTTGAAATTTTCAATGAGATTGCATACCTTCTATGAGATAGTTGGATCCCGATACCTACTACGAGTAAGAGTTACTCCTGGGAGAGTTTTTACACATCACAATTAGCCGATCAAGTAGGTGTCTAGAAAGGTGTTAACGGGGTTATGCCTATTGGAAAACGAGATTTATTTTAATTAAGTCCATGCAAAAGCACGGGGAACCTCCCTTAAAGTACCAACACTGGCCTGGCTGAAAGATTGGCGAACTTTTAAGGTGTAATTAATCCCGGTTAGTCTTACCTTTTAGGGTTTAAAGGAAGATTTGATAAAACCAGAGGGAGCCATCCTGATTAGATAAGATAATAACCAATCAAATCTTACAAGAGCATATGCTAAAGTGTTTTCTTCTCTCTCTCTCTCCAAGTAGAGACCATGTCAGGCCTTAATCAAGATAATAATATGGATGTATTGACCGAACCCGCTTGTTATACTGAGCAGGGGAGCGTTGGTTCCGTTCTTTCTTACAATTGTTATAAGACGGAGCAGGGAATAGGTACATATCTAGATTCTCACGCTGCCCGAATGAAGAATAAGCATGTTGATGCATCTTCTTCTGATGTGTTTGTTATCGAGAACTGCATCTCAGTTCACTCTACGTCTTGGGTATTAGATACCGGATTCGGATACCACATATGTAATATGTTACATGGGCTACGGAAATGTAGAGAACTGGGAATGGGTGATCAGTCCATAAGAGTAGGGAATGGTGCAAATATTGCAGCCAAAGCGGTTGGCGAATATCACCTTGTATTACAAAATGGTAATACATTGATTCTGAACGAATGCTATTACATTCCGACCCTGATATGCAATCTTATATCAGTTTCTTTATTAAGTAAAGAAGGATATATAATTTTGTAGTACAGGATAATGTTATAAATATCTTCCTCAATCAAAAGTTGATTGGATCAGGCTCGTTAAATAATAGTATATACGTTCTAGATCAAACCACGGTTCTTAATGTACAAAACACACACAAGAGGAAGAGTTCAGAAATGAACGAATCCTTCTTGTGGCATTGTAAACTAAGTCATATCAATGTCACACGACTAGCTAAGTAACATAAGGATGGATATTTGAATCCGTTCAAATAATTATCATATGAAACTTGCCATTCATGTCTCAAAGGCAAAATGTCCAAAACTCCGTTTAGTAGACACAGAGAAAGAGTTACGGAACTCTTGGGACTGATACATGGTGATGTATGCGGTCCCATGTCTACACATGTTAGGAATGGTTCTTCATACTTCATTACATTCACTGACGATCTCTCAAGATACGGACATGTGTTCCTGTTAGAACACAAGTCTGAAACTTTTGAGAAATTCAAAGAATATAAGCCCGAAGTCGAGAACCAAACGGGTAAAAGTATAAAGATCCTTTGATCTGATCGAGGAGGAGAATACTTGAGCAATGAGTTCCCGGACTACTTAAAACAGAATGGGATTCTCTCTCAGCTTACTCCTCCATATACACCACAGCACAACAGTGTATCAGAGCGGAGGAATCGCACCCTATTAGATATGGTGCGCTCTATGATGAGTACTGCTGAGTTGCCTATTTCCTTTTGGAGGTATGCGCTTGAGACAGCCATATACCTATTGAATAGAGTTCCATCCAAATCAGTGTCTATCACTCCATATGAGATATGGGAGGGAAAGAGACCGTGTCTTAATTTTGTTAAGATATGGGGTTGTCCGGCCTATGTTAAAAAGCAAAATCCGGACAAGCTCGAGGCAAGGTCTGTTCTGTGCAAATTTATAGGATATCCCAAGCATTCGCGAGGACATATCTTCTACCACCCTGAGGAACAAAAGGTGTTTGTTGCTCAGCATGCCACCTTTTTAGAAAAGGAATTTCCTTCAAAGGAAATTACTGGCGAGGAGGTAGAACTGGAATAAGTTCCAGCAATACAAACTATGACAGATGATTTGGTAGAACCAGAGGATTCGATAGTTCCCAACGAACCCCAGCCTCTCCACTGATCTAGTAGGGTTCCTCATCCACCTGAGAGATACTACGGTTTTCTCATTGATGGTGGGAGCGATGATTGCATCATGGAAGATGATGATGCAACTAGCTTGGAGCAGGCCATCACAAGTGGCGACTCTGTGAAATGGCTGGATACAATGCAATCTGAGATGGAATCCATGTACACTAACAATGTATAGACTTTGGAAGTTGCTCCTGAAGGGGTAAAACCCATTGGGAGCAAATAGATCTTTAAGAAGAAACTTGGTATAGATGGAAAAGTTGATACTTTCAAAGCTAGACTTGTTCCAAAAGCTTTTCGTCAACGACCAGCTGTGGATTATGATAAAACCTTTTCTCCAGTGGCTATAATTAAGTCCATCCGGATCCTACTTTCCATTACTGCATACCATGACTACTGAATCTGGCAAATGGATGTTAAGACCGCCTTTCTAAATGGCGATTTAGAAGAGTGTGTGTACATGACTCAGCCAGAGGGCCTCGTAGACAGTAGGAGCACCGGGAAGGTGTGCAAGCTGCTTAATCCATCTACGGGTTAAAGCAGGCATCGCGGAGTTAGAACATCTATTTTGATGTAGTAGTCAAAGAGTTTGAATTCATAAAAAATGTAGATGAACCTTGTATATACAAGAAGGTAGCAGAGAGTAAGGGTGTCTTCCTCGTATTGTACGTGGATGCCATACTCTTGATAGGAAATGATGTTCCTATGCTGCACTCGGTCAAGCTCTTCTTATCACAAAGATTTTCAATGAAAGATCTAGGTGATGTTTCTTGCATTTTGGGGATTAAAATCTATAGAGATAGATCTAAACATATACTGGGATTTTCCCAATCCAGGTACATTGACACCATACAAAATAGGTTTAGTATGGAAGAATCCAAGTGTAGGAATCTACCCATGATCTCTGGACTCACTCTCTCCAAAGAGATGTCTCTCAAGACTGATTTTGAGAGAGCTCGCTTGCAAGGGATACCCTATGCCTTGGCAGTAGGCTCTATCATGTACGTGATGCTATGTACCAGACCCGATATAGCATACTCACTAAGTGTAGTGTGTAGCTATCAACCAGATCCTGGAGAGAGTCACTGGACAGCTATGAAGAACATTCTCAAGTACTTAAGAAGGACTAAAGAGATGTTCTTGGTGTATGGTAACGGAAAACTCCAGGTGGAGTCCTTTACCGATTCGAGCTTCCAGAGTGATAAGGATGACGCTAAGTCGCATTAGGAATTTATCTTTACCCTCAATGGAGGGCGGTTTGTTGGAAGAGTTCCAAACAGGAAACCGTGGCAGACTCGACGATGGAGGCTGAATACATCACTGCCAACGATGCTACCAAAGAGGCTATCTGGATAAAAAAAAAAGTTCATAACTGAACTTGGTGTCATTCCATCCATTGAGCATCCAATACCTTTGTATTGTGATAACAATGGAGCTGTGGCTTTGGCCAAGGAACCCAGATCCCATTAGAGATCCAGGCATATTCTCAGGCGGTATCATCAGATCCGGGAGATAGTTGATCGCCGAAAGATCGAGATCAGGAGAGTAGCTACAAAGGACAACACTACGGATCCACTCACGAAGGTCATACCCTAGATACAATTTGAGAGACTCTTCAAGATGTTGGGTATGAGATACTACAACAGCTGGCCTTAGTGCTTGTGGGAGATTGTTAGTTATGTATATGCCGTAGAGGCCATTGTTGTACATATGATGTATATTATAGTGGATGCTTGGATATATATAGAGAGGACTTTCTTGTTCGATATGATAGTATGCTATCTGGTTACTCTTTGTCTTAAAATGTTGATATATATTGTGTTACTGTCTTTCTCTCACATGTTGATAAAGCCCTTAAGATGTGTACTTGACTACTAGGACTATGATGGAGATCATACTACTAGGGACAAGGTAGTCCACAAGTACATCCTATAATTGTTCCTAGTCGAGGGTGTATCGAGACAGGGCATCGATACTCCAGAGTAGACTAGCGTATACACTTCTTGACCCTTATGATAGGCGATGGATGATCCCACATCCATTGGTGTTTGACATCAAAGACGGTATACGGGTGCTCAGTGGAGATTGGGTACACTGAACGAACTCGCCATGAATTCCTAGCCGGTATTATACCTATCGTCAGATAGCAGTTCTCTGGTGACACTGGTACAGGTTAGTCTGTAGACCCGAAATCGTCATGGAGTCTTGTGTGATTCCCACTGTGCTTTGATTTCCACCTTACCACGTTCATGAGAACGTGCAAAACAGTGGCTTTTGGGTACAGTCCCGAATCACATGAAGGCAATAAGCGATAGGAGGGGTTTCTTCTCTCCCAGTATTGGGGGTTGTTGTTGCGCTGTGCTCGATTAGCTAAAACAGGAAGTCCCTGGCCAGGGCTGATATGGAGATCTACTGCTAAGTGTTATCAATAGTTTCTTGACCCGTTATGAGCCTCACATCGACACGACTTATCAATTACCGGGGTCTGACGTTTACCACCCCTAGGCTGGATATGCGACATATCAGACGAAGAGACCGGACTGTCTGGTAGTGTTACTGATTGGATTCACAAGAGTGTGCGCAGGCTTACTTGTTGATCTTCTGATCGCTCAATACCTGGGTGGCTGTTACGTTTAGCTGACCGCTTGTGCCTTGTAGGTGATTGATATGATCATCACCTACTGCCGGCGTATTGACGAGTCTTTTGAGTCCTACACAGAAGTTTCCTGGCTCAGGTGAAACGGAGTAGGAGCACATATGTGATATGTGCGGGACCAATATTGATACGTGTATATGATACCGTATTCTACTCTAGCAATATGTGATATCGGCCAGTTATATACGATATAGCCGGTCATCTGATCAAGTGTTGATTCCATGTAATGATGCATATTATATTAGTCGGTTATATGTAATATAGCCGGATTATTAAATCAAGTTTTGATTTAATAATTTAATGTATAATTATATATTTAATATATTAAATTGCATTAACTAATATATGCTCACTTAAGTATTTATTTTGCTCGGTTATACTTTTAACATATATGTGATATATGTTTTCTTTTGTTCACAAATTATATATGTGATATATAACATTGTGACATGCTAGGGTTATACATGCAACTTGGGTGTATGAGAGTTACACCATGACCATGAGATAATTAGGGTTAACATTCATTTAAAGTAATTCATTATTTGCTGGAAATTGGTCATGGTTAGAAGCTTGGAGAAGCTTGTGTGAATTATTGACTAAGTCCTCCAAATTTGTTTTACTTAAGATATTTTGTTAACCCAAGCATTATTTTAAGCCATGGTTAACTCTCTACAATGGTTAAGCATGAGATAACTCACCATGGTTGCATTTCCAATCTCATCTCATTCATTCATCTTCTTCTTGATCTCTCATTTCTTGCTCTCTTGACTTAGAGAAAGAGATGAAAAATTGTGAGAAAATAAAATCTAAAGTGAAAAAAATTCCTACTTCATCATGCTCTTCTATACTAGCCATATAGTTTAGTGTGTTGGCTTCACTAATTCATTATTAGTGAAGAGATAGCTTGAGTTCGTGTTTTCTCGAAGTAGATCATCTTGGATTTTGAAGACTTCTAGCGAGCATAGTTTATTCACCTTGTGGAGCCACTCAAGAGTCCGGGAGTACGATGATTGAAGCGAAGGGACCACTACAAGGAGCTATAGAAGTGAAGGAATGGACTACAAAGGTTCTAATCCCTAATCAATTAGTTGTAAAGTTGTTTGCATATCGGTTTGTCTGATTCTCTAGTTAAAGATCTTGGTTAGGGTTTAATAAGCATGGTAAATTTTTTAACTTGGCATGGATGATGCCACCCGAAAACTTGCTGTCGTGCTTAGGAACCCTACAAGTCCTTTACCATGTCTAGCTTCCAGTGTGATAAGGTCGACTGAAAGTCGGTCTTGGGCTTTGTTTTTACCCTCAGTGGAGGGACGGTATGTTGGAATTGTTCCAAGCTATATACCGTGGCAATCTAGACGACAAAGGCTGAATACATCACTACCAATGATGCTACCAAAGTGGATGTCTTGATATTTATTGTTCATAAGATGAACATAGTTCCTACCATTGAGCGTCCAATAACTGTTATTGTGATAACTATGGAGTTGTGGCTTTGGCCTAGGAACACCGGTCCCATCAGCGATCCAGACATATTCTGAGGACAGTATCACCTGATCAGGGAGATGGTTGATCTCCAAAGGATCGAGGTAAGGAGAGTTGAAGCGAAGGATAACACGGCGGATCCACTCACAGAGGCCTTGTCCTAGAGAGACTCTTATGGGGCGTTCAGTATGAGATACTACAACAAATGACCTTAGTGCAAGTGTGAGACTGTTAGTTATATGTATCCCTAGAGGCCATTATTATACATGTGATGTATATTATAGTGGATGCTTGGACATATATAAGGACTTTCTTGCTCGACATGATAGTATGCTATCTGGTTGCTCTTTATCTGAACATGGACACTTATTGTCTCTCTATTACATGTTGATAAAGCCCTTAGGATGAGTACTTGACAACCAGGATTATGATGTAGCTCATACTAATGGGGCAGAGGTAGTCGGTAAGTACATCCTTCAAATGTTCCTAGTCGTTGGAGTATCGAGACGGGGCATCGGTATTTCAGAGTAGACTAGCGTATATGCTTCTCAACCCATATGATGGGCGATGGATGATCCCATATCCATTGGTGTTTGCCATCAGAGATGGTATACAGATGCTCAGTGGAGATTAGGTACACTGAACGGAGTCGCTGAGAACTCCTATATGGTATTATACCTATTGTCAGATAGCAGTTCTCTGGTGACACTGGTACAGGTTAGTCTGTCGACCCGAGATCGTCATAGAGTCTTGTGTGATTCCCACAGTGCTTTGATTTCCAACTTACCACGTTCAAGAGATCATGCAAAATGGTGGTTTTTGGGTACATCCCCGAGTCACATGGTGGCAATGAGCAACAGGAGGGGATTTCATCTCTCCCTGTATTGTGGGTTGATGTTGCGTTATGCTTGATTGGCCATTGTTAGTTATATGTATGCCCTAGAGGCCATTACTGTACATAGGATGTATATTGTAGTGGATGCTGGGACATATATAGGTAGGACTTTCTTGCTCGACATGATAGTATGCTATCTGGTTGCTCTTTATCTTAACATGTATACTTGATGTCTCTCTATTACATGTTGATAAAGCCCTTAGGATATGTGCTCGACTTCCAGGACTATGATGCAGATCATACTAGTGGGGCCTGGGTAGTCTATGAGTACATCCTTCAATGTTCCTAGTCGTGGGAATATCGAGACGGGGCATCGATATTCCAGAGTAAACTAGCATATATCTTCTCGACCCATGTGATGGGCGATGGATGATCCCATATCCATTGGTGTTTGACATCAGAGATGGTATGCGGGTGCTCAGTGGAGACTGGGTACACTGAACGGACTCGCCGAGAACTCCCAGATGGTATTATACCTTACGTCAGATGGCAGTTCTCTGGTGACACTGGTACAGCTTAGTCTGTTGACCCGAGATCGTCATAGAGTCTTGTGTGTCTCCCACTGCGCTTTGATTTCCACCCTACCACGGCTCTGCTGAGTCGTGCAAACAGGTGGTTTTTAGGTACAGTCCCGATTCACATGGAGGCAATGAGCGATAGGAGGGGATTCGTCTCTCCCGGTATTGGGGATTGATGTTGCGCTATGCTCGACTGGCCATTCCTGGAAATCCCTGGCCAGGGTTGCAGTGATATACTGGTAAGAGTTATCAGTAGTTTCACGCTTGTTATGGACCTTACGTCGGCATGACTTATCAAGCTACTGAGGTCAGACGTTTACCACCCCTAGGCGAGATATGCAACATATCATACGAACAGACCGGACTGTACGGTAAGTGTTACTGGTTGGATTCACGGGAGTGTGAGCGGGCTTGCTCGTTGATCTTCTGATCGCTCAATACCCGGGTGGCCGTTATGTAAGATATAAGATATAGCCGGGTTACCGAATCAAATGTTGATCCGATATGATGATGCACTTGATATTAGTCGGTTATATGCAATATGACCGGATCATTAAATCAACTGTTGATTTAATGATTTAATGTATAATTATATATTAGATATATTACTTTACATTGACTAGTATTGTTCACTTAAGATGGACTTTCTCACTTGATTTGCACAAGTTGTATATGTGATATATTTTTGTGCACTAGTTTGTATCATGTTTGATGATACATGCAAACTTGGGTGTGTGTATGCTTTAAACCATGTTTAGGTTAATGGTTAGGGTTTCATTTACTTTATTTATTTTGGTTAAAAAACTAAATGGTTTCTTTCGTTCCTTTGCTAGAAGCTTCTTGATGCTTCATGCATCTTTGAAAAAGTAACAATTTTGTTTTTATTCCTTAACCTAACCATTTCACCTAAACCTTAGTTTATTCTCTACATTAGTTACCTCACCCATGGTTGCTAAATGATAAGCATCACTTGATTTTCTATTTTGATATTATTCATTCATTCTTTTCTTTCTTCTTCATCTTCTTCATGAAGTGAAGAAACCCTTCTTGAAAATTCCAAGTGATGAAATCAAGTGAGAAATCAAAATCTAAAGTGAACCCACTTCCTATTTCTTCATCCTCTACCACTTGCCATGTTGTATAGGGTGTTTTCTTCACAAGTTTCATGACTTAGTGAAGATGGAGCTTGAGTTTGAGTTGCCTCGACGTAGATCATCTTCGGCATCAAAGTCAACGACCTAGCCCGCTCATTTCTCTGATGAAACCGATGCTAGAGACCGGGGTTCCAATGATCGCAGCGGAGGGACGTCAACACGGAGCTAGAGAAGTGGAGGACCGGATCTACAAAGGTTGTAGTCTCTTTCACTTAGTAGCAAAGTAGCTTGCTTGCATTTATTTTCGCCTTACCTCTAGTTAACGATCTAGTATAGGGTTCTTTGGCACATGGAAAAATTTGATTTTGGCATGGTTGATCAGTTGTAGAACCTCATGGGTGTGCCTAGGAACCCTATAGCCATAACAGGAAATCCCTTGCCAGGGTTGCTGAGATTTATTGGTAAGTGTTATCAGTAGTTTCTCGAACTGTTATGGGCCTCACATCAGCATAACTTATCAGGCTATTGGGGTCTGACATTATACCACCACGAGGCTGTGATATGCGACATATCAGACGAAGAGACCGGACTGTACTGTAGTGTTACTTATTGGATTCGCAGGAGTATGAGAAGGCTTGCTTGTTGATCTTCTGATCGCTCAATACCCGGGTGGCCGTTACGTTTAGCACACCGCTTGTGGCTTATGGGTGACTAATATGCCACTACTTACCGCCGGCATATTTACGAGTCTTTAGTGTCCTATACAGAGATTTCCTGACTCAGGCAAAATGAAGTAGGAGCACATATGTGATATGTGTTGTACCGAGATTAATACGAGTATGTGATACCGTATTCTATTCTCGCGATATGTGATATCGAACGGTTATATGTGATATAGCCGGGTTATCGGATCAAATGTTGATTCGATAAGTTGATACATATGATATTAGTCGGTTATATGTGATATAGCCCGATTATTAAATCAAGTATTGATTTAATAATTTAATGTATAATTATATATTTGATATATCGAATTACATTAACTAATATTAGCTCACTTAAACATTTCTTTTTCTCACTTTTGTGTACACTTTAATATATATGTGATATATGTTATTGTGTCATGGTTGTTGATATATGCAACATGGGTGTATTAGACTTACACCATGCTCTTGATAACTAAAGGTTTTTATTTATTTTAGTAATTCACAAATTGGTGGAATGAGTCATGGTTGAAGCTTGTAGAACTTTGCAGTGTCCATTGACTTAGTCCACTAATTTATTTTTAGTTAAGATATTTATTAACCTAACCATTATTCTTTGCCACAGTTTAGTCTCTACATGAGTTAGTATATGATACAAACTCACTCATGGTTGCTATTCTCACCTCATGAGTTTCATTCTCTTCTCCATTTCATCTTCTTCTTCATCAAGAAAAACCTTTCTTGCTTTTCTCAAAGTGAAGAAAATTAGTGAGAAAACTATTTCTAAAGTGAGAAAAATTCCTACTTCATCATCTTCTACTAGATTAGCCATTTAGTTCAGAGTGTTTGCTTCACTAGTTCCATATTAGTGAAGAGGTAGCTTGAGTTGGTGTCTCCTCGACGTAGATCATCTTCGGCCTCGAAGAATTCAAGCAAGCTTATTCCTTCCATCTTGTGGAGCCTATCTAGAGTCTGGGAGTTCACTACTTGGAGCGAAGGGACTACTACATAGAGCTATTGAAGTGAAGGACCGGTCTACAAAGGTTGTATTCCTTGTTCACTTAGATGTAAAGATATTTACATTCTAGTTTCGTCTAATTCTCTAGTTAAGATTCTAGGTTAGGGTTCTTTAGCGCGCCATTTTTTTTAAAATGGCATTGTCGATGCCTCTCGAAACCCAGTGGCAACCTAGGGAACCCTACACAAGCCGTCTTCTTATAAAATCTATATCCGTATTTAAGCTAGATCTATTTTCTACATCCGTGCTTAACATAGATCTAGAAACTATTCTTCACTAATCTTTATTCTTCTATTCATCCATTTTTCTAATCAACATGACTAAAGTAAGATTGAAAGATTCCACATATCCCTGAGGACAACCCGTACTCATCTTGGCTAGCTACACGCGACACCGTTATTGATTGCGGTTACTACACATTCTAAATTAGAAATCAATCAAATGGCGCCGTTGCTGGGGATACATGCGTAATATTTTTTTCTTACTATTCGTATTGAATTCTTATTCGATACATGTCATAAAACAAAGGAGCAAAGGAGGCCACATTAAAAAAACTACACAAAGAACTCCCTAAAGTGCGGCGGAACCGCGGCTATTGTGTGCAAATGGAGGCAAAACCGCGACGGTCTTGAGGGATCATGCATCCAAATATCTCTGGTATATTCCTCAACTCTTTCTCTCTCCTTTGAAATCCTATAATATAGTTTTCTGCAGGATTCTTTGCAAAATATCCCCGCTCAAAAATCTTTTTGCGTGTTTTGTTTTGCAGGTTGATTTTGCATATTTTAATACGGACTTTAAGGGGCACGACAAAAATTCAGATTAGGTGGGGATTTCTTCACCCTTCCTAGGCCCTACAAATCACAAAACGTGCATCCGCATCACCTTATATTAATTAAAAAATATCTAGACCAAGACTCTAAAGACCGTCGCACTCAAATAGGACAGAGGAAGGTCATAGGTAATCTATCGCTTATCCGTATTTCTTTTGTGGTGTCTAGGCAAGTGTGTCTAGGTAAGTGTTACTTAATTAGGCCCGCTATTTTCGGTGATTCGTATAGCGGATACCTCCCACTTATCTGGCACTTACCTGGCCACAAGAGTTATAAAGAGGTAGTAGAGGATTGATCCTGCAGCTTGTCCTTTGGAAGTATAGGATCAATCTAGTGCTTGACCTAGGTAACCATAGTTCTAGGGTTTTCTTGTGCATTTTGTAATTTGTTGAGTCAACCATCAAGTCCCACTTTTAAAACAAAACAATTCAAATAGAGCTTAAATCTTTTCACCCTCCTCCCTCTTTTCACCTTCTTATAATGGGTAACCCAAATAAAAGAGCTCTTGCCGAGGTTTGCTGTCCAGAATCAGATATTTCTTGTTATCGTAAAAGCTTCGGTATACCTTCTGACTCTATCATGTTTTTAAAAGACCAGATAGAGCAAGCAGAAAGAAACAGTAGGCCCCATCACTCCAGGTCCTATCAACCACATCAAAATTCTACATCTTCTTATGTTGATACTCCATCTAACACGTGTGAGGGAACTCCTAAACGCATGTCCATCGTTGAGTATATAGCAAGGACTAATGGCCAAAATTTCAATCCGGTCAAACCGTTAGGACAACAAACACCACCACTTTCTAATGAAGATTTTACTACTTGGTTTGTAGCTTATATGACATCTATTGAAATTCGCCAACCCACCAACCAATATCAATATTCTTCTTATCACAATTTTGATCCTACTCCTGCCCAATTTTCACAACCATTCGATTCCTATCAATCCTATCCGACTTTTACATATTCTCTAGACATTCCTTCTAATCAGTCATTTGGGAGTTTTACTTATCCACAAGAATTTCAATCTTATGGTGAAACCTCTTACTAACCCATATCTAGTCTTGAACGGACTGTGGAAGAATATGTGGTAGCGTCGCGCCGTGCCATAGAGAAATTGAATGCGTCCATAGCCATCTTCAATGAACAAAATGAACGAGAAACTAGTTTCAAACTAGTTCAAAATCGTCCAACGTATGATACGGCCATAGGACAAATCGAGAATTCGGGTAGTGAGAGAAAGCGGTACATCGTTCCAAATCAAACCTCCTCATCCTAAATTGAAATCCACTAATCCAGTTTCACAGACCTATCAAGTACACCAAACGATTCACCAATTGAAGATAGAATGTCTGATGAGTTGTATGACTTCGTAGTGTTTGATTTACCCGATTATGAAGGGTCCATTTCAAGTGAAGCCACACCCAATCCTTGTTATCTCTACACCTCCACTCTAGAACCACAATTGATTGAAAACCAGGCGTTTGATGAAGTGTCTGAGAATTTTAACCTTCACTTGATTGAGGATATTGACGTTGGGGATATATTGGATGATGAACCCGAAATTTTGGATGAGTTTGTCCTACCAACTCATCAGGTCCTTTCACTCCCATGTGGTCATCATCTCGAATCTTTAACTATTCTTCCCGAACCCCATATGCGTCTCGAAATTGATGATAAATGTATGATCGAAAAGCAGAACGAAATTCAGCGTTCATTTCCCACATCTGGTTCAGCAATACTTGACACAACAATTTGTTTACCCATTTCATCTCGCACATTCTCTGGTTCTTCTTCTATTCTTCTTTTAATTTTAGCGAGTGTTGATGAATCAAAATCTGATATTTCAAGTTCGATAATTTTAGAAAGACAACTTGATTTAGACTCTTTTGAGAATGATGTAGATGAACTTTCGAGTCTCCTACCTCCATAATTTTTGAAAAATCATGTGTGTTGAATTCTGGCACGACCCTTATTGACATTGAAACGTTCAATCGGATCATCGATGAAAGTTTCGAAGATATTTTCGCTGACGAATCTCGCATTCCTAAACGACACGGATTTTTTGATTAATCAATCTCCACCTGAAGAAGTTGAACCACCACCATTTCTTCATATCCCATATGAGAATGTGACTATTCTTCCCATTCCTAATCATTCATATTCTCATTTCCGTTCACCATTATTGTTTCGTCTCTATCAACCGAGACGCAAACCATATCGCCTCTTATCTCCTCCCTACTTCTTGTCTACCTCTAACAGGATCTTCTACCAACCAGTGGGTTACATCGATAAAATTTTTGAATGGTTGGTATTGAATTTTGGTCTTTGTAAGGCTTTACTTTGACCAATAACTTTACCTTCCTCTTTTTGCTTAATAGTATTTTACTCAAGTTTGGGGGGCTAAATATGTTGGCTCTTGAACGAAAAGAAATTTTTTACATAATTATGAGCCAAAAAATAAGTTTAGGGGAGATTTTCACTGTCATTATTTCTTGCCCCGTTACTGACTTTTATTCCCAAGCCTACAGATTTTTTTTAAGCTTAACGGATGACATCAGTGAGGACGCTGCTGCAAACAGGTTTGGGGGAGGTTTGTGCTTATTCAAGCATTATTTTGCATTATCATAATTTAAGCACAAAATTTATTTATTTTTGATAATGAAAGTTTGAAAGTGAAAATTTACATTTGAAAGATAGAAATAGTTTGAGAAAAGCAAGAAAGTTAGATGTTTTCTTAAACGAAACTAGTAATATATAATTATGAGCTGTTGTCCCAAGGGTTAATAAGATGAAGGAAATTACTAATCTGAGAATAAAAATAAGTCTGAAAAATAGTCCCTATTCTTGAGGCCAAACATTTGAACGTTGCTACCCTACTATACGCACTTACACACATCTTAAAACATGGGATAGTAGAGGATACCTTGAAATGCTCTTGTCTAAAAGCATTAGTATAAAAAAAAGTATAAATGGTGATGAAGAAAAAAATTAACACTGGTTTTGCAATGACTTAAGGCAGCATAAAAAATATAGCGATGGTGCTTTATTACCTAGTGCCTTAGACCAACTGGTTTGGGAACCACTGCTAAGCCTTAGGTGTTGCAAGACAAGTAATTACGTCTAAATGCGCGATCATATTTTGTAATCAGTTGGTTAGTACCTCAAGAAATATTAACGGCCGCATGAAGAATGTGTGAGCAATTCCATCTAAAATATTCACCGACTATAAAGTACTAAGACAAGAGTATGATAGCTTGAATGAATTCTCTAAGTATAGGAATGTCTTTTACACAGACATAGGGGTATATGATCGATATTTGGAAGAAAGGTAGGAAGGAAAACTAAAGACAATGTTTTATTGAGAGATGATATGATTTCTATCGTTTCAAGACTATTAAGATAAGGCTCATGGCTACTGAAAAGCTAGTGTAGTTGGAAACTCTTATTTTCAAGTTCTTTCTTTTATAATTCTTATCTTTGTATGTAAGTTTCACTTTCTTTCTTTTATTATAGGATTTTGTGGGTGTAATCCGCTGAAAACCCTCTGAAGACAACACTCCTCCTATCAGGGACACCTAGAGGTTTAACGTCTTGTTGCACGTGCTCAGTGCAATCGTGTTGACTATGAAAGTGTGCTACTTAGGTTTTTCTTTTTCTTTCATTCTCCCTCTTGAATAAATAGTTTGCTCGGGACGATCAAAGTTAAGTTTGGGGGTATTTGTTCAGTCATTAATACCGCACTTTTGATATGACATTTTCTTTACTTTTCTTAAATATCTAGAGGTTTTTATTATAAATATGACACATATGAGGGTTTATCTGTAAAAATATTATTTACCATATGTTTATATATTATAATTAACATTATGAAAGAAAATGTATGCATATAATATTTATATAATATTTTGATAATCTAATATGCATATCATATCAAATATCCTTAATCAATATTCATAAAATATAATATCATATCAAACGGTTAGGATAATAGCTTAAAAATACCAAATATTACTAAAATTGTTCATTGAGATATTGTGCATGAGGCTGCTCATGTCAAGAGATCGAGATATTGAGATGCCGAGAATTAAAAATATGTCGATGAAGTTAAATAAAATCGAAGAATCAATACTGTCAGAGAATCGGAAAATATTTTCAAGTTCCATACATCAACTAAATCTCCATGTGTCACAAGAAAGAAGCACCAGAGTTTTGATGCCAAGATGCTACCAAACGGCCATGGTTCCGCGTCCAAAACATGCAAGATGCGGCAGATCCATAGCCGATTCACCGAGTTAGGATTTTGGATTTTTATGTTAGGATCATCTCAACAAACCCTAATTCTTAGGATCTTTAGTTTCTGGCTTTGGGGCTATATAAAGGACCGAGGGCTAAACTTATAAATAATCAATCTTTTATCATGAAGCAAATCACTGTCAAAGAACAAGTGATTCACGACAGGTCCGCGATTCGAGGTGATAAGGCGGCGCGAGTTTCGACGAAGCATCTACTTCCTACGAGGCAGAGATTGAGAGCAACCTCTTCTTCCTCTTGTAATCTAAACTCGAAGAATTGTACTTGTGTAGTTGATTGATAAAGGTAGATCATTAGTTTAATTAGTTCGCATTTAATTTCTGTATTTACATTATGAATTCCTTCTCTATCCGTTCTTTTTCTATCTCCATCATACGCAAGTAATTCTCCGCTTGATAGGGTTCGTAGGATTAGGGTAAAACAATGGATGAGAAAATATTTTAACTTCTTTTAAGTCTTATGAAGTTTATAAACTTTAGCAAAAGAATCGTTAACATACTTGTCGGGCGCGCTACCAATTTATTGCTAGTCTCGACCGCGATTTGTGATTAGATTAATAATTGCTTTGTTAAGGGCTAGACATGAATAGAGATCAATGAAAGGACAAGGGTCAATAGTGTGGAAACCCTAGTTTCTTCAAAAAATTCTAATCCCCATTCATCACTATCAATCTAGTTTTAAATCTATCAATAGATAAAAGGAGTAATCTTTATTAGTCATCCATGACTACTAAATCCTAACGAACCCTACAAGTCGTCTTCTTATAAAATCTATATCCGTATTTAAACTAGATCTATTTTCTACATCCGTGTTTAACATAGATCTAGAAACTATTCTTAACTATTCTTTATTCTTCTATTCTTCCTTTTTCTAATCAACACGTCTAATGTAAGATTGAAAGATTCTACATATCCTTGAGGACGACCCGTACTCATCTCGGCTAGCTATACGCGACACCGTTATTGATTGCGGTAACTACACACTCTAAATTAGAAATCAATCAGTATGCTATCTAGTTTGTCTTTATCATAACATGTGCATATGTTTTACTTGTTCTTACATATCATTTATACATGTTGATAAAGCCTGTAGGATCATTGCTTGAGTACCTGCGTTTTGATGGAGATCATACTTGTAGGAGCTCGGTAGTCGATAAGAAAATCCTTAAAAGGTCCCTAGTCGTGGGAGTATCGAGACTGGACATCGATATTCCGGAGTAGACTAGTGTATACGTTTTTTGACCCAGACGAAGGGCGATGGTTGGTCCCACAGCCATTGTTCTTTCGCACCTAAGATCGTATACAGGTGTTCACTGGGGGTGAGTACACTGGACGGACTCGCCGAGAACTTCTAGATAGTACTATACCTATCGTCAGATAGCAGTTCTCAGGTGGCATGCGTACAGGTTAGTCTTCAGACCTGAGATCATCATTTTTCTCGTGTGAGTTCCCACTGTACTTTGATCACTACCCTACCTGTCACGACCCGAAGGTACGGAACGTGACTGGCACTTAAATTACGAAACGTCTAGAGGCGTAACGTAATCTAAGCAAGCCAAAGCCCAGAAATCTAAACCATTTAAAAAAAGGAGTGAAGGAATACTTATTTAAAAGTTAACATATAAATTCACTTTGAAAGTTGTAGTAAGAATTTTTAAAAGCATCAAGTCTTTCCCAAAAATTTCGGCAGAGTTTCCATTATAAATACTGGCCCCAAACGGGTACAAACAGGAATATACATAAATAATGAATAAACGCATCCCCAAGCAGGAGCTAGCCCTTCGCCAATTGGCAAAAATAACCATGTAAGCAATACAAATATACAACGCCGAAGGCGAGGATCAAACTCAGGAAGAAAAGCCAACATCCACCAGATAACCAGAGAAGAACCATAATAATACAAGCGCGCGACTCTAATGTCGAAAGAATAAACAAATGGTTTTCTTAGTCTATCAAATAATACATGTCAGGTTGATAGAGTTTACTAGATACAACTGAAATAAATAAAAGTACAACGGTGGTCACGATGCAAGTGAACCCACCTACCCAAGCAATCACCCAGAAAGAAGTGGTGTGCCAGCAAAGCTGCCAAGGAAACCTGTACGGCAAAACCTACAAGAAACTGTGGCACAACGGGGGTGAGTTGCCAACTCGTGAGTATAAGACATCACCGAGAAGAAATCGCATGTATGACTCTCTCTTAAGTCATTCAATAAAATACACAATACTACAACAAGGGTGACAGCATATCATAAGTGTGATATCAAAGTACTCTTATACATGTCAAGAGTAATAATATATCGATGCGTGACATGTACTAATGCACCATCCAACGTGTGTCTAGCAACGACACACAAATCATGATAAAACCCGAGTGCCCATCGCCGACACTCAAAACATCACGAAGTCCGTGTCCGACAGCAACACATAATACTCCAATCTCGGGCTCCGTCAGTCCGGATCGGCCAATGGGCTCCGTCAGTACGGATCGGCCCATCACATCAAATCTATCGACTACATCGGTATCCTTCGGATATCCGCCGCGCCCGACATCACCGGTAGGTAGTCTGCCCCTGCCGAGCTCATTGTCATCCCTACAAAACACTCTCGCACCGGGGTACTGTACCGAGTCCACCATGTACCCAAAACGGTTCATCCTACTCCATGAATCGGGTCTCGAAAACCAATAGAAATCAGAAAAACTCATTGTGAACGACACATACATCATATCACGAAAAAACCGCAGCTTGCATTAAAAAAGATAATGAGTTTATAATATCCATGAGGCTTTCCCCAAATCCAGAAACCCCATGGTAAATTCGAAATCCCAAAATCAAGAGTCAATAAACAATGAATATCGGCATAAAGCCCTACGTTGTTGCATAGTAGAATGAATGTATAAATGCATGAAGTATCTAAGTAAGAAATGCAATATCTATACTAGCATATGAAAGCAAGTGTACCAATGCTATGTTGAAACTACCAGTTAGCAAGTTATACCAATGAAGTAATGTTTTTCTAATGTGTACGTGACATGGAAATTACTGATGATGATGATGTGTGTGAGGCGGCAAGAAAGTGTACGTGGAGCATACGCATCATTGATAATGGTGTTGGTGTCCTGACAACAGAGCTTCATAATTACTAAAGAAAACAAAGGTATAAGCATGCAATGCGATGAAAACAACATGAATAAACGGAAAATGATGTAATAACTGCAACATTTAAGAATATACATTTCTATATACGGGTCATACATTTTTTGGTGTTTGAAATAGCACGAATCGTGGTTTTAGAAAAATAGGGGCTACAGGGTCTTTGAGAAAAGATACGCCCTTTGAAAAATCTGTATCCCTTGGCCTGTCTTTAAAAATACTCACGATTCGTTAGTTTTGAAAATAAGTATGACTCGAGCCCAGTCTAATATCTACCTAATCAACTACAGGACTAAACTGAGAGATTAGTCGAAAAGGTAAGGAAATCCACCTAAAATCCGAGTCGATATATCTAGTAGTCGGCGATCCCGCCTCAATAGCGTCACGTACGGTAAAATACATAATACGATATCCTCGAGTCAAGAGTGAGGATCAATCATCATATCTATCCCTCATACAGTAAAATCCATCGTACGACATCCCAAAATTGCGGTACGGGTCAAATATCACATATACCTCATTATTCATATATCCTGAATTAGGGGTAGCGTTCAAAAGTCTAGTACATTCCAATACCATCAGACATATATCCTCGTGTGTATGAAAACACATCGCCCAATGATCCACTATAATATCATGTCGTATATCATATCATGACCCAATCACATATCACAATCTCACGGCATCCACTATACTAGGCTCATCATCCGTGTATACGTATATGTATATATATACCAACGCATCCACACACACACACACACACACACACACACACACACACACACATATACACACACATACACATATAAACATATACATCCAAAATCATATCACGTGTGTGTTAGTGTATATGCCCTAGAGGCCATTACTGTATCATACTAGTTTGTATATTAGTTGATGGAAGCTTGGGATATTCACAGTTGTATAGAAAATCTTGCTCGAAATGGCAGTATGCTACTTGGTTTGTTTCTACTTTAATGTGTGCATGTGTTTCTTTTAGCATATTGCCTATACACATTAGTGGAGCCCCTAGGATCTTTGCTTGATTACCAGTGTTGTGATGGCAGTCACACTCGTGGGGGCTGGGTAATCTACAAACACATCCTTATACAGGTCCCTAGTCATAGGATTATCGAGACGGGGCATCGATACTCCGGAGTAGACTAGCATATACGCTTCTCATCCCAGCAGGGGAGATTGTCTGCCCCACAGCCGTCAGTATGTCGTACTTGAGATAGTATGCGGGTGCTCGTTAGGTTATGAGTACACTGGACAGGACTCGTCGGGAACTGTTGGTTGGTACTATACCTATCGTCAGTTATCAGTTCCCAGGTAACATGAGTACAGCTTAGTCCGTTGAATTGACACTGTTACTTCGCCTCGAGTGTGTTCCCACTGTTCTTAGATTTCTACCCTACCACAGCTCAAATGAGTCGTGCAAACAGGTAGCAGTTGGGTGCAGTCCCGAAGCACTTGGATGCAGTGACGGTTAGACAGGATTCGTCTCTCGCGGTATTGGGGGTTGATATCGCGCTGTTTCTAGGAGAGCCATTACAAAAGGTCCCAGGCCAGGGCAAGCGAGATATACTGGTAGCGTTTCCAGTGTTATCTCAGGGTGTTCTGGGCTACACTCTGACACGACTTGTACCGCTATTAAGGGACTGACGTTTACCACCCCCTAGGCCCGCCATGCGATACTCTCAGACGAACGGACCGGACTGTACCGAGATTGTCACATTCAGGCTCAGTAGGAGTTCGGATGGGTTCACCTCATCAGTCTTCTTCTCGGCATCTACCTGGGGACCGTTACGTACAGCTAGTACCGCTTGTGGCCTGTGGTTAAACCCACTGCCAGCGTAGTGTCGAGTCTTTAGAGTCCCACACAGAGGGTTATTCGCCTTTGATCAAAACAGAGTAGAGATCGTATGGTTTTGCAACGGGGTTCGTTCACATCTGCGCACTTGTGTACGTTTGGTGTCCGGACAGTTATTACTAGCGGGCTTTGGTTTAAGCTTGATCCTGGTATATGTTTTGGGATTGATTTTATCTCATTGTATTCGTGTTCCTTGGAACATGGATGCAGGTGTGTGTGCACAGTTGACAGAGGCAGAGGCAGAGGATTCTCATTAGGGTTGATGACCGTTGTCTTTTTCCAAACCCTAATGAATATGTGAAATATGATTAATAATATTAATTAACGAAAATTGTGTTATGGTTAGGGTTGTTGACCATTTGACCTTGGTTGACTTGTTGACCCAAGTTGAAATATTGACCATCATCATTTCACACAAAAGATGCTCTTTGATCCTAGAAAAATTCATTAAATGTGAAATGATAATGGTCTTTTCAAATGAACCATCACGATTTTCTTTTAATTAATATTGTTAATTCATAATTCACATATATGTGAGAATGGTTGATATTTTTCCCTTATTCTCTCTTGCTCATTCTCTCTTATCCTCTTCCTCTCTCTCAAAGCAATAATCTCTCATGAGTTGAGATCCATTTGCTTTTGAGATAAAACACCAAAATTCCTCTCTACTCATCCTAAGGTTCTAGGTTTAGCAAACCAAGCACTTTAGTTACCTCTAGTTTGAGTTAGGAGCTCAAGGTAGAGACCCTCGGATGGATCTTTCTTTGGTAAGAGAAGGAGACGAGGAGGAACCATTCAACCCACTCCAAGGAGAAGAAGAGAAGGAGTTCAAGACTTAGGTATAACCCTCTAACCGAGTAGGTAAAACTTGTAGTTAGTTGCTAGGTTTTTGTTTAGCAAAGATCCCTTTTCCAAGTCCATGTTACCTTGCCCGAAAAAATCGTTTTTTACCGTTTCCGCAACCCCGAAAGAACCGGGACGGGTAACGTGGACTTACAGTGGTATCAGAGCCTAGCTAAACACAAACTAGCATGTTAGCAAAGTATTTAGAATTTCGATCGGAAAAAAAATCGCAAAACACGTCGTAAAAATCAACTTTCTGCCGATTTTTAAACCTGTTCAAAAAATAATTCCACACACACTAAAATTCGGCTCAGGGTTTTTTATGAAACCTCAGCAAAAATGATCCACTGACTCGGTCAACGCGCCGCTGAACCGCGGCAAGAACATGCTTCTTGCCACGGATCCGCGGCCGAGTTGACTCGGCCGTGGCTCGTTTTTGCTGCAGTGTTCTTAGTGAGATGTTTTGGGATTTTTAGGATAATTTGTTTCTACCCAGAATTTCCAGAGAAAAAATTTGTGTTTGGGGTGGTTACAAATCCTTATTTTGATCGAAGTTCTGTAGACTTTAGCTAATGGGTTATATCTGTGATGTGATATATGTATTGAATGTCTGCTAATCGCTATACGTCGATTAGTGGGGGTTATACATATTTGTGATCTGTAATGATGATGGTTTGTGTATATGAACTCGTTGGATTGTCGCGATGAATAGCCGGGGGGTTGTGAGATGAGAGTTTTATTTATCTTTCATTTGATGTAATATGTAAATTGATGTAATATTATTTGTATGTCCGCACATCCGGGATGAGGTTGTAGCCGCCATTGTATAATTTCTTTTACTTTTTTTGCTCCTAGGATAGACCCAAGGTGGGGTGCACAAACTACCGGGTACCTCGAAGTGCCGAGTGGCCTACTCATGTTGTTGAGGGAGGTTTCTTCGCTTCGGGTACTTGGCGGGTAGTTTGCCCCACCCGTAGGGGTCTAGGGTGGGGTTTTGGCTATTCATCGCGACCGTGTAATCCGCTTTTCGTTGCAGGCTCGAATGAAACACGGATTCTTAGTATATCTAATGTGTTCATCTATGATCTGGAATGGATATCATTGCATCTGACGAATTTAAATATCTATATAAGATATCTATTAGGCTTTACTTATGTTTTGCATCCGCGCTAGTCCAGCCCCCGCTCTGTCGTTAGTTAAGTAACCTAACGGGTGATGACGGGGCACCGTGGCGAATGCGGATGGCATAAGCGTACGTCATATTTTCGTTATTTTCTGTAATGGTAGGATTAAATGATGGGACGCATTAAATTAATGCAAGAAAATAATCCAAAGTAAAGTCGTTGGAACAATTTCAAAACCACTCGGTTCTTTTTCAAAACCAACTTTTAAACGCGGAGCTTGAACCACTCCTTTTAAAAGCTATCTCGTTCCATCGATTATATCAAGTTCACTAGGTTCACGGTTTCGCCAAAACCATTCGTAGCCCTCCGTCATTTCATATGGATAGTCAATAGTATTCAAGCTGTGTTTGTTGGCCAAAGTCAAGGCACAGTGATTGGTAGCTATTGGATATTCATATGCAGCATAGATAGATGCGTTGGTTTGGGACATTCGTACTGCCTTATTGGCCAAAGTCAAGGATAGGTACGGGTGGGTTCAAATTAACCTGGAGAATGACGGGTAGAACTTGCATGTGACTTATGATTTGTTGGCCAAAGTCAAGGTCATAAGAGCATGGGGCAAAAATCCACATCGGGAGTTTCTAAAGAAACTGAAACTTGCTAGCGCTGCATACCATTTGGAGTGTGATGATTCTGGTAGAATTCCTTCAGTCTTGTAATACGATGATATTTGGATCCCGATCCTACTGTGAGTATATGCTACTCCTCGGGAAATTTCTCACTTAACGATCAATGCTATAAACCAAGCAGATGTCTAGAAAGGTGTTAGCAGGGATACGCCTATAAGGAAAAGAGGTTACTTAATTAAGAAACTTCGCGAAAGCGTTGGAAAACCTCTCTCGAAGTACCAACACTGGCCTGGCTGAACGGTTAAGCAAGTATTGTACGGTGAGATTGATCCCGACTAATTCTTCCTTTTTGGTTTGAGGAAGGATTCGAGAAACAGTGGGAGCCATCCTGTTTAGAAAAACTAAAAACCACTCTAAACTTGCAAGAGCATCATGCTAAAGTGTTTCTTCTCTCTCTCCTAATTGCAGCGACCAATCAGAATGACCGGACTTAAGTTACTACTTGATAAAAATATACTAACAGGGCCAAACTACAAAGATTGGCTCAGGAATGTCATAATGGCAATCACTTATGACAAGTTGGGGTATCTCCTTACCACCAAAGCTCCCCCTGTCCCAGGTCCCACCTCCAGCGTCGCGGATATAGAAATCCGTAAGACCTGGGAGATCGACTGCGCGAAGGCCAAGTGCCTCGTGCTTGCCTCTATAGACAATGAACATCAAAGGAGGCACGAGAATATGGACCTAGAATCCATATTTCTCTATACTAAGGAACTATATGGAGAGCAATCCCGTATCGCCAGGTACGAAGTCTCGAAAAAGCTGTTTTCGGCGAGATTGGCCGTCGAATCATCCATAGCGGAACACGTGCTTAAGATGATTGGCTACATTAAAGAGCTTGCGGACCTAGGGACCACGTTAGAGAACGAGCTCTACATTGACTTGATTCTCCAGTCTCTTCCTTCCACCTACGCCCAGTTTATCCTGAACTTCAACGTGCAAAAAAAGGAAGTTGAACTTTCGGAACTCCTGAACATGTTGAGGAGTGCAGAGGGCACCCTACAGAAAGGTAGGGAAACATCCACTTTGTTTGTTGGAGGACCATCCTCTTCTAGGTCCAAGGCGAAAGCCAAGGAAAAGAAGAAGAAAACCCCTACCAAACCAAAGGGCGGTGTTAGTAAAGTAGAAACGAAGGGAAAAACAAAAGTAACAAAGGTAGCTGGAAAGCTTGTGGGAAAGGAAGAGTGCTTTTACTGTCACAAGAGTGGACACTGGAAGAAAGATTGCAGGGCTTGGAAGGCCAGAAACCAGGACCCGAAGCAAGTTGTGGCTTCGGCTTCAGGTGTGTATGTTATTGAAAACTGTCTATCAGTAAACTCTACTTCCTGGGTATTGGATACCGGGTCAGGATCTCATATCTGTAATTCTTTGCAGGCACTGAGAAAGCGTAGGGTTTTGAAGGCAGGTGATATGACCCTCAGAGTTGCAAACGGAGCTAGCATGGATGCCGAGTCTGTTAGTTATATGTATGCCCTAGAGGCCATTACTGTACATAGGATGTATATTGTAGTGGATGCTGGGACATATATAGGGAGGACTTTCTTGCTCGACATGATAGTATGCCATCTGGTTACCCTTTACCTTAACGTGTATGCTGTTCGTCTCTCTGTTACATGTTGGTAAAGCCCTTAGGATCTGTGCTTGACTACCTGGACTATGATGCGGATCATACTAGTGGGGACATGGTAGTCCATAAGTACATCCTTCAAAGTCCCTAGTCGTGGGTGTATCGAGACGGGGCATCGATATACCAGAGTAGACTAGCGTATACCTTCTCGACCCATATAGATGGGCGATGGATGATCCCATATCCATCGGTGTTTGACATCAGAGATGATATACGGGTGCTCAGTAGAGACTGGGTACACTGGACGGACTCGCCGAGAACTCCCAGATGGTATTATACCTCACGTCGATGGCAGTTCTCTGGTGACACTGGTACAGAGTAGTCTGTTGACCCGAGATCGTCATAGAGTCTTGTGTGGTTCCCACTGTGCTTTGATTTCCATCTTACCACGTCCAAGAGGGCGTGCAAAACGGTGGTTTTTAGGTACAGTCCCGAGTCACATGGAGGCAATGAGCGATAGGAGGGGATTCGTCTCTCGCGGTATAGGGGGTTGATGTTGCACCGTGTTCGATTGGCTATAACAGGAAATCCCTGGCCAGGGTTGCTGAGATTTACTGGTAAGTGTTACTAGTAGTTTCTCGAACAGTTATAGACCTCATATCGACACGACTTATCGAGCTATTGGGGTCTGACGTTTACCACCCCTAGGCGGGATATGCGACATATCAGACGATCAGACCGGACTGTACGGTAGTGTTACTGGTCGGATTCACTGGAGTGTGAGCGGGCTTGCTCGTCGATCTTCAGATCGCTCAATACCCGGGTGGCCGTTACGTTTAGCAGACCGCTTGCGGCTTGTGGATGCTTGATATGATCATCATCTGCTGCCGGCGTATTGACGAGTCTTTAGAGTCCTACACAGAGGTTTCCTGGCTCAAGCGAAACGAAATAGGAGCGCATATGAGATATATGTGGGACCGAGAATAATGCGTGTATGTGATACCGTATTCTATTCTCGCGATAAATATATCGAATGGTTGTATGCGATATAACCTAGTTATCGATTCAAGCATTGATTCGATAAGCCGATATATTGTATACTAGTCGGTTGTGTGCGACATAACCGGGTCATTGAATCAAGTGTTGATTTAATGATTTAATGCATATTTATATATTTGATATATTACTTTGCATCAACTAGTATCGGTTTACTTAAGATGGATTTTCTCACTCGGATGGGCGCATTGTATATGCGATATACTTTTGTGCACTTGATTGTATCATGTTTAATGATACAAGTCATGCTAGGGTTCAAGTGTAAAGATTAAACCTTGGTTAATGAAATGGTTAAGGTTTATTATTTATTATTCATTTATCTTATTTAATTATCCTTTTTATTTTTGATAAATGAATAAAAGAAAAGAGAAAAGAATGGTGGCTAATTTTGTTCTTTAGTTGAAGCTTCATGAAGCTTTGTTCAAGTCAACCATTCTTATCTCATCCTTAACCCTAACCATTCCCACTAACCATGATTCATTCTCTACACTTGACTCTAGTTAAAATTATGATAAGAATTCATTTTTATTTTCTTATTCTTTTAACTTATCATATCTTTTCTTCTTCTTCTTCCTTGAACTTGAAGAAGAAAGCTTACCTCATCAATGGTGATTGATGAATTAGAGTGAGAAATCCAATTCTAAAGTTAAACCACTTCCTATTTCTTCATCCTCTACCTCTTGCCAAGTAGTAGAGTGTGTTTACTTCACAAGTTTCTTGACTTGGTGAAGTCGGAGCTTGGTTTAGCGATGCCTCGACGTAGATCATCTTCGGCATGGACATCGACGACCTAGCTTGCCCATTCTCCGACGAAGCCGATCCTAGAGCCCGGATTTGACTTGGACAGCGGAGAGGACTTCGTTGCGGAGCTATGGAGGTGGAGCACCGGATCTACAAAGGTTGTATTTCCGTTTTCTCATTAGTTAAGTGTTAACTAGTTAGTTTTTCGCCTAGACATCTAGCCGACGATCCGTAGTTTAGGGTTTGTAGGCACCGTAAAATTTTAATATGGCATGTTCGATGCCTTGTGAGACCTCCTTGGGGTGCCTAGGAACCCTACAGTGGTATCAGAGCCTAGCTAGAGCCTTAGGCGAAGTCCAGACGGAAATTGAAGTCCGAACGAACCCGAAACCCCGAACCAATATTGCTCTCTGTCCAATTTTTAAAAACAGGGATTTTTCAGTATTAAAAATATCCAGAAAAACATGCAGGAAAATCTAAGAGTAACTGTGCAATTCGTAGCCATAATTCCTTTAAAGCGCCGCGCTTCCGCGGTACGAGCACTGCTCGTGCGGCGGAAACGCGGCCGTTTTGTCGTTTTGTGAGACGAAGTTTACACAGTAACTCCTAGTTTCCAGTGTTGGTCTTCCTGGGTATTTTTAATATTTTTTCAAGAGTTGAATTTTTCTGAGTTGATTTGGGGATTCGGTATTTCGATCGGGGTATCAAATTTTGTCTGTGTGGTTTTCCGGATAAATTTTAGAATATGTTAAAAAGTTCGACCGGATATAAATACCCAATTTTTCCCCTGTCGGGAAATTTCCAAGTGTTGGATTTTTCCGTAGTTTAACGACATTCTAAGTAGTGCAAGTAACGCGATGGTCCCTCTAGAAGACACCAAACCTTAACTCGATTATGTGACCGTCTTGAACTGCCCTTTGAACCTTCGGGTTTGGGGCAGTACGGCGTGCCACATATGAGGCGTTGGCTTGACCCTTCTACGGCTGGACCGTTGGTACTGAGGTACGAACGGAATGTTGTTAGACTTATTTCATGTGTTGATCTATATCGGGAAAACTTGGGTGTTCGATTGTTCGATCGAAAAGTTTAATATTTTCTGTTTATCCGGAATGGGATACAATAATTGGAATTCACAAAAGTTATGAGATAACTAAATGAATGTTATAAACGTAGCAATTTAGTCTCACTTGATCGGTTGCCACGGAATTTTGATGTGATCAAAAGTCTGTCGCAATCACGTAGCGTACGCGGATACTCGCCGGGTAAACTTAATAGACAGCTTCACTCCATAGCCCGACCAAGTGACTGTAGGAGAACCCCGTCGCCGAAAGCATCCGTTCGGGTGCTCACGGTAGCGGTGTTCCGCCTTGGTGCACTTCGTCGACGGCGTCGGGGGTGCAGCCGTCTACTGAAGTTTGCGACGAGCATTCGATCAGGATGTCGGGAATCTTGTTGAATTACCCGACTTTATATTGAAAAGAGTTTTCGATTTTGAGACTAAAATGCGGGGTTTATAATTGTTAGGCATGCGATGTCTAAGGAATTCATTTGGTCAGGCATGCGATGTCTGAGGTGGTTACGGATTCCAACTGTTGTAGTTTTACACTTTCTTTTCTGTGATCGTAAGTGTAATATGTGATATCGCCGATTTCGTTGCTATATGTCAACGACAATTGGGATGGACATATTTACTTACGTTGATGACATGTGATGTTATGTGTTGCTGGATATGTTATATTGGATCGTCGTGTTTGAATAGCCGGGTATGTGAGATGAGTGTTTTTCATTTTCATTCATGTAAAAACTTGTATGTAATATTCTTTTATTTGGGGCGCTTCCAGGTTGCGGAAGCTGTCACCCTTTGTATATTATTTACTTTTCCGCACTAGGATAGACCCAAGGAGGAGGGCATAAGTAACCGGGTTCTGGAGTCCAGTGGGAGACCAACTCGAGGAGTCGAGTCCGGGTCTCCTAACTCTAGAATTGGTAGGGTTGCTTTCCGCTCTCGTAGGGGTCTAGGGGTGTGGGATTGGCTATTCATCACGACCGTGGAATCCGTGTTTTATACTGGCTCGTATTGAAAACACGGACGTCCTAGTATATCCAATATTTCATATGATTCTTCTGCTGCGATATCTGTGATGTGATCATGTGATGTTCTGTGATAGATACAGTATATAGTATATATGATATATTATATAGGCGTTACTTATGTTTTACACCCGCGCTAGCCCTGCCCTGCTCTGCCGTTAGTTACTTAACCTAACGGTGCACGAGGGGACATCGAGGCGAATGCGGATGGCATAAGTGTACGTCGTATTTATCTGTGATGATTAGGTACATAAATGATGGGACTTCATTAATGAGATTAATGAAATAAAAGAAACCTAAGATGTTGTAGAATCGAATTTCAAAATAAAACAGGTAGCTACAGTTCTTGCTTTGCATAGCGGTATATATGATATATCCTGCACCTTATTCGATGAGGAAAGGACCGAGATCCCTTCACCGGGAGTGACTCCTTTAGCAATAACTGGCCGATGCTACACACTCGGTTTGTCTTTTGATTGCTTTTAAGAGTTTATGCTTTGCACAGTGATATATATGATATATCCCGCACCTCATTCGACGAGGAAAGGACCGACGATCCCTTCACCGGGAGTGACTCCTTTAGCAAAACTAGAAAAGCCTCAAAAACACTCCATTTCAAAATTCATTCGATCCTACAACGATATCAAGTTCATTACGCAATAGGTTTTCAGAAAAACCTGTCGTAGCCCTCCGTCATTTCAGATAAGTACTGGTTAGTATTCGTGCTATGTTTGTTGACTATGTTAAGGCGTAGTGTGCGGTAACTAATTAGTGCTTATCTGCATAAGCATATGATGTGATTGGATTAGGGTAGTCGTGCGACTTTGTTGACTATGTTAAGGGTCGTGCGGGTGGGTTTAATTCAATCGGGAAATGACGGGTTGAACTTGACTAGCACTTATGATTTGTTGACTATGTTAAGGTCATAAAGCTGCTAGGGGCAAAATATTATCGGGAATTTCAAGTGTTGAAATTTGCAATGAGATTGCATACCATCTATGAGATAGTTGGATCACGATACCCGCTGCGAGTAAGTGTTACTCCTGGGAGAGTTTTATACATTACAATTAGCCGATCAAGTAGGTGTCTAGAAAAGTGTCAACGGGGTTACGCCTCTGGGAAAACGAGGTTTACATTAATTAGGTTCGTGCGAAAGCACGGGGGACCTCCCTCAAAGTAACGACACTGGCCTGGCTGAAAGATTGGCGAATTTGTAGTGTGTAATTAATCCTGGCTAGTCTTTCCTTTTAGGGTTTGAAGGAAGATTTGATAAAAAGCAGTGGGAGCCATCCTGATTAGATAAAATAATAACCAATCTATTCTTGACAGAGCGCACGCTGAGTGTTTTCTTCTCTCTCTCTCCAGGTAGCGACCATATCACGCCTTAATCAAGATAATAAAACGGATTATTGACCGAACCCGCTTGTTATACTGAGCTGGGGAACGTTGGTCCCGCTCCAACTTATAAATGTTATAAGACAGAGCAGGAAATTGGGGATTACCAGAATTCCCGTGCCGCCCAAACGAAGAGAGTGCATGCTGATGCATCATCTTCGGGTGTGTTCATTATACAGAACTGTTTCTCAGTATCCTTTACGTCCTGGGTATATGATACCGGATCAGGATCCCAGATATGTAATCTGTTACATAGGGCTACAGAAAAGTAGAGAACTGAGAACGGGTGATAAGTTTCATGAGGCAGAAAACGGGGCAAGTGTTGCAGCCAAGTCTGTTGGTCACTGTCACCCTGTATTACCGATACATTGATTCTGAACGAATGTTGTTAGATACCGAACCTGATATACAAAATCATATCAGTCTCTTTATTAGTAAAGAAAGGATATAATTTTGTATTGTTGGATAATGTTTTGAACATTTCCTATATCAAAAGTTGATCGGTTCAGGCACGTTATCTAAAAGCGTTGATGTTCTAAATCAAACTACAGTTCTTACTATATGGAACACACACAAGAGGAAGAGTTCAGAAATGAACGAATTCTTCTTGAGGCATTGTAGACTAGGTCAGATCAATGTGACCCGACTAGCTAGAGTTACATAAAGATGCATATTTAAATTAGTTTGAATTTACATCTTGTGAAACTCGCCAGTCATGTCACAAAGATAAGATGACCATAGCTCCGTTTACTGGAAACAGAGAAAGAGTTAATGAACTCTTGGGATGATACATGTTGATGTATGTAGGTCCCCTGTCTACACATGCCAAGACCGGTTCTTTATACTTCGTTACATTCTCTGATAATCTCTCAAGATTCAGACATATGTTCCTGTTGAAATGTTAGTTATATGTATGCCCTAGAGGCCATTACTGTACATAGGATGTATATTGTAGTGGATGCTGGGACATATATAGGGAGGACTTTCTTGCTCGACATGATAGTATGCTATCTGGTTACCCTTTACCTTAACGTGTATGCTGATTGTCTCTCTGTTACATGTTGGTAAAGCCCTTAGGATCTGTACTTGACTACCTGGACTATGATGCGGATCATACTAGTGGGGACATGGTAGTCCATAAGTACATCCTTCAAAGTCCCTAGTCGTGGGTGTATCGAGACGGGGCATCGATATACCAGAGTAGACTAGCGTATACCTTCTCGACCCATATAGATGGGCGATGGATGATCCCATATCCATCGGTGTTTGACATCAGAGATGATATACGGGTGCTCAGTGAAGACTGGGTACACTGGACGGACTCGCCGAGAACTCCCAGATGGTATTATACCTCACGTCAGATGGCAGTTCTCTGGTGACACTGGTACAGAGTAGTCTGTTGACCCGAGATCGTCATAGAGTCTTGTGTGGTTCCCAGTGTGCTTTGATTTCCATCTTACCACGTCCAAGAGGGCGTGCAAAACGGTGGTTTTTGGGTACAGTCCCGAGTTACATGGAGGCAATGAGCGATAGGAGGGGATTCGTCTCTCCCGGTATAGGGAGTTGATGTTGTGCTGTGTTCGATTGGCTATAACAGGAAATCCCTGGCCAGGGTTGCTGAGATTTACTGGTAAGTGTTACCAGTAGTTTCTCGAACGGTTATAGACCTCATATCGACACGACTTATTGAGCTATTGGGGTCTGACGTTTACCACCCCTAGGCGAGATATGCGACATATTAAACGATCAGACCGGACTGTACGGTAGTGTTACTGGTCGGATTCACTGGAGTGTGAGGGGGCTGGCTCGTCGATCTTCAGATCGCTCAATACCCGGGTGGCCGTTACGTTTAGCAGACCGCTTGCGGCTTGTGGGTGTTTGATATGATCATCACCTGCTGCCGGCGTATTGACGAGTCTTTAGAGTCCTACACAGAGGTTTCCTGGCTCAAGCGAAACGAAATAGGAGCGCATATGAGATATGTGCGGGACCGAGAATAATACGGTATATGATACTATATTCGATTCTCGCGATGTGACATTGATCGGTTATATGCGATATAGCCGGGTTATCGGATCAAGCGTTGATTCGATAGGTTGTTACTGATGATACCAGTCGGTTATGTGCGTCATGACCGGATCGTTAAATCAAGTGTTGATTTAATGATTTAATGCATGATTATATATTTGATATATTACTTTGCATTAACTAGTGTCGGCTCACTTTAAATGGATTTTCTCGCTCGATTGTGCGCATTACATATGCGATATGATTTTGTGCACTTGTTTGTATCATGTTTGATGATGCAAGAATGCTAGGGTTTGTGTAATGAAGTAAACCTAAGTTAAATAAATAATTAGGGTTTTCTTTTATTCATTCATTTATCTTTTCATTTAGATTTAAAAGATAAATGAGAAAAAGAAAGCAAAAGGATTTCTTTCATGAAGCTTCATGAAGCTTTGACCATTCTAACCCTTTTGTCTTCATCTATTAAACCCTAACCATTTATTTAACTATGGTCAACTCTCTACACTTGACCATGGTAAAAGTTATGATAAGAATGGATTTTCTTTTCTATTTTAATTATTCTTATCATAATTAGCTTCTTCTTCCATTTTTCTTCAAGTGAAGAAAGCTTGCCCCATCAATGGCAAGTGATGGAAATGAGTTAGAAATCCAATTCTAAAGTCTACCCACTTCCTATTTCTTCATCCTCTACCTCTTGCCAAGTAGTTGAGTGTGTTTACTTCACAAGTTTCTTGACTTGGTGAAGTTGTGAGCTTGATCTAGCGATGCCTCGACGTAGATCATCTTCGGCATGGACATCGACAACCTAGCTTGCCCATTCTCCGACGAAGCCGACTCTAGAGCCCGAATTTGATTTGGACAGCGGAGACGACCTCGTTGCGGAGCCGTGGAGGTGGAGGACCGGATCTACAAAGGTTGTATTTCCGTATTCCCGATAGTTAAATGTTAACTAGTTCTTTGTTCTCCTAGACATCTAGCAATCGATCCGTAGTTTAAGGTTTGTAGGCACCATAATTTTTGAAATTGCCATGGTTGATGGCTTGGGAGACCTCACTAGGGTGCCTAGGAACCCTACAGTGGTATCAGAGCCTAGCTAGAGCCTTAGGCGAAGTCTAGACGGAATTCGAAGTCCGAACGAATCCGAAACCCCGATTCAAACATGCTCTCTGTCCAATTTTTAAAATCTGGTCTTTTTCAACATTAAAAATATTCAGAAATATAAGCAGGTGAATATATGATATACTGTGAAATTCGTGCCCATAATTCCTTCATATTGCCGCGGTTCCGCGGCACGAGCTAGCCTCGTGCGGCGGTTCCGCGGCGGTACGGCCATTTTATATCGTACTATTTACACAGTATCTCATAATTATTAATGCTGGTGTTTCTGGGAATTTTTAATATTTTTTCCAGAGTTGAATTTTTCTGAGTTGTTTTGGGGATTCGGTGTTTCGATCGGAGTATCAAATTTTGTCTATTTGGCTTTCCGGATAAATTTTAGAATATGTTAAAAAGTTCGACCGGATATAAATACCCAATTTTTCCCCTGTCGGGAAATTTCCAAGTGTTGGATTTTTCCGTAGTTTAACGACGTTCTAAGTAGTGCAAGTAACGCGATGGTCCCTTTAGAAGACAACAAACCTTAACTCGATTATGTGACCGTCTTGAACTGCCCTTTGAACCTTCGGGTTTGGGGCAGTACGGCATGCCACATGTGAGGCGTTGGCTTGACCCTTCTACGGCTGGACCGTTGGTACTGAGGTACGAACTGAATGTTGTTAGACTAGTTTCATGTGTTGATCTGTATCGGGAAAACTTGGGTGTTAGAATGTTCGATCGGAAAGTTTAACATTTTCTATTTATCCGGAATGGGATACAATAATTGGAATTCACAAGTAGTTATGAGATAACTAAATGAATGTTATAAACATAGCACTTTAGTCTCACTTGACCGGTTGCCACGGAATTTTGATGTGATCAAAAGTCCGTCGCAATCACGTAGCGTACGCGGATACTCGCCGGGTAAACTTAAGAGACAGCCTCACTCCATAGCCCCGACCAAGTGACTGTAGGAGAACCCCGTCGCCGAAAGCATCCGTTCGGGTGCTCGCGGTAGCGGTGTTCCGCCTTGGTGCACTTCGTTGTCGGTATCGGGGGTGCAGCCGTCTACTGAAGTTTGCGATGAGCATTCGATCAGACTGTCGGGAATCTTGTTGAATTGCCCGACTTGGTATTGAAAAGTGTTTTCGATTTTGAGACTAAAATGCGGGGTTTATAATTGTTAGGCATGTGATGTCTAAGGTATTCATTTGATTAGGCATGCGATGTCTATGCAGATTGCGGATTCCAACTGTTGTAGTTTTACACTTTCTTTTCTGTGACCGTAAGTGTAATATGTGATATCGCCGGTTTCGTTGCTATATGTCAACGACAATTGGGATGGACATATTTACTTACGTTGATGACATGTGATGTTATGTGTTGCTGGATATGTTATATTGGATCGTCGTGTTTGAATAGCCGGGGGTTTTTATGTGAGATGAGTGTTTTTCATTTTCATTCATGTAAAAACTTGTATGTAATATTCTTTTATTGGGGCGCTTCCAGGTTGCGGGAGTTGTCACCTGTTGTATATTATTTACTTTTCCGCACTAGGATAGACCCAAGGAGGGGAGCACAAGTAACCGGGTTCTGGAGTCCAGAGGGAGACCAACTCGAGGTGTCGAGTCCGGGTCTCCTAACTCTAGAATTGGTAGGGTTGCTTGCCGGTCACGTAGGGGTCTAGGGGTGTGGGTTTGGCTATTCATCACGACCGTGGAATCCGTGTTTTATACTGGCTCATATTGAAAACACGGACGTCCTAGTATATCCAATATTTCATATGATTCTTCTGCTGCGATATCTGTGATGTGATCATGAGATGTTCTCTGATAGATATAGTATATAGTATATATGATATATTATATAGACGTTACTTATGTTTTACACCCGCGCTAGCCCTGCCCTGCTCTGTCGTTAGTTACCTAACCTAACGGTGCACGAGGGGACATCGAGGCGAGTGCGGATGGCATAAGTGTACGTCATATCTATCTGTGATGTTTAGGTACTTAAATGATGGGACTTCATTAATGTGATTAATGAAATAAAAGAAACCTAAGATGTTGTAGAATCGAATTTCAAAATAAAACAGGTAGCTACAGTTTTTGCTTTGCACAGCGGTATATGTGATATATCCTGCACCTTATTCGATGAGGAAAGGACCGAGATCCCTTCACCGGGAGTGACTCCTTTAGCAATAACTGGCAGATGCTACACACTCGGTTTGTCTTTTGATTGCTTTTAAGAGTTTTTGCTTTGCACAGCGATATATGTGATATATCCCGCACCTCATTCGACGAGGAAAGGACCGACGATCCCTTCACCGGGAGTGACTCCTTTAGCAAAACTAGAAAAGCCTAAAAAACACTCCATTTCAAAATTCATTCGATCCTACAACGATATCAAGTTCATTACGCAATAGGTTTTCAGAAAAACCTGTCGTAGCCCTGCGTCATTTCAGATAAGTTGTATATAGTATTCGTGCTGCATTTGTTGGCTTTCGTCAAGGTGCAGTGTGCGGTAGCTATATGCTGCTTATCTGCCAGCATACGATGCGATTGGATTAGGGTAGTCGTGCGGCTTTGTTGGCTTTCGTCAAGGGTCGTGCGGGTGGGTTTAATTCGATCAAGAAATGTACGGGTTGAACTTGACTAGCGGGCTATGGTTTGTTGGCTTTCGTCAAGGTCATAGCACGTTAGGGGCAAAAGATTATCGGGAATTTCAAGTGTTGAAATTTGCAATGAGATTGCATACCTTCTATGAGATAGTTGGATCCCGATACCCGCTGCGAGTAAGAGTTACTCCTGGGAGAGTTTTATACATTACAATTAGCCGATCAAGTAGGTGTCTAGAAAGGTGTCAACGGGGTTACGCCTCTGGGAAAACGAGGTTTACATTAATTAGGTTCGTACGAAAGCACGGGGGACCTCCCTCAAAGTACCGACACTGGCCTGGCTGAAAGATTGGCGAACTTGTAGTGTGTAATTAATCCCGGCTAGTCTTTCCTTTTAGGGTTTGAAGGAAGATTTGATAAAAAGCAGTGGGAGCCATCCTGATTAGATAAAATAATAACCAATCTATTCTTGACAGAGCGCACGCTGAGTGTATTCTTCTCTCTCTCTCCTGGTAGCGACCATATCACGCCTTAATCAAGATAATAAAACAGATTATTGACCGAACCCGCTTGTTATACTGAGCTGGGGAACGTTGGTCCCGCTCCAACTTATAAATGTTATAAGACAGAGCAGGAAATTGGGGATTACCAGAATTCCCGTGCCGCCCAAACGAAGAGAGTACATGCTGATGCATCATCTTCGGGTGTGTTCATTATACAGAACTGTTTCTCAGTATCCTCTACGTCCTGGGTATGTGATACCAGATCAGGATCCCAGATATGTAATCTGTTACATAGGCCTACAGAAAGGTAAAGAACTGAGAACGGGTGATAAGTTTCATGAGGCAGAAAACGGGGCAAGAGTTGCAGCCAAGTCTGTTGGTCACTGTCACCCTGTATTACAAATACATTGATTCTGAACGAATGTTATTAGATACCGAACCTGTTATGCAAAATCATATCTGTTTCTTTATTAGTAAAGAAACGATAAAATTTTGTATTGTTGGACAATGTTTTGAACATTTCCTATATCAAAAGTTGATCGGTTCAGGCACGTTATCTAAAAGCATTAATGTTCTAAATCAAACTACAGTTCTTAGTATACAAAACACACACAAGAGGAAGAGTTCAGAAATGAACAAATCCTTCTTGAGGTATTGTAGACTAGGTCAGATCAATGCGACCCGACTGGCTAGAGTTACATATAGATGTATATTTAAATCAGTTTGAATTTACATCTTGTGAAACTCGCCAGTCATGTCACAAAGATAAGATGACCATAGCTCCGTTTATTGGAAACAGAGAAAGAGTTAGTGAACTCTTGGGATGATACATGTTGATGTATGTAAGGTCCCCTGTCTACACATGCCAGGACTGGTTCTTTATACTTCATTACGTTCTCTGATGATCTCTTTAGATTCAGACATATGTTCCTGTTGAAACACAAGTCCGAACCTTTTGAGATATTCACAGAATATAAGTTAGAAGTAGAGAACCAAAATACGGGTATAAGTATTATGTCCTATGATGAGATCAAGGAGGAGAATACTTGAGCACGGAATTCATGGACTATTCTAAAGGGGAATGAGATTCTCTCTCAGCATTACTCCTCTGAATACACCATAGCACGATGGTATATCGGGGCGGAGCAATCACACCCTATATGATATGGTGTGATCTATGATGAGTATTACTGAGTCACCTATTTCCTTTAGGGAGTTATGCACTTGAGAAGCTGCATACCTATTGAATAGGGTTCGAATCGAATCAGTTGCCTACCACTTCATATATGATATGGAAAGGGAAGAGCCCATATCTTAAGATTTGGGGTTGTCCGGCCTGTGTCTAAAAGCAAAATCCGGACAAGCTCGAAGCAAAGACTGTAATGTAGAACTGGAAATGTTCCAGCTATACGAACTACAGCAGATGATTTGATAGAGCCAAAGGATTCAGTAAATTCCAACGAACCTCAGCCTCTCCGCCGATCTAGTAGGGTTCCTCACCCACCTGAGAGATACTTCGGTTTCTCTATGACAGTGGGAGCGAGGAATGCATCATGAGATGATGACCCAACTAGTTTCGAGCTGGCCATCGAGAGTAGGACTCTGTAAGAATGGCTGGATGTTTAGCGATCTGAGATGGAATCCATATACACCAACAAAGTATGGACTTTAGTTGCTATATCTGAAGGGTTAAATCCCCATCAGGAGCAAGTATATCTTGAGAAGATTACTTGGTGTACATGGAAAAGTTGAGACTTTCAAAGCTAGAATTGTTAAAGGTTTTCGTCATCGACCAAGCGTGGATAATGATGAAACCTTTTCCAGTAGCTATGCTTAAGTCCATCCAGATCCTACTTGTCACGGCTACATACCATGACTGCGATATCTGGTGGTTGAGTGTCTTGACTGCTTTTCTAAATGATGATTTAGAAGAGAGCGTCTATAAGTACACAGCCAGAGGTCCTCGTAGACAGTGGGAGCAGCGGAAACGTGTGCAAGATGTTTTATATGATAAAGCAGGCATCGCGGAGTTGGAACATCTGTTTTGATGAATTAGTCAAAGAAGTTGACATCATCAAAATGGTAGATGAACCTTGTATAAACAAAAAGGTTGTAGGGAGTATGGTGACGATCCTCGTAGAGTACGTGGATGACATACTCTTGATAAGAAAAGAGTTTCTTATGCTACGCTCGGTCAATCTCCGCTTATCACTAGAATTCTCCATATAGGATCAAAGTGATACCTACTAAATCCTGGATTTTGGATCTATGAGATAGATTTAATTGGATGTTCGGATTCTCACTAGTTGTAGTGAGATGGTATCAATCGATCCTGGGGAGAATCACTGGAAGTGTTCCAGGGTGATAAAGACGACTGAATGTCAGTCACAGGCATTGTCTTTACCCTCAGTAAAGGGACGGTATGTTGGAAGAGTTCCAAGCTAGATACCGTGACATACTAGACGATAAAGGCAGGATACATCGCTACTTAAAGATGCTACCAAAGAGGCTGTTTGGGTATATAGGTTCATGAGATGAACTCTGTTCCTCCCATTGTGTGACAATGGAGTTGTGGCTTATGCCGAGGAACGCCGGTCCCATCAGTGATCCAGACATATTCTAAGGCAGTATCACCTGATCATGGAGATGGTTGATCTCCAGGGTGATCGAGGTTAGGAGAGTAGACTCAGAGGACAACACAGCGGATCCACTCACAAAGGCCTGTTCCCAGAGAGAGACTTTTATGGGATGGTTGAGTATGAGATACTGCAACCACTGCTATGGATGGCCCTAGTGCAAGTGGGAGATTGTTAGTTATATGTATGCCCTAGAGGCCATTACTGTACATAGGATGTATATTGTAGTGGATGCTGGGACATATATAGGGAGGACTTTCTTGCTCGACATGATAGTATGCTATCTGGTTACCCTTTACCTTAACGTGTATGCTGATTGTCTCTCTGTTACATGTTGGTAAAGCCCTTAGGATCTGTACTTGACTACCTGGACTATGATGCGGATCATACTAGTGGGGACATGGTAGTCCATAAGTACATCCTTCAAAGTCCCTAGTCGTGGGTGTATCGAGATGGGGCATCGATATACCAGAGTAGACTAGCGTATACCTTCTCGACCCATATAGATGGGCGATGGATGATCCCATATCCATCGGTGTTTGACATCAGAGATGATATACGGGTGCTCAGTGAAGACTGGGTACACTGGACGGACTCGCCGAGAACTCCCAGATGGTATTATACCTCACGTCAGATGGCAGTTCTCTGGTGACACTGGTACAGAGTAATCTGTTGACCCGAGATCGTCATAGAGTCTTGTGTGGTTCCCACTGTGCTTTGATTTCCATCTTACCACGTCCAAGAGGGCGTGCAAAACGGTGGTTTTTGGATACAGTCCCGAGTCACATGGAGGCAATGAGCGATAGGAGGGGATTCGTCTCTCCCGGTATAGGGAGTTGATGTTGTGCTGTGTTCGATTGGCTATAACAGGAAATCCCTGGCCAGGGCTGCTGAGATTTACTGGTAAGTGTTACCAGTAGTTTCTCGAACAGTTATAGACCTCATATCGACACGACTTATTGAGCTATTGGGGTCTGACGTTTACCACCCCTAGGCGAGATATGCGACATATCAGACGATCAGACCGGACTGTACGGTAGTGTTACTGGTCGGATTCACTGGAGTGTGAGCGGGCTTGCTCGTCGATCTTCAGATCGCTCAATACCCGGGTGGCCATTACGTTTAGCAGACTGCTTGCGGCTTGTGGGTGTTTGATATGATCATCACCTGCTGCCGGCGTATTGACGAGTCTTTAGAGTCCTACACAGAGGTTTCCTGGCTCAAGCGAAACGAAATAGGAGCGCATATGAGATATGTGCGGGACCGAGAATAATACGGTATGTGATACTATATTCGATTCTCACGATGTGACATTGATCGGTTATATGCGATATAGCCGGGTTATCGGATCAAGTGTTGATTCGATAGGTTGTTACTGATGATACCAGTCGGTTATGTGCGTCATGACCGGATCGTTAAATCAAGTGTTGATTTAATGATTTAATGCATGATTATATATTTGATATATTACTTTGCATTAACTAGTATCGGTTCACTTTAAATGGATTTTCTCGCTCGATTGTGCGCATTACATATGCGATATGATTTTGTGCACTTGTTTGTATCATGTTTGATGATGCAAGAATGCTAGGGTTTGTGTAATGAAGTAAACCTAAGTTAAATAAATAATTAGGGTTTTCTTTTATTCATTCATTTATCTTTTCATTTAGATTTAAAAGATAAATGAGAAAAAGAAAGCAAAAGGATTTCTTTCATGAAGCTTCATGAAGCTTTGACCATTCTAACCCTTTTGTCTTCATCTATTAAACCCTAACCATTTATTTAACTATGGTCAACTCTCTACACTTGACCATGGTAAAAGTTATGATAAGAATGGATTTTCTTTTCTATTTTAATTATTCTTATCATAATTAGCTTCTTCTTCCATTTTTCTTCAAGTGAAGAAAGCTTGCCCCATCAATGGCAAGTGATGGAAATGAGTGAGAAATCCAATTCTAAAGTCTACCCACTTCCTATTTCTTCATCCTCTACCTCTTGCCAAGTAGTTGAGTGTGTTTACTTCACAAGTTTCTTGACTTGGTGAAGTTGTGAGCTTGATCTAGCGATGCCTCGACGTAGATCATCTTCGGCATGGACATCGACGACCTAGCTTGCCCATTCTCCGACGAAGCCGACTCTAGAGCCCGGATTTGATTTGGACAGCGGAGACGACCTCGTTACGGAGCCGTGGAGGTGGAGGACCGGATCTACAAAGGTTGTATTTCCGTATTCCCAATAGTTAAATGTTAACTAGTTCTTTGTTCGCCTAGACATCTAGCAATCGATCCGTAGTTTAGGGTTTGTAGGCACCATAATTTTTGAAATTGCCATGGTTGATGGCTTGGGAGACCTCACTAGGGTGCCTAGGAACCCTACATGAAACACAAGTCCGAAACTTTTGAGATATTCACATAATATAAGCGAGAAGTAGAGAACCAATACAGGTATAAGTATTATGTCCTATGATGAGATCAAGGAGAAGAATACTTGTGCACGGAAATCCTGGATTATTCTAAAGGAGAATGAGATTCTCTCTCAGCATTACTCCTTCGTATACACCATAGCACGATGGTATATCGGGGCGGAGCAATAACACCATATATGATAAGGTGTGCTCTATGATGAGTACTACTGAGTTACCTATTTCCTTTTGGGAGATATGCACTTATGAAGCTGCATACCTATTGAATAGGGTCACAATCAAATTAGTTGCCTACCATTTCATATGTGATATGGAAAGGAAAGAGCCCATGACTTAAGCTAGTTAAGATTTGGGTTGTCCGGCCTATGTTTAAAAGCAAAATCCGGACAAGCTCGAGGCAAGGTCTGTTATGTAGAACTGGAAATGTTCCAGCCATACAAACTAGAGCAGGTGATTTGATAGAGCCAAAGGATTCAGTAGATTCCAACGAACCTCAGCCTCTCCGCCGATCTAGTAGGGTTCCTCACCCACCTGAGAGATACTTCGGTTTCTCTATGACAGTGGGAGCGAGGATTGCATCATGAGATGATGACCCGACTAGTTTCGAGCTGGCCATCAAGAGTGTGACTCTGTAAGAATGGCTGGATGCTTAGTGATCTGAGATGGAATCCTTATACACCGACAAAGTATGGACTTTAGTTGCTATATCTGAAGGGTTAAATCCCCATCAGGAGCAGGTATATCTTGAGAAGATTACTTGGTCTACATGGAAGAGTTGAGACTTTCAAAGCTAGACTTGTTAAAGGTCTACATCATTGACCAAGTATGGATGATGATGAAACCTTTTCTAAGTAGCTATGCTTAAGTCCATCCAGATCCTACTTACCACGGCTGCATACCATGACTACGATATCTGGTGGTTGGGTGTCTTGACTGCTTTTCTAAATGATGATTTAGAAGAGAGCGTCTATAAGTACACAGCCAGAGGGCCTCGTAGACAGTGGGAGCAGCGGAAACGTGTGCAAGATGCTTTATAGGATAAAGCAGGCATCGCGGAGTTGGAATATCTGTTTTGATGAAGTGGTCAAAGAGTTTGACATCATCAAAATGGTAGATGAACCTTGTATATACAAAAAGGTAGTAGGGAGTATGGTGACGATCCTCGTAGAGTACGTGGATGACATATTCTTGATAAGAAAGGAGTTTCTTATGCTACGCTCGATCAATCTCCGCTTATCACAAAGATTCTCCGTATAGGATTAAAGTGATACCTACTAACTCCTGGATTTTGGATCTATGAGATAGATCTAAATGGATGTTAGGATTCTCACTTGTCGAAGTGAGATGGTATCAATCGATCCTGGGGAGAATCACTGGAAGGGTTCCAGGGTGATAAAGACGACTGAATGTCAGTCGCAGGCATTATCTTTACCCTCAGTAAAGGGACGGTATATTGGAAGAGTTCCAAGCTAGATACCGTGGCATACTAGACGATAAAGGCAGGATACATCGCTACTTAAGATGCTACCAAAGAGGCTGTTTGGGTGTATATTGGTTCATGAGATGAACTATGTTCCTACCATCGTGAGACAATGGAGTTGTGGCTTATGCCAAGGAACGCCGGTCCCATCAGTGATCCAGACATATTCTAAGGCAGCATCGCCTGATCATGGAGATAGTTGATCTCCAGGGTGATCGAAGTTAGGAGAGTAGATTCAGAGGACAACACAGCGGATCCACTCACAAAGGCCTGTTCCCAGAGATAGACTTTCATGGGATGGTTGAGTATGAGATACTGCAACCACTGCTACAGATGGCCCTAGTGCAAGTGGGAGATTGTTAGTTATATGTATGCCCTAGAGGCCATTACTGTACATAGGATGTATATTGTAGTGGATGCTGGGACATATATAGGGAGGACTTTCTTGCTCGACATGATAGTATGCCATCTGGTTACCCTTTACCTTAACGTGTATGCTGTTCGTCTCTCTGTTACATGTTGGTAAAGCCCTTAGGATCTGTGCTTGACTACCTGGACTATGATGCGGATCATACTAGTGGGGACATGGTAGTCCATAAGTACATCCTTCAAAGTCCCTAGTCGTGGGTGTATCGAGACGGGGCATCGATATACCAGAGTAGACTAGCGTATACCTTCTCGACCCATATAGATGGGCGATGGATGATCCCATATCCATCGGTGTTTGACATCAAAGATGATATACGGGTGCTCAGTAGAGACTGGGTACACTGGACGGACTCGCCGAGAACTCCCAGATGGTATTATACCTCACGTCAGATGGCAGTTCTCTGGTGATACTGGTACAGAGTAGTCTGTTGACCCGAGATCGTCATAGAGTCTTGTATGGTTCCCACTGTGCTTTGATTTCCATCTTACCACGTCCAAGAGGGCGTGCAAAACGGTGGTTTTTGGGTACAGTCCCGAGTCACATGGAGGCAATGAGCGATAGGAGGGGATTCGTCTCTCCCGGTATAGGGGGTTGATGTTGCGCCGTGTTCGATTGGCTATAACAGGAAATCCCTGGCCAGGGTTGCTGAGATTTACTGGTAAGTGTTACCAGTAGTTTTTTGAACAGTTATAGACCTCATATCGACACGACTTATCGAGCTATTGGGGTCTGACGTTTACCACCCCTAGGCGGGATATGCGACATATCAGACGATCAGACCGGACTGTACGGTAGTGTTACTGGTCGGATTCACTGGAGTGTGAGCGGGCTTGCTCGTCGATCTTCAGATTGCTCAATACCCGGGTGGCCGTTACGTTTAGCAGACCGCTTGCGGCTTGTGGATGCTTGATATGATCATCATCTGCTGCCGGCGTATTGACGAGTCTTTAGAGTCCTACACAGAGGTTTCCTGGCTCAAGCGAAACGAAATAGGAGCGCATATGAGATATGTGCGGGACCGAGAATAATGCGTGTATGTGATACCGTATTCTATTCTCGCGATAAATATATCGAATGGTTGTATGCGATATAACCTAGTTATCGATTCAAGCGTTGATTCGATAAGCCGATATATTGTATACTAGTTGGTTGTGTGCGACATAACCGGGTCATTGAATCAAGTGTTGATTTAATGATTTAATGCATATTTATATATTTGATATATTACTTTGCATCAACTAGTATCGGTTTACTTAAGATGGATTTTCTCACTCGGATGGGCGCATTGTATATGCGATATACTTTTGTGCACTTGATTGTATCATGTTTAATGATACAAGTCATGCTAGGGTTCAAGTGTAAAGATTAAACCTTGGTTAATGAAATGGTTAAGGTTTATTATTTATTATTCATTTATCTTATTTAATTATCCTTTTTATTTTTGATAAATGAATAAAAGAAAAGAGAAAAGAATGGTGGCTAATTTTGTTCTTTAGTTGAAGCTTCATGAAGCTTTGTTCAAGTCAACCATTCTTATCTCATCCTTAACCCTAACCATTCCCACTAACCATGATTCATTCTCTACACTTGACTCTAGTTAAAATTATGATAAGAATTCATTTTTATTTTCTTATTCTTTTAACTTATCATATCTTTTCTTCTTCTTCTTCTTTGAACTTGAAGAAGAAAGCTTACCTCATCAATGGTGATTGATGAATTAGAGTGAGAAATCCAATTCTAAAGTTAACCCACTTCCTATTTCTTCATCCTCTACCTCTTGCCAAGTAGTAGAGTGTGTTTACTTCACAATTTTCTTGACTTGGTGAAGTCGGAGCTTGGTTTAGCGATGCCTCGACGTAGATCATCTTCGACATGGACATCGACGACCTAGCTTGCCCATTCTCCGACGAAGCCGATCCTAGAGCCCGGATTTGACTTGGACAGCGGAGAGGACTTCGTTGCGGAGCTATGGAGGTGGAGCACCGGATCTACAAAGGTTGTATTTCCGTTTTCTCATTAGTTAAGTGTTAACTAGTTAGTTTTTCGCCTAGACATCTAGCCGACGATCCGTAGTTTAGGGTTTGTAGGCACCATAAAATTTTAATATGGCATGTTCGATGCCTTGTGAGACCTCCTTGGGGTGCCTAGGAACCCTACAGAGTCCGTGGGGGACTATCACTTGGGATTGTCAGATGGACATGTTTTGGTTTTGCGTGATTGTTATTTTGTACCCAGTGCGACTTGTAATACCATATCTGTATCTTTAATGTCTAAAGAAGGTTATGATTTTGCATTTGTAAGCAATGTTATAAACATTCACCTTAATCATGTTCTGATTGGGTTGGGTACATTAAGCAATGGTATATACGTATTAAACCAACCACAGATTTTCAATGTCCAGAATACACACAAAAGAAAGTCTCCAGAAATAAATCATGCTTTCTTATTGCATTGTCAATGAGAGAAGGTTGACTAAGTTACATACAGAAGGATATTTGGATCCGTTCGAATATCAATCATATGCAACTTGTCAATCCTGTCTCAAACGAAAGATGAAAAAGACTCCGTTCACTGGACACGGAGTAAGAGCGAGCGAGCTCTTGGGCCTCGTACACAGTGATGTGTGCGGTCCAATGTCTACACATGCGCGAAGCGATTATTCTTACTTCATTACCTTTACGGATGACTTTTCAAGGTACGGATATGCCTTCTTAATGAAACATAAATCTGAAGCCTTTGAAAAATTCGAGGAATACAAGAATGAAGTAGAAAAACAAACAGGCAAAAGTATCAAGACACTGAGATCTGATCGAGGTGGTGAATACTTGAGTGCCGAGTTCCTGGATTACCTAAAAGAGAATGGAATTCTCTCTCAGCTTACTCCTCCATACACCCTATAACATAACGGTGTATCGGAGAGACGGAACCGAACCCTATTCGATATGGTACGTTCCATGATGAGTAACGCTGAGTTGCCGCGATCATTCTGGGGATATGCACTAGAATCAGCTGCATACCTTTTGAACCGAGTTCCAACTAAGACAGTGCCTACCACACCATATCAGATGTGGAGTGGGAAGAAACCCTATCTTAAGCACATTAAGACATGGGGATGTCCAGCTTTTGTCAAAAAGAAACATGCGGACAAACTCGACGCACGCTCAGTACAGTACAAGTTTGTGGGATATCCAAAGAACTCCAAGGGATATTTCTTCTATTGCGAAGAGAAACAAAAGGTTTTTGTTTCTCGTCATGCCTACTTCTTGGAAACTTAATTTTTGGAAAATCAGACAAGTGGGAGCGCAATAGAACTGGAAGAAATTCCAGAACCACAAACTATTACTGAAAGCTTAGTAGAACCAGAGGGTTCGAAAGAACAGGACATTCCTGCGCCGCTCCGCAGGAGTAGTAGGCAGTCTCATCCGCCTGAGAGATACTACGGTTTTCTCATAGACGGGGACAGAGAGGATTGCATCATTGATAATGATGAGCCGACTAGCTTCCAGCAGGCTATTCAGAGCATTGACTCGGTAAAATGGCTGGATGCAATGTAGACCAAAATGAAGTCCATGTACACCAACAAAGTATGGACTTTAGACGTTGCTCCAAAAGGGGTAAAACCCATAGGATGCAAATGGATCTTTAAGAGGAAGATTGGTGTAGATAGGCAAGTTGAGACCTATAAGGCTAGACTTGTTGCAAAGGGTTTTCGTCAAAGACCTGGTTTGGACTATGACGAAACCTTTTCTCCAGTGGCTATGCTCAAATCCATTCGGATCCTTCTTGCTATTGCTGCCTTCCACGATTATGAGATTTGGCAGATGGACATAAAGACCGATTTTCTAAATGGAAATTTAGAGGAGTGTGTCTATATGGACCAGCCAGAGGGTTTTATTCAGAGTTGGAGCAGCGGTAAGGTGTGCAAGTTGCTTTAGTCCATTTATGGACTAAAGCAGGCATCGCGGAGTTGGAACATCTATTTTGATGAGACGGTCAAAGATTTTGACTTTATCAAAAATCCAGATGAACCATGCATCTATAGTAAAAATGTAGCACGAATTGTCGTATTCCTCGTTTTATATGTGGATGACATTCTCTTGATAGGAAATGACGTTCCTATGCTACAATCTGTCAAAGGGTTCTTGTGACACAGGTTCTCCATGAAAGACCTGGGTGATGCCTCTTACATTCTGGGGATCCGGATCCATCGTGATAGATCCAAGAGGATATTAGGACTTTTAGATTCCAGGTATATCGACACCATACTGAAAAGATTCAGCATGGAAGATTCCAAGCGTAGTAATCTACCGGCTTGTCACGGGATCACCCTCTCCAAAGAGATGTCTCGCAAGACTGATTTGGAAAGGGATCGCATGTCTATTATACCCTACGCTTCTGCGGTAGGCTCTATAATGTATGCGATGTTGTGTACTAGACCAGATGTAGCTTATGCACTGAGTGTGGTAAGCCATTATCAGTCAAACCCTGGGGAGAAGCACTGGATAGCGGTAAAGAACATTCTCAAGTACCTGAGAAGGACTAAGGAGATGTTCTTGGTGTATGGCCGAAAAGACCTCCAGATCGAGGCCTTTACTGACTCCAGCTTCCAGAGTGACAAGGATGACTCCAAGTCCATGTCTGGTTATGTCTTTACCCTCAATAGAGGGGCGGTGTATTGGAAGAGTTCCAAACAGGAAACCGTTGCTGACTCGATGATGGAAGCGGAATATATCGCTGCTTCTGATGCCGCAAAAGAAGCCGTCTAGAAGAGGAAGTTCTTGACAGAACTTCAGGTGGTTCCGTCCATTATTGATCCAATACCTCTGTATTGTGACAACAATGGGGCTATAGCTTTAGCGAAGGAACCCAGATCCCATCAGAAGTCCAGACACATCTTAAAGCGGTATCACCTGATCAGGGAGATCGTGGATCGCCGGGAGATCGAGGTTCGGAGGGATGCTACAGAAGATAACACTGCAGATCCATTCACAAAGTCCTTACCCCAGACTCAGTTCGAGCGGCTGATCGAGATGATAGGTCTTCGATACGCCAGTATATAGCCTTAGTGCCAGTGGGAGATTGTTAGTGTATATGCCCTAGAGGCCATTACTGTATCATACTAGTTTGTATATTATTTGATGGAAGCTTGGGATATTCACAGTTGTATAGACAATCTTGCTCGAAATGGTAGTATGCTACTTGCTTTGTTTCTACTTTAATGTGTGCATGTGTTTCTTTTAGCATATCGCCTATACACATTAGTGGAGCATCTAGGATCTTTGCTTGATTACCAGCGTTGTGATGGAAGTCACACTAGTAGGGGCTACGTAATCTACAAGCACATCCTTATACAGGTCCCTAGTCGTAGGATTATCGAGACGGGGCATCGATACTCCGGAGTAGACTAGCGTATACGCTTCTCATCCCAGCAGGGGACATGGTCTGTCCCACAGCCGTCAGTACGTCGTACATGAGATAGTATGCGGGTGCTCATTAGGTTACGAGTATACTGGACAGGACTCGTCGGGAACTGTTGGTTGGTACTATACCTATCGTCAGTTATCTGTTCCCAGGTGACATGAGTACAGCTTAGTCCGCTGACTTGACACTGTCACTTTGCCTCGAGTGTGTTCCCACTGTTCTTAGATTGCTACCTTACCACGGCTCAAATGAGTCGTGCAAACCGGTAGCAGTTGGGTGCAGTCCCGAAGCACTTGGAGGCAGTGATGGTTAGACAGGATTCGTCTCTCCGGGTATTGAGGGTTGATATCGCGCTGTGTCTAGGAGAGCCATTACACAAAGTCCCTGGCCAGGGCAAGCGAGATATACTGGTAGCGTTTCCAGTGTTATCTCAGGGTGTTCTAGGCTACAATCCGACACGACTTGTACCGCTATTAGGGGACTGACGTTTACCACCCCCTAGGCCCGCTATGCGATACTCTCAGACGAACAGACCGGACTATACAGAGATTGTCACATTCAGGCTCAGTATGAGTTCGGATGGGTTCACCTCATCAGTCTTCTTATCGGCATCTACCTGGGGACCGTTACGTATAGCTAGTACCGCTTGCGGTTTGTGGTTAAACCCACTTCCAGCGTAGTGTCGAGTCTTTAGAGTCCCACACAGAGGGTTATTTGCCTTTGGGCAAAACAGAGTAGAGGTCGCTTGGTTTTGCGACGGGGTTCGTTCACATCCGCGCACTTGTGTACGTTTGGTGTCCGGACAGTTATTACTAGCGGGCTTTGGTTTAAGCCAGATCCTAGTATATGTTTTGGGATTGATTTTATCTCATTGTATTCGTGTTCCTCGGAACATGGATGCAAGTGTGTATGCACAGTTGACAGAGGCAGAAGCAGAGGATTCTCATTAGGGTTGATGACAGTTGTCTTTTTCCAAACCCTAATGAATATGTGAAATATAATTAATAATATTAATTAAAGAAAATTGTGTTATGGTTAGGGTTATTGACCATTTGACCTTGGTTGACTTGTTGACCCAAGTTGAAATATTGACTATCATCATTTCACACAAAAGATGCTCTTTGATCCTAGAAAAATTCATTAAATGTGAAATGATAATGGTCTTTTCAAATGAACCATCACCATTTTCTTTTAATTAATATTGTTAATTCATAATTCATATATATATGAGAATGGTTGATATTTTTCCCTCATTCTCTCGTGCTCATTCTCTCTCATCCTCTTCCTCTCTCTCAAAGCAATAATCTGTCATGAGTTGAGATCCATTTGCTTTTGAGATAAAATACCAAAATTCTTCTATACTCATCCTAAGGTTCTAGGTTTAGCAAACCAAGCACTTTAGTTACCTCTATTTTGAGGTAGGAGCTCAAGGTAGAGACCCTCGGGTGGATCTTTCTTCGGCAAGAGAAGGCGACGAGGAGGAACCATTCAACCCACTCCAAGGAGAAGAAGAGAAGGAGTTCAAGACTTAGGTATAACCCTCTAACCGAGTAGGTGAAACTTGTAGTTAGTTGCTAGGTTTTTGTTTAGCAAAGATCCCTTTTCCAAGTCCATGTTACCTTTCCCAAAAAAATCGTTTTTTACCGTTTCCACAACCCCGAAAGAACCGGGACGAGTAACGTGGACTTACAGTGTGTGCATGTGTGTGTGCGCCAACCTTTACTCTAGGGTTTCGTGACTAAGAAACTAAACTACAAGCACTTTCTTCCAACTACAATAAATCTAACCCATGGTCTCTAAAGCCTTTCTTGCTAAGTATTCACATCTCACAATAACACATATGTATATATATCATAAACGCATCCTACCCTATGAAATTGCCGAGGTGCTATACGCCATCCACCCGACTTCCCTCATAGATATAAATCTACTCACATTGATCCTCCCTTGCCGATGACAATGATGCCATGCTTTCCTCGTTGTCTGAAGTCCACGTGAAGGTGCCTACATATATAAACACATAATATCGTCAACAGAAATCGCGTACGAAAACCAAAACGGCACACGAATCACACAAAGGTTAAAACCTATGGTCTACGCATGCAAAAAAGAACCAAATAACCCTCGACATCGACGTACAAACACCAATCGATCGAGATAAAACACCCATATAAGAACTTAAGTCATGAACATTCATGAAACCAAAACCGAAACTCAGAAAACTTGCTACGGAATTTTGGTCAGGTGAATTGGGGATAAACAAATAGTACGGCGGGGTATTCTATGGGGTATGTGAGCTACAGAACCAATCCTAAATCTATCACCCACGATTTACCCGGCGAGATCAACCAAATTTCTGGCCTGGCCGGTTTTTAGGGCTTTGTTTGGGTTCGTATTCTCAGGGTGGTCTTCTAGTGTTAAATCTAGGTCAATATAGTTGCTTGTTTTTCTTGTAAAGGTCTCAGGTCACTCCAGATTTCCTGTAGGCATCACAACTACAAAACCGACACAGAAAGTATTCAATTCAAGTTTCATGGTCTAGGCTCTGGTTTGATCTAGGTTATTAACACTAAAGGAGGGTTGTAGTCACCAATTACACCTCAATTGCACCATCACAACTCAAGAATTCCCTAAACTTCATCTTGGAATTTTCAAGCATAACCAGACTACATCAACTTTACTCTAAACTACACTAGATCATTAGGAAATCTAAAAACTAAACTAGAAGTTTAGGATTTACCTCATTTGGCAACTCAAGAATTTTCTTGAGTTGCCCCAAGTGCTCAAATCCTTAACTTGTTTTGTCCACCATGCTTTTAGTGAGCTTGTGCAGAATTTTAATGAAGGGGATATAAGGTTTTGATATGTATTTGGGGGTGTTGTGAGGAGGTAGAGGAGGTGGAGAGAGAGGGCAGCCATGAAGGGGAGAAGGAGAAGAAGAATGATGAAAGTAGTGAATAATGAAGTCGAGGCTAAGGTCAAAGACAACCCCCCCCCCCTCTCTCTCATCCTCACCCAAGCCCATACCTCATGGTCTCTTGGTCACCCATCTCTCCAAAATGTCTCTAATTTAAAATCCTTTTTTCTTTTCCTTTTTTTAAAAGAAACACAAAACAATAACCATACACAAAAGAAAAATGAAGAATTAAAGCCATGGTCAATAGAAATGTAACAAGTATTATGCAACATATCATGTTGCATGTCATGCACATACTGTACTTAATGAAAAAATTAGTAAATACTAATCGAGTTTAGTAATAACCCACACACAATTAATTGTTTAATAGCTCATCAAATGCCCAAATCACATAAATACCTTCAAAACTAATAATTTATATAAATTTCCAAACTATCGGTATATAGCTATACCCTTTCATTAAAACCAATCCTTGTACTTAATAATATTCCTGAAATTTATACTTTTAAATATTTAAGTTCTTAAATAATATTTTATTTCCTCAAATGTTACAATCTCCCCCCTTAAATAAATTTGGTCTCCAAATTGAAATTTAATCCCCTCGAATACTAAAACATTTCAGCAAAGCAATCAAATTGGCGGGGCTATGAAACCTTAAATACTTAAGACACATCTTAGCGTAATGCATGCGCATGAAAAACAAGTATATAACTCAAAAACAAAACTCCGTCAAGTATCACGCAATCATCAGAGTTATGGTGAATATACCAATGTCAAAGTCCAATACGAAAACCAACATGATATACTCAAAACTATAACATGTACATAGTACGCATCGTTGTAAACTCGTCAAAACATCTGAAAAGAAATGCATGCCAATCCTTTTTCAAGTCGCTGTGCGATGCGCGTATCACGGCACAAGTAGCAGACGTTTATTGTAAGAAAAATAACTATAACTATATATATATATATATATCCAATGTTTAAGATACACGTCCCGCCGTTTTGAAATAATTTAGGAAGGTTTCCTTTGTAAAATGTTTTGTGTCATCTCAGACACATAGGAAAAATATTGAGACTGTAGCTCCTTTTTGGAAATCCCTTCGGTAACTATCGATACATGCCAAAACACCTAGGTACTGTTCTCGGAACAGTCCTGCTCGGTTACTAAAACAAATAGTAAATATCATAAAAACGTACTGATCAAAGGAAATCATAAGTATATGTAATAATGTCACGTGCGTCTGGGGCACACAGAAATCGAAATCAATGGATGTTCCATACATGTGCACAGAAACAAAATCTAAGTGCAACGGGTGTGCACAAAAATACTTGTCAAGGGCAATGGGTGTGCCTGACAACAATATCAGGTGCATCTGATTTGCACGAAGAATCCCGATTTAGTGTATCTGGTGTGCACAAAAATCACATCAAGCGCGCCAAGTATGCGCAAGAGTCCAAATCAAGTGCATAAGGTGCACGAAAACAAATATCGAATATCACAATCGAAATCGACGGTATAAAACATAGCTCAATCCAAATCAGGTATACTATGGTATATAATCTCACAACCACGTGCATCAGCAAGCACAAATCGAATCAAAGTACTAAAAGTGCATGAAAACTACACCGAAGGCATAAGCCAAATCACATACATACCATAGGCATAAAATCAAAATCAAACATCTTGAACGACATCAAATCGAAATCGAGTGCAACTGTGGTGCACGAAAACTCAATCATGCAAATAAATCGCCTAAAATAACGAAATCCAAAATGACGGACACGTGATATTCGAATCACCAAATCGTAAATCGTAAACACTGTAGTCGATATGTCCTACCTTCAAAGTCGAGAAGGTGTCGGTGCATCCAAAGCTAGCAGAGCAAGATATCTAATTACCTCCTGTTCATGGTCTGGTGCCTTGTGCCCTTAGGCTCTCATCTCTCACTGCAGATTGCTAGTTACATAACTCCTCGGTTCGATAGCCCAATATGGAATGATGACGGAAACAGTTCTGCTCCGGCACATCCTCTAAAGATCTCTAGCCAACTATCATGGTCACTCATAACATGTCTCGTCGATGATGCCGAACTCTGGCCTACTAGGTGTGCGTGATACGATCGATCCTGGGTCCAAGTCTTCTCGTATAGTATTCCAGAAAGATTTTTTCGAGGTCTCTCCCAAATATCGTTCCTGCCGAATGCTCGGAAGTTATCACCCTTTACTAAATCCATTTCTTGTTCCGGAACAGCTGCATACTCATCATGACTTCTTCTAAAAGATATATCCATATTCAACGCCTCTGCATGCGTATCACATCTCTAATGTTAACGGAGTGGAACAGCATCTCGTCAAAATCTCGTGCGAAGCTCTTACTCCACTTTTCTCTAACGTGGACTGATTCGGACTCGTCTCTTCGTAGCTATATGGACTGCGCTACAAACGGCTATACTCATACCTAGAGCCTCCCTTCTGAAACTACAAACTTGACAGCTCAACATCTTGTGGTAGGTATCTGTCCAACTACGCCCTTGGAAACTCCTCCAAATCATCGAAGGAATACTCTTCATTCGTCCGTTTTTCTATCGACTCTCAACGTGCCTGTATGAAGTCCTCTCTAGCTGAAATTAATCAATCTGATGACCCCGCATCGGGGTGTGCAAACGAACCACATGTCCTAGTCATTCATCCATGGATGACTAGCGATCTTCTATCATATCCCTAAGTATAAACTCATGTTGCAAAAGCTTCAAACATCTGGGGCAATATCTTGTCAGCCGCAGCAACAGCTGGCTCATTCGTCCACACGCTAAACAATGCCTCAATCCTCAAGAATAGACGATACATTAACGGTCATCACATTCTAGCCGGCCTCTAGCAGTGGCCCAATCCTCTGGTGCTGATCTGAACATTCGAGAAATCTTAGTAAAAACAATCCATCAAAATGCACACGTCACGAAAATCACAATAAAACGACATATCTATACAATTGTGTGTCACCGGAATTACGCCCTGGTCAGTCCTCTTCCAAAACGAGCTCATACCAACCGCAACTCTAGCCGCGGCTCTCTCTACCCGTGCAACCATGGTAACAGAAACCACCATCCGACGTCGATGAGGATAGATCAAAGGAACGAATAGAACACGGTGCAAACAAATGTACATCCTAAAGCTTCCTTAAGCGGAGTAGCGTGTCGTAAGTATGCCGCGGAACATACACACGGTATGCCACTCTACTTAAGTCGCATACTCCATCAACCACGATCAACCTACACGGCGAAAGTTCGGGTCTAATACCCCCTTGACCAAGTCTAAATTCCATATGGTCAAGCCTAGGTTCCGAATATATATATATGCAAGACTCCGCATAGTCAAACCTAGACTCGAACCATGATTAAACCTAGCGCTCTGATACAAACTTTGTCACGACCTGAAGGTACGGAACGTGACTAGCACATAAATTACAAAACGTCTAGAGGCGTAACGTAATCCAAGTAAGCCAAAGCCCAGAAATCTAAACCATTTAAAAAAAGAAGTGAAGGAATACTTATTTAAAAGTTAACATATAAATTCACTTTGAATGTCGCAGTAAGCATTTTTAAAAGCATCAAGTCTTTCCCAAAAATTTCGGCAGAGTTTCCTTTGAAAATACTGGCCCCAAACGGGGACAAACAAGAATATACATAAGTAATGAATAAAGGCATCCCCATGCGGGAGCTAGCTCTTCGCCAATTGGCGGAAACAACTACGCAAACAATACAAATATACAACGCCGAAGGCGAGGATCAAACTCAGGAAGAAAAGCCAACATCCTCCAGATAACCAGAGAAGAACAATAATAATACAAGCGCGCGACTCTAAGGTCGAAAGAATAAACAACTTGTTTTCTATGTCTATCAAATAATATAAGTCTGGTTGATGGAGTTTACTAAATACAACTGAAATAAATAAAAGTATAATGGTGGTCATGATGCAAGTGAACCCACCTACCCAATCAATCACACAAAAGAAGTGGTGTGCCAGCAAAGCCGCCAAGGAAACCTATACGGCAAAACCTGCAAGAAAATGTGGCACAACGGGGGTGAATTGCCAACTCGTGAGTAGAAAACATCACCGAGAAAAAATCGCATGTATGACTCTCTCCTAGGTCATTTAATAAAATACAAAATACTACAACAAGGGTGACGGCATATCATATGTGTGATATCAAAGTACTCGTGTCCATGTCAAGAGTAATAATATATCGATGCGTGACATGTATTAATGCAGCATCCAACATGTGTCCAGCAACGACACACAAATCATGTTAAAACCCGAGTGCCTAGCACCGGCACTCAAAACATCATGAAGTCCGTGTCCGACAGCGACACATAATACTCAAATCTCGGGCTCCGTCAGTCCGGATCGGCCTATGGGCTCCGTCAGTCCGGATTGGCCCATCACATCAAATCTCTCGACTACGTCGGTGTCCTCCAAATATCTGCCCCGCCCGATATCACCGGTAGGTAGTCTTCCCTTGCCGGGCTCATCGTCATCCCCACAAAACACTCTCGCTACGGGGTACCGTACCGGGTCCACCATGTACACGAAACAGTTCATCCTACTCCTCGAATTGGGTCGCAAAAACCAATAGAAATCAGGTAAACTCATAGTGGACGACACATACATCATATCATGAGAAAACTGCAACTTGTATTAAAAATGATAATGAGTTTATAAAATCCCTGTGGTTTTCCCCAAATCCAGAAACCTCATGGCAAATCCGAAATCCCAAAATCAGGAGTCAGTAAATAGTGAATACCGGCATAAAGCCCCACGATATTGCATAACAGAATGAATGTATAAATGCATGAAGTATCTAAGTAAGAAATGCAATATCTAAACTAGCATATAAAAGCAAGCGTACCAGTACAATGTTCAAACTTCCAGTTAGCAAATTATACCAATGAAGTAATGTTTTTCTAATGTGTACGTGACATGGAAATTACCGATGATGACATGTGTGAGCCGGCAAGCAAGTGTACGTGGAGCATACGCATCATCGGTAATGGTGCCGGTGTCCTGACAATAGGAGTTCATAATAACTAAAGAAAACACAGGTATAAGCATGCAATGCGATGAGAACAACATGAATAAACGGAAAATGATGTAGTAACAGCAACATTGAAGAATATACATTTCTATATAAGAGTCATACAGTTTTTGGTGTTTGAAATAGCACGAATTTTGGTTTTAGAAAAATAGGGGCTACGGGGTCTTTGAGAAAAGATACGTCCTTTGAAAAATCTGTATCCCTCTGCCTGTCTTTAAAAATACTCACGATTCGTTAGTTTTGAAAATAAGTATGATTCCAGCCCAGTCTAATATCTATCTAATCAACTACAGGACTAAACTTAGAGACTAGTCGAAAGGGTAACGAAATCTACCTAATGTCCGAGTCGATATATCAAGTAGCCGGCGATCCCGCCTCAATAGCGTCATGTACGGTAAAATACATAATACGACATTCTCGAGTCAAGAGTGTAGATCAATCATCATATCTATACCTCGTACGGTAAAATCCATCGTACGACATCCCAAAATTGAGGTACGGGTCAAATATCACATATACGTCATTATTCAGATATCCTGAATTAGGGGTACCGTTCTAAAGTCTAGTACATTTCAATACCATCAAACATATATCCTCGTGTGTATGAAAACACATCGCCCAACGATCCACTATAATATCATGCCGTATATCATATCACGACCCAATCACATATCACAATCTCACAGCATCATACCCGATCATATCGGCTCATCTCCAAGCATCATATACTGGGCTCATCATCCGTGTATACGTATATGTGTGTGTGTGTGTGTGTGTGTGTGTGTGTGTATATATATATATATATACACCAACGCATCCATATATATATACATACATATAAACATATACACCCAAAATCATATCACATGTGTACATGTGTGTGTGCGCCAACCATTGCTCTAGGGTTTCACGACTAAGAAACTAAACTACGAGCACTTTCTTCTAATTACACTAAATCCAACCCATGGTCTCCTAAAGCCTTTCTTGCTAAGTATTCACGTCTCACAATAACACATATGTATATACATCATAAACGCATCCTACCCTACGAAATTACGGGGGTGCTATACGCCATCCACCCGACTTCCCACGTAGATATACATCTACTCACATTGATCCTCGCTTGCCGATGAAAATGACGCCATGCTTTCCTCATCGCCCAAAGTCCACGTGAAGGTGCCTATATATATAAACACATAGTATCGTAAATAGAAATCGCGTACACAAACCAAAATGGCACACGAAACACACATAAGTTAAAACATATGGTCTACGCATGCAAAAAGAACCAAATAAACCTCGACATCGACGTAAAAATGCCAATCGATCGAGATAAAATACCCATATCAGAACTTAAGTCATGAACAATCATGAAACAAAAACAGAAACTCAGAAAACTTGCTCCAGATTTTTGGTCAGGTTAATTGGGGATAAACAAACAATACAGTGGGGTATTCTATGGGGTATGTGAGCTACAGAACCAATCCTAACACCATCACCCACGATTTACCCAGCGAGATCAACTAAATTTCCAGCCTGGCCGGTTTTTATGGCTTTGTTTTGGTTTGTTTTTTCAGGGTGGTCTTCTAGTGTTAAATCTAGGTCAATAGAGTTAACTTTTTTTTCTTGTAAAGGTCTCAGGTCACTCCAGATTTCCTGTAGGCATCACAACTACAAAACTGACACGGAAAGTATTCAATTCAAGTTTCATGGTCTATGCACTGGTTTGATCTAGGTTTTTAACACTAAAGGGGGTTGTAATCACCAATTACAGCTCAATTGCACCATCACAACTCAAGAATCCCCTAAACTTCATCTTGGAATTTTCAAACATCACCAAACTACATCAACTTCACTCTAAACTATAGTAGATCATTAGGAAATCTAAAAACTAAACTAGAACTTTAGGATTTATCTCATTTGGCAACTCATAAATTTTCTTGAGTTGCCCCAAGTGCTCAAATCCTTAACTTGTTTGGTCCACTATGCTTGTAGTGAGCTTGTGCATAATTTTAATGAAGGTGGTATAAGGTTTTGATGTGGACTTGAGGGTGTTGTAAGGAGGTGAGGGAGAGGGCAGCCATGAAGGGGAGAAGGAGAAGAAAAATGATGAAAGTAGTGAAGAAGGAAGTGGAAGCTAAGGTCAAAGACAACCCCCTCTCTCTCTCATCCTCATGTTAGTTATATGTATGCCCTAAAGGCCATTACTGTACATACGATGTATATTGTAGTGGATACTTGGACATATATAGGGAGGACTTTCTTGCTCGACATGATAGTATGCTATCTGGTTGTACTTTATCTTAACACGTACTATGATTGTCTCTATGTTACATGTTGATAAAGCCCTTAGGATATGTACTCGACTACTGGGACTATGATGAGATTATACTAGTGGGGCCACGGTAGTCAACGAGTACATCCTATAACTGTTTCTAGTCGAGAGTGTATCGAGAAAGGGCATCGATACACCAGAGTAGACTAGCGTACACGCATCTTGACCCATATGATGGGCGATGATGATCCCATATCTATCGGTGTTTGGCATCAAGGATGGTGCATGGGTACTCAGTAGAGACTGGGTACACTGGACGGACTCGCCAAGAACTCCCAGATGGTATTATACCACACGTCAGATGGCAGTTCTCCGGTGACACTGGTACAGAGTATTCTGTTGACCCGAGATCGTAATAGAGTCTTGTGTGATTCCCACTAAGCTTTGATTTCCATCATACCATGTCCAAAAGGGCGTGCAAAAAGGTGGCTTTTGGGTACAGCCCCGAATCATATGGAGGCAATGAGCGATAGGAGGGGATTCGTCTCTCCCGGTATAGGGAGTTGATGTTGTGCTGTGTTCGATTGGCTATTACTGGAAATCCCTGGCCAGGGTTGCTGAGATTTACTGGTAAGTGTTATCAGTAGTTTCTCGAACTGTTATAGACCTCATATCGACACGACTTATCAAGCTACTCGGGTCTGATGTATACCACCCCTAGGCGAGATATGCGACATATCAGACGACGAGACCGGACTGTACGGGAGTGTTACTGATTGGTTTCACAGGAGAATGTACAGGCTTGCTTGTTGATCTTCTGAGCGCTCAATACCTGGGTGGCTGTTACGTTTAGCTGACCGGTTGCAGCTTGTGGGTGTTTGATATGATCATCACCTACTGCCGGCGTATTGACGATTCTTTAGTGTCCTACACAGAGCTTTCTTGATTCAGGCAAAATGGAGTAGGAGCACATATGTGATATGTGCGGGACCGAGGATAATGCGATATGAGATACCGTATTCTATCCTCACGTTATTTTGATTTGAGCCGGATCATCGGATCAAGTGTTGATTCGATGAATCGGTACATGATATATTAGTCGGTTATATTCGATATAGCCGAATTGTCGGATCAAGTGTTGATTCGATAATTTAATGTATAATAATATATATGATATATTAAATTACATTAACTAATATAAGCTCATTAAAAGATTCTTTTTCTCACTCGGGTAATACATTGATATATATGTGACATATGTTAATTGTATTATTTTCTTTTGTTTCAATAAATATTATATATGTGATATATAATATTGTAACAAGTTATGATAACTAATGCAACATGATTAGTGGAGATTAAACAAGGTTTGGGTTTGATTTGGGTTAGTCCATTCATGAACCTTCTAGAAGGTTTTCTTTTGTTTTGTGCTAAGATATTATGTTTGATATTTTAGTGACTCATGGTTAACTCAACCCAAACCTTTCACCCTTGGTTAATTCTCTACATTGGTTAGCCTTTTCATTTAGCAACCATGGTTGCATATGTTATTATTATTACAATTCATTATTCATCACAAAAGGATTCTTCATTTTCTTCATTGAGTTCTTGAAGAGAAGCTTTCTAACTTTTTCTTTAGTGATGAAAGTGAGCGAGAATAAGAAAACAAATGAGAGCAAAAATCCTACTTCATCATCCTCATCTACCCTTTCCATTTAGATGAAGCTGTTCACTTCATTTTGTGAGTGAGAGCTTGTGTTAATGAAACTTCAAGGTAGATCATCTTTGTTATCGAAGATCGGAAGCAAGCTTGCATCTTTCTCTTCGTGGAGCTTCTCGAGAGTCCGGAACATGATGATCGCAGCGAAGGGACCTCAACATGGAGCTTAAGAAGTGAACGACCAGATCTACAAAGGTTGTAATCCCTCTCACTTAGTGTTAAAGTATTTAATATGCTTGTTTCCGCCTAATCTCTAGTTTAAGATCTTGGTTTAGGGTTGTTCGGCACGGCTAAATTTTAAATCGGGCATGGTTGATGCCTTATAGACCCTTGTGAGGGTGCCTGGTAACCTTACACCTCACCCAAGCCCATACCTCATGGTCTCTTGGTCTCCCATCTCTCCAAAACGTCTCTAATTTAAAATCCCTTTTTCCTTTCCTTTTTTATAAGAAACACAAAACAATAACCATACACAAAAGAAAAATGAAGAATTAAAGCCATGGTCAATAGAAATGTAACAAGTATTATGCAATATATCATGTTGCATGTCATGCACATATCGTACCTAATGATAAAATTAGTAAATACTAATCGAGTTTTGTAATAACCTATACACAATTAATTGTTTAATAGCTCATCAAATGCCCAAATCACATAAATACCTTCAAAACTAATAATTTATATTAATTTCCAAACTATTGGTATATAGCTATACCCTTTCATTAAAACCAATCCTTGTACTTAATAATATTCCTGAAATTTATACTTTGAATTATTTAAGTTCTAAAATAATATTTTATTTCCTGAAATGTTACACTACCACGGCTCTACTGAGTCGTGCAAACAGGTTTTGGTTGGGGTACAGTCCCAACCCACATGGATGCAGTGAGCGATTGTTGGGGATTCTTCTCTCCCGGTATAGAGAGTCGATATCGCACTGTGTTCGATTGGACAGCACCATAAGACCTTAGCCAAGGCAGCTGGGATTTACTGATAGGTTGATCAGTAGTTTTCCGGATTAGTCCTGAGCCACATCAGCATGAAATATCGGGTTATTAGGGTCTGACATTTTCCACCCCCTAGACCCGGTATGCGATACTCATAGACGAAAAAACTAAACCGTACAGAGATTGTCACAGATAGGCTTAGTAGGATCCGAATGAATTTGCTCATCGACCTTCCTTTTCGACAGGTACCCAGGTTGCCGTTACGTACAGCTAGTGCCGCTGACGTGCTTGTGATTATAAATTTATCCACTAACTCACTGCCGGTGTACTATCGAGTCTTTAGAGTCCCACACAGAGCGTTTCCCTGGTTCAGGAGAAATGATGTACTAGCCGTATTGGTTACGTACAGGGTTCCGATCGAATGATTATACAAGTTACCTGGATTTTCGATCAGACAGTTGATAATACAAGCTGGCTGGGGATTGAGCCGGATTATTAAATCATATATTGATTTAATAATTTACATATATGTATTTCGATATATATATTCTAGTATTATGTTCTTTGTGTTTTTTTGGTTATTCGTATTTTGATACGAATATAGGTATGTATATATTGTAGAGTGTAAATATTTATACGGAAAACATTCTAGAAGATGGACACCTCATTTTAGATTTACCCATTTAGCTTTAAATGGAAAATGAGGTGTAAAATTGGTAAGGGGAGTATGGTGAGAGCCATGCTTCAATAGTTTTGACAAATGAATTGAAAATTCATTTACTCAAACTAATGAAGCATGGTTGGATTTTTTATATTGGAGAAATGATTTTACACAACCATAGATGATCTTTTTCTCTCTCATGGTTTCTCATTCTCACCATTTGTATCACTCTCCTCACTGGTTCTTAAGCTTCTCCACCTTCATCTTCAACCTCCTCTCTACAATCTCATGTGTTGAAAATCAAGAGAGGAAGTGAGATAGAAACACACTTAGAACCATACACTACATCCTAGACTCTTTAGATTAGCAATCTAATGTCTCTCGTTGCTCCACTAGACTATTAGTGTGGAGCTAGAGCCATGGATCACATCCCTCCGGTAGATCATCTTCGACGGAGGAAGTCCGACGATCAAGCTCGATCCAGGATGTCTCAAGGAGCAAGGAAAGGCGATCAAGTTTGTTCAAGGAGAAAACGAAGAGGATAGAAGACCGAAGGACATGGATCTTTAGGTGAGACATTTCTATCATAGTAGATAGATATCCTCTTTGATAGCTAGTTTAGGTTTATGGTAGATTCTGAAATGGTTTTTTCTACCGCCGATTTTCAAACCATATAAAAAAATTTCCGCAACGGCCACAGTAGATGGTTAGGACGCTAGGAAATCCCAACACGTATCATAAATACAGACACATCTTGATACAGTATCACCTGATCAGGGAGATCGTAGATCACCGAAAGATTGAGATCCGGAAAGTAGATACAAAAGACAACACGGCGGATCCATTTACGAAGGCCCTCCCTCAAGCGCAGTTCGAGCGGCTTTTTGAGATGTTGGGTATATGATGCGCCAAAAACTGGCCCTAGAGAAGACGTTGGGTGCTCGGTACGCCAATTACAGGACTTAGTGCAAGTGGAAGATTGTTGGATATGTATGCCCTAGAGGCATGTATTGTATAGGATACTAGGGATATGTATGTACATGACAATCATACTCAGTTATATATAATATATTATTTGAGTTTTATTTATCTTAATATGTTTATTTCTTTTGTTGCTTTATATTGTTTACACATATTGATAAAGACTCGATACAGTAGTATACTATTATGGTTTGAATTTATCTTAATATATGCATATGTTATACTCAATATCACATATAGCTGATACATGTTGATAAAGCCCGTAAGATTTTTTGCTTGACTACCAGCGTTATGATGGCGATCATGCTTATTTGAGCTGGATAGTCTATAAGCACATCCTTAAAGGTCCCAAGTCGCAGGAATATTGACACCGGGCATCGACATTCCAGAGTAGACTTGGGTATACATTTCTAGACCGTGACAAAGGGCGATGGTTGGTCCCACAGCCATTGGTGTGTACTTAAGATTGTATACAGGTGCTCACTGGGTGAGTACACTCGACGGACTTGCCGAGAACCTCTAGATGATATTATACCTATCGTTAGATAGCGGTTCTCAGGTGACATGAGTATAGGTTAGTCTTTGGGCTTAAGATCATCATTTGTCTCATGTGAGTTCCCACTGTGCTTTGATTTCTAGCCTACCACGGCTCTACTAATTCTTTCAAATGGGTTTTGGTTGGGTACAGTCCCGAACCACATGGAGGCAGTGAGTGATTGTTAGGGATTCTTCTCTCCTGATATTGGGAGTCGATATCGCACTGTGTCCAGTTGACTAGGACCATAAGACCTTGGCTAAGGGAGTTGAGATTTACTGATTGTTAGATCAGTAGTTTCTCGGATTGGTCCTGAGTCAAATCAACTCGACTTATCAGATCAGTAGGAGTCTGACATTTACCACCTATAGACCCGGTATGCGATACTCTTTGATGAAGAGACCGGACTGTACAGAGATTATCACGGATAGGCTCAGTAGAGGTCCGGGTGAACTTGCTCGTCGCTCTTCTTTTCGATAGGTACCTAGGTAGCTATTACGTATAGATAGTGCCGCTGATGTGCTTATGGTTAAACTCACTGCCAGCGTACTGTCAAGTCTATAGAGTCCCACATAGATGGTTTCTCTGGTTCAGGCGAAATGATGTGGTGGCCGTATGTTTATACGTGCAGGGTTCCGATCGAATGATAATACTAGACGGCTTGGGATTAAACCGGATTATTAAATCATGTATTAATTTAATAATTTACATATACATATTTCGATATGTATATTGTTGGATATGTATGCCCTAGAGGCCATTATTGTATAGTACTAATTTGTATAATACATTTTGGAAGCTTGGGATATATACACGGGTTTACGACAGTCTTGCTCAATATAGTTGTATGCTACTTGGTTTGTATCTATCCTAATATATATATATATATTATATATATATATATATATATATGTTTCTTTTAACATATCGCTAATACATATTGATGGAGCCTTTAGGATCTTTGCTTAACTACCGGCGTTGTGATGGCGATCACACCAGTGGGGGCTGGGTAGTCTATAAGCACATCCTTATACAGGTCCCTAGTCGTAGGATTATCGAGACAGGACATCGATACTCCAGAGTAGACTGGTGCATACTCTTCTCATCCCAGCAGGGGAAATGGTCTGTCCCACAGCCATTAGTACGTCGTATTGGAGATAGTATGCAGGTGCTCGTTAGGTTACGAGTACACCGGACAGGACTCGTTGGGAACTGCTGGTTGGTACTATACCTATCATATGATAGCAGTTCCCAGGCGACATGAGTACAGCTTAGTCCGTCGACTTGACACTGCCACTTCGCCTCGAGTGTGTTCCCACTGTACTTTGATTACTACCCTACCACAGCTTAAAGGAGTCGTGCAAACAGGTAGTACTTGGGTGCAGTCCTGAAGCACTTGGAGGCAATGGTGGTTAGACATGATTCGTCTCTCCCGGTATTGGGGGTTGATATCGCGCTGTGTCTGGAGAGCCATTATACAAAGTCCCTGGTCAGGGCAAGCGAGATTTACTGGTAGGTGCCCAGTAGCTTCTCAAGGTGTTCTGGACTACACTCCGACACGACTTATACCGCTATTAGGGGTCTGACTTTTACCGCCCCTCTAGGCCCGATATGCGATACTCTTAGACGAACAGACCGGATTGTACGGAGATTGTCATACTCAGGCTCTGTAGGAGTTCGGATGGGTTTTCCTCATCGGCCTTCATATCGACATCTACCTGGGGACCGTTACGTACAGCTAGTGCCGCTTGCGGCCTGTGGTTAAACCCACTGCCAGCGTAGTATCGAGTCTTTAGATTCCCACACAGAGAGTTTTCCTGCACTGGGCAAAAGGTGTAGAGGACGTATGGTTTTACGGCAAGGCTTCGATAACTTACATGCACTTGTGCGTGTATGATGTTCGGGCGGATGATACTGGTGGGTTTTGGTTTATGCCGGATCCTATTATTGTATAAATGGATCGGTTTTGTCTCTTGGTATTCGTATTCTTCGGAATATGAATGCGGGTGTGTATGCACGGTTGTGAGGAACGAAGAAGGAGATGCCTCATTAGGGTTTGACTATTGACTTGATTAGAACCATTATGAGGTGGTGAAAAATGTTTACTAATCCTTTTTAGTGATAATTGTGTCATGGCTAATTAGTGTTTGACCATTTGACTTGTTGACTTATTTTGACCTAGATATTTTTGCTAAGCATAAGATATTTTCTTGCTTAGCATTAAATGAGACATGATAGTGGTCAAATCAACTTAGCCATCATACTTTGTAGTTTTGAGATGGATTTCGGATTCGTTCGGGTTTCAAATTCCGTCTAGACTTCGCCTAAGGCTCTAGCTTGGCTCTGATACCACTGTAGTTTTGAGATGGATATCCTATACGTCCTGGGTATGTGATACCAGATTATCTCATCCTTAACCCTAACCATTCCCACTAACCATGATTCATTCTCTATACTTGACCATGGTTAATTTTATGATAAGAATTCATTTTCTTTTCTTTTTCTATTAACTTATCATATATTTCTTTCTTCTTCTTCTTCCTTGCTTCAAGTGAAGAAAAGCTTACCTCATCAATGGTGATTGATGTTTTTGAGTGAGAAATCCAATTCTAAAGTTAACCCACTTCCTATTTCTTCATCCTCTACCTCTTGCCAAGTAGTAGAGTGTGTTTTCTTCACAAGTTTCTTGACTTGGTGAAGTCGGAGCTTGATTTAGCGATGCCTCAACGTAGATCATCTTCGGCATGGACATCGACGACCTAGCTTGCCCATTCTCCGACGAAGCCGACGCTAGAGCCCGGATTTGATTTGGACAGCGGAGAGGACTTCGTTGCGGAGCTATGGAGGTGGAGCACCGGATCTACAAAGGTTGTATTTCCGTATTCCCTTAGTTAAGTGTTAACTAGTTAGCTTTTTCGCCTAGTTTTCTAGCGAACGATCCGTGGTCGGGTCTCTCGGCACCTAGATTTTTTGAAGATGGCATGTTCGATTCCTTGTGAGACCTCATTAGGATGCCTAGGAACCCTACAGTGGTATCAGAGCCTAGCTAGAGCCTTAGGAGAAGTCTAGACGCGATTTGAAACCGGAACGAACCCGAAACCAACTCCAAAATGTGCTCTCTGTACTTTTTCTAAAAACAGTGATTTTTCATGATTAAAAATATCCAGAGAAATAAGCAGGAAAATATAAGAATTACGGCGCAAAATTGGGGCCATGAACAGTGTATTGTAGCGCGGATCCGCGGCATATTCCTTCATTAGGCGGCGGATTAGCGGAACAATGATGATGTCATCCTCCAAGATCTGCACAGTAACTCTTATTATTTTATTATGGATTTTCTGGGAATTTTTAAAACTGTTTCAAGAGTTGAATTTTCTGCAGTTGTTTTGGGGATTCGGTGTTTCGATCGGGGTATCAAATTTCGTCTTTGTGGCTTTCCGGATAAATTTTAGAATATGTTAAAAAGTTCGACCGGATATAAATACCCAATTTTTCCCCTGTCGGGAAATTTCCAAGTGTTGGATTTTTCCGTAGTTTAACGACGTTCTAAGTAGTGCAAGTAACTCGATGGACCCTCTAGAAGACAACAAACCTTAACTCGATTATGTGACCGTCTTGAACTGCCCTTTGAACCTTCGGGTTTGGGGCAGTACGGCGTGCCACATGTGAGGCGTTGGCTTGACCCTTCTACGGCTGGACCGTCGGTACTGAGGCACGAACTGAATGTTGTTAGACTTATTTCATGTGTTGAGCTGTATCGGGAAAACTTGGGTGTTCGAATATTCAATCGGAAAGTTTAACATTTTCTATTTATCCGGAATGGGATACAATAATTGGAATTCACAAAAGTTATGAGATAACTGAATGAATATTATAAACATAGCAGTTTAGTCTCACTTGATCGGTTGCCACGGAATTTTGATGTGATCAAAAGTCCGTCGCAATCACGTAGCGTACGCGGATACTCGCCGGGTAAACTTAATAGACAGCCTCACCCCATAGCCCCGACCAAGTGACTGTAGGAGAACCCCGTCGTCGAAAGCATCCGTTCGGGTGCTCGCGGCAGCGGTGTTCCGCCTTGGTGCACTTCGTCGACGGTATTGGGGGTGTGGCCGTCTACTGAAGTTTGCGACGAGTTTGGCTTCTTACCATTAGGCTTTGGCTTTGGCTTCGATCAGGATGTCGGGAATCCTGTTGAATTGCCCGACTTGGTATTGAAAAGTGTTTTCGATTTTGAGACTAAAATGCGGGGTTTATAATTGTTAGGCATGCGATGTCTAAGTAATTCATTTGGTCAGGCATGCGATGTCTGAGCAGGTTGCGGATTCCAACTGTTGTAGTTTTACACTTTCTTTTCTGTGACCGTAAGTGTAATATGTGATATCGCCGGTTTCGTTGCTATATGTCAACGACAATTGGGATGGACATATTTACTTACGTTGATGACATGTGATGTTATGTGTTGCTGGATATGTTATATTGGATCGTCGTGTTTGAATAGCCGGGGGTTTTTATGTGAGATGAGTGTTTTTCATTTTCATTCATGTAAAAACTTGTATGTAATATTCTTTTATTGGGGCGCTTCCAGGTTGCGGAAGTAGTCACCGTTTGTATATTATTTACTTTTTCGCACTAGGATAGACCCAAGGAGGGGAGCACAAGTAACCGGGTTCTGGAGTCCAGTGGGAGACCAACTTGAGGAGTCGAGTCCGGGTCTCCTAACTCTAGAATTGGTAGGGTTGCTTGCCGCTCTCGTAGGGGTCTAGGGGTGTGGGTTTGGCTATTCATCACGACCGTGGAATCCGTGTTTTATACTGGCTCGTATTGAAAACACGGACGTCCTAGTATATCCAATATTTCATATGATTCTTCTGCTGCGATATCTGTGATGTGATCATGTGATGTTCTGTGATAGATACAGTATATAATATATATGATATATTATATAGACGTTACTTATGTTTTACACCCGTGCTAGCCCTGCCCGGCTCTGCCGTTAGTTACCTAACCTAACGATGCACGAGGGGACATCGAGGCGAATGCGGATGGCATAAGTGTACGTCGAATTTATCTGTGATGTTTAGGTACTTAAATGATGGGACTTCATTAATGTGATTAATGAAATAAAAGAAACCTAAGATGTTGTAGAATCGAATTTCAAAATAAAACAGGTAGCTACAGTTCTTGCTTTGCATAGCGGTATATGAGATATATCCTGCACCTTATTCGATGAGGAAAGGACCGAGATCCCTTCACCGGGAGTGACTCCTTTAGCAATAACTGGCAGATGCTACACACTCGGTTTTTCTTTTGATTGCTTTTAAGAGTTTTTGCTTTGCACAGTGATATATATGATATATCCCGCACCTCATTCGACGAGGAAAAGACCGACGATCCCTTCACCGGGAGTGACTCTTTTAACAAAACTAGAAAAGCCTCAAAAGCACTCCATTTTAAAACCATTTTATTCTACAACGATATCAAGTTCATTACGCAATAGGTTTTCAGAAAAACCTGTCGTAGTCCTCCGTCATTTCAGATAAGTCCTATTTAGTATTCGTGCTACGTTTGTTGACCTCCGTCAAGGCGTAGTGTGCGGTAGCTAACTAGTATTTATCTGTTTATGCATATGATGCAGATTGGGTTAGGGTAGTCGTGCGGCCTTGTTGACCTTGTCAAGGGTCGTGCGGGTGGGTTTGATTCAATCAAGAAATGACGGGTTGAACTTGACTTGCGGTCTATGGTTTGTTGACCTTGTCAAGGTCATAGATCGTTCGGGGCAAAATATTATCGGGAATTTCAAGTGTTGAAATTTGCAATGAGATTACATACCTTCTATGAGATAGTTGGATCCCGATACCCGCTGCGAGTAAGAGTTACTCCTGGGAGAGTTTTATACATTACAATTAGCCAATCAAGTAGGTGTCTAGAAAGGTGTCAACGGGGTTACGCCTCTGGGAAAACGAGGTTTACATTAATTAGGTTCGTGCGAAAGCACGGGGGACCTCCCTCAAAGTACCGACACTGGCCTGGCTGAAAGATTGGCGAACTTGTAGTGTGTAATTAATCCTGGCTAGTCTTTCCTTTTAGGGTTTGAAGGAAGATTTGATAAAAAGCAGTGGGAGCCATCCTGATTAGATAAAATTATAACCAATCTATTCTTGACAGAGCGCACGCTGAGTGTTTTCTTCTCTCTCTCTCCAGGTAGCGACCATATCACGCCTTAATCAAGATAATAATACGGATTATTGACCGAACCCGCTTGTTATACTGAGCTGGGGAACGTTGGTCGCGCTCCCACTTATAATTGTTATAAGACAGAGCAGGAAATTGGGGAATACCAGATTTCCCGTGCCGCCCAAACGAAGAGAGTGCATGCTGATGCATCATCTTCGGGTGTGTTCATTATACAGAACTGTTTCTCAGTATCCTCCGCATCCTGGTATATGATACCGGATCAGGATCCTAGATATGTAATCTGTTACATAGGGCTACAGATAGGTAGAGAACTGAGAACGGGTGATAAGTTTCATGAGGCAGAAAACGGGGCAAGTGTTGCAGCCAAGTCTGTCGGTCACTGTCACCCTGTATTACAAATACATTGATTCTGAACGAATGTTATTAGATACCGAACCTGATATACAAAATCGTATCTATCTCTTTATTAGTAAAGAAATGATAAAATTTTGTATTGTTGGATAATGTTTTGAACATTTCCTATATCAAAAGTTGATCGGTTCAGGCACGTTATCTAAAAGCATTGATGTTCTAAATCAAACTACAGTTCTTAGTATACGGAACACACACAAGAGGAAGAGTTCAGAAATGAACGAATCCTTCTTGAGGTATTGTAGACTAGGTCAGATCAATGTGACCCGACTGGCTAGAGTTACATATAGATGCATATTTAAATCAGTTTGAATTTACATCTTGTGAAACTCGCCAGTCATGTCACAAAGATAAGATGACCATAGCTCCGTTTACTGGAAACAGAGAAAGAGTTAATGAACTCTTGGGATTGATACATGTTGATGTATGTAAGGTCCCCTGTCTACACATGCCAGGACTGGTTCTTTATACTTCATTATATTCTCTGATAATCTCTCAAGATTCAGACATATGTTCCTGTTGAAACACAAGTCCGAACCTTTTGAGATATTCACAGAATATAAGTTAGAAGTAGAGAACCAATACGGGTATAAGTATTATGTCCTTTGATGAGATCAAGGAGGAGAATACTTGAGCACGGAAATACTGGACTATTCTAAAGGAGAATGAGATTCTCTCTCAGCATTACTCCTCTGCATACACCATTGCACGATGGTATATCGGGGCGGAGCAGATGCACCCTATATGATAAGGTGTGCTCTATGATGAGTACTACTGAGTTACCTTTTTCCTTTTGGGAGATATGCACTTGAGAAGCTGCATACCTATTGAATAAGGGTTCCAATCAAATCAGTTGCCTACCGTTTCATATGTGATATGGTAAGGGAAGAGCCTATCTCTCAAGTTAGTTGAGATTTGGGGTTGTCCGGCCTATGTCTGAAAGCAAAATCCGGACAAGCTCGAGGCAAGGTCAGTTATGTAGAACTGGAAATGTTCCAGCTATACAAACTACAGCTGATGATTTGATAGAACCAAAGTATTCAGTAGATACCAACGAACCTCAGCCTCTCTGCCGATCTAGTAGGGTTCCTCACCCACCTGAGAGATACTTCGGTTTCTCTATGACAGTGGGAGCGAGGATTGCATCATGAGATGATGACCCAACTAGCTTCGAGCTGGCCATCAGGAGTAAGACTCTGTAAGAATGGCTGGATGCTTAGTGATCTGAGATGGAATCCTTATACACCAACAAAGTATGGACTTTGGTTGCGATATCTGAAGGGTTAAATCCCCATCAGGAGCAAGTATATCTTGAGAAGATTACTTGGTGTACATGGAAAAGTTGAGACTTTCAAAGCTAGACTTGTTAAAGGTTTTCGTCATCGACCAGGCGTGGATAATGATGAAACCTTTTCCAGTGGCTATGCTTAAGTCCATCCAGATCCTACTTGTCACGGCTACATACTATGACTACGATATCTGGTGGTTGGGTGTCTTGACTGCTTTTCTAAATGATGATTTAGAAGAGAGCTTCTATAAGTACACAGCCAGAGGGCTTCGTAGACAGTGGGAGCAGCGGAAACGTGTGCAAGATGCTTTATAGGATAAAGCAGGCATCGCGGAGTTGGAACATATATTTTGATGAAGCGGTCAAAGAGTTTGACATCATCAAAACGGTAGATGAACCTTGTATATACAAAAAGGTAGTAGGGAGTATGGTGACGATCCTCGTAGAGTACGCGGATGACATACTCTTGATAAGAAAGGAGTTTCTTATGCTACGCTCGATCAATCTCCGCTTATCACAAAGATTCTCCATATAGGATTGAAGTGATACCTACTAAATCCTGGATTTTGGATTTATGAGATAGATCTAAATGGATGTTAGGATACTCACTAGATGTAGTGAGATGGTGTCAATCGATCCTGAGGAGAATCACTGGAAGGGTTCCAGGGTGATAAAGACGACTGAATGTCAGTCACAGGCATTGTCTTTACCCTCAGTAAAGGGACGGTATGTTGGAAGAGTTCCAAGCTGGATACCGTGACATACTTGACGATAAAGGCAGGATACATCGCTACTTAAGAAGCTACCAAAGAGGATGTTTGGGTGTATATTAGTTCATGAGATGAACTACGTTCCTACCATTGTGAGACAATGGAGTTGTGACTCATGCCGAGGAACGCCGGTCCCATCAGTGATCCAGACTTATTCTAAGGCAGCATCGCCTGATCATGGAGATAGTTGATCTCCAGGGTGATCGAGGTTAGGAGAGTAGACTCAGAGGACAACACAGCGGATCCACTCACAAAGGCCTGTTCCCAAAGAGAGACTTTTATGGGATGGTTTAGTATGAGATACTACAACCACTGCTACACATGGCCCTAGTGCAAGTGGGAGATTGTTAGTTATATGTATGCCCTAGAGGCCATTACTGTACACAGGATGTATATTGTAGTGGATGCTGGGACATATATAGGGAGGACTTTCTTGCTCGACATGATAGTATGCTATCTGGTTGAACTTTACCTTAATGTGTATACTGATTGTCTCTCTGTTACATGTTGGTAAAGCCCTTAGGATGTGTGCTTGACTACCTGGACTATGATGCGGATCATACTAGTGGGGACATGGTAGTCCATAAGTACATCCTTTAAATTCCCTAGTCGTGGGTGTATCGAGACGGGGCATCGATATACCAGAGTAGACTAGCGTGTACCTTCTTGACCCATACAGATGGGCGATGGATGATCCCATATCCATTGGTGTTTGACATCAGAGATGATATACGGGTGCTCAGTAGAGACTGGGTACACTGGACGGACTCGCCGAGAACTCCCAGATGGTATTATACCTCACGTCAGATGGCAGTTCTCTGGTGACACTGGTACAGAGTAGTCTGTTGACCTGAGATCGTCATAGAGTCTTGTGTGGTTCCCACTGTGCTTTGATTTCCATCTTACCACGTCCAAGAGGGCGTGCAAAACGGTGGTTTTTGGGTACAGTCCCGAGTCACATGGAGGCAATGATCGATAGGAGGGGATTCGTCTCTCCCGGTATAGGGGGTTGATGTTGCGCTGTGTTCGATTGGCTATAACAGGAAGTCCCTTGCCAGGGCTGATCAGAGAATTGCTGGTAAGTGTTACCAGTAGTTTCTCGACCCGTTATGAGCCTCATATCGACACGACTTATCGAGCTATTGGGGTCTGACGTTTACCACCCCTAGGCAAGATATGCGACATATCAGACGATCAGACCGGACTGTACGGTAGTGTTACTGGTCGGATTCACTGGAGTGTGAGCGGGCTTGCTCGTCGATCTTCAGATCACTCAATACCCGGGTGGCCGTTACGTTTAGCAGACCGCTTGCGGCTTGTGGGTGTTTGATATGATCATCATCTGCTGCCGGCGTATTGACGAGTCTTTAGAGTCCTACACAGAGGTTTCCTGGCTCAAGCGAAACGAAATAGGAGCGCATATGAGATATGTGCGGGACCGAGAATAATGCGTGTATGTGATACCGTATTTTATTCTCGCGATGAATGTATCGAATGGTTGTATGCGATATAACCGAGTTATCGATTCAAGCGTTGATTCGATAAGCCGATACATTGAATACTAGTCGGTTGTGTGCGACATGACCGGATCATTGAATCAAGTGTTGATTTAATGATTTAATGTATAATTATGTATTTGATATATTACTTTGCATTAACTAGTATTGGTTCACTTTAAATGGATTTTCTCACTCGGATTGTACACATTGTATATGTGATATACTTTTGTGCACTTGATTGTATCATGTTTGATGATACATGTTATGCTAGGGTTTTTGTGTAAAGATCAAACCATGGTTACATGATTATGGTTAGGGTTTTGTTTTATTCACTTATTTATTTATCCATTTCATTTTGGAAATTATATGGAAAAGAGAAAAGAATGGTGGCTTTATTTGGAATTTAGTTGAAGCTTCATGAACCTTTGATAAAGTCAACCATTCTTATCTCATCCTTAACCCTAACCATTCCCACTAACCATGATTCATTCTCTACACTTGACCATGGTTAATTTTATGATAAGAATTCATTTTCTTTTAACCATGGTATAATTCTTTGCACTTAACCAAGTAAACATGTATCATCAAACATGATACAATCAAGTGCACAAAAGTATATCACATATACAATGTGTACAATCCGAGTGAGAAAATCCATTTAAAGTGAACCAATACTAGTTAATGCAAAGTAATATATCAAATACATAATTATACATTAAACCATTAAATCAACACTTGATTCAATGATCCGGTCATGTCGTACACAACCGACTAGTATTCAATGTATCGGCTTATCGAATCAACGCTTGAATCGATAACTCGGTTATATCGCATACAACCATTCGATACATTCATCGCGAGAATAAAATACGGTATCACATACACGCATTATTCTCGGTCCCGCACATATCTCATATGCGCTCCTATTTCGTTTCGCTTGAGCCAGGAAACCTCTGTGTAGGACTCTAAAGACTCGTCAATACGCCGGCAGCAGATGATGATCATATCAAACACCCACAAGCCGCAAGCGGTCTGCTAAACGTAACGGCCACCCGGGTATTGAGCGATCTGAAGATCGACGAGCAAGCCCGCTCACACTCCAGTGAATCCGACCAGTAACACTACCGTACAGTCCGATCTGATCGTCTGATATGTCGCATATCTTGCCTAGGGGTGGTAAACGTCAGACCCCAATAGCTCGATAAGTCGTGTCGATATGAGGCTCATAACGGGTCGAGAAACTACTGGTAACACTTACCAGCAATTCTCTGATCAGCCCTGGCCAGGGACTTCCTGTTATAGCCAATCGAACACAGCGCAACATCAACCCCCTATACCGGGAGAGACGAATCCCCTCCTATCGCTCATTGCCTCCATGTGACTCGGGACTGTACCCAAAAACCACCGTTTTGCACGCCCTCTTGGACGTGGTAAGATGGAAATCAAAGCACAGTGGGAACCACACAAGACTCTATGACAATCTCGGGTCAACAGACTACTCTGTACCAGTGTCACCAGAGAACTGCCATCTGACGTGAGGTATAATACCATCTGGGAGTTCTCGGCGAGTCCGTCCAGTGTACCCAGTCTCTACTGAGCACCCGTATATCATCTCTGATGTCAAACACCAATGGATATGGGATCATCCATCGCCCATCTGTATGGGTCGAGAAGGTACACGCTAGTCTACTCTGGTATATCGATGCCCCGTCTCGATACACCCACGACTAGGGAATTTGAAGGATGTACTTATGGACTACCATGTCCCCACTAGTATGATCCGCATCATAGTCCAGGTAGTCAAGCACACATCCTAAGGGCTTTACCAACATGTAACAGAGAGACAATCAGTATACACGTTAAGGTAAAGTTCAACCAGATAGCATACTATCATGTCGAGCAAGAAAGTCCTCCCTATATATGTCCCAGCATCCACTACAATATACATCCTGTGTACAGTAATGGCCTCTAGGGCATACATATAACTAACATACTTATCATAATAAAAGAATGGTTTTTATTTTTCCATGGCTCATTATCTCAGTTGCATTCTCTCTCTTCATTTTGGAGCTCTCATATGCTCTCCTTCTTCTTCCTCACTACAAATCCCTCAGGCTCTCATGTGTTGAGAAAATTAGGGATCAAATAGACAAACAACTCCATCACAATACTCTACATCACCTAGGACAACAAGATTAGCATACTTTTTGCCCTAGTTACCTCGGTTCATGAGGTGGAGCTTAGACTATAGACTCTCAGGTGGATCATCTTCAACTCAAGGAGGCCGAAGTTCAAGCACGATCCATACTACCATTGAGGTGCTTAAGGAGAGGATCGAAGACCCGAAGGACTTGGTTTCTTTAGGTATAACTTCTATCATAGTAGATAGAACTCTATTGTGTGCTAACCAGGTTTATGGTTAAGATCCGAATAGGGTTTTATTCTAGCGCCAAGTTTGTGTTCGTTTTAAATTTTTGTTCCGCATTTGGCCACGGAAGTTGACCGGGGCGCTAGTGTAACCCTTCATGGTATAAGAGCTAGCCCATAAACCCTAGGTTAGCAAGTTTAAACAATGTTAAAACGACGAAATTCAAACATTCCACGAAACTAAAACCCTAATTCTGTAGTTTCTGTTGTTTTCATAAAAGTCTCTGAAATTTTTTTAAACAAGTGCAGAGTGGTCCTTACCCTATGAGATGTATCCAAAACAAAAACGAGACAATTTTGACAAGTTTTGGCCGGCCACATGGGGGATATTTCCGGCCTGCTCGGATTTTTTGGGGTAGAGTGCAATTATTTTGGGTCTGGGTACTTATCTGTTGGAGTTTGGTTTTATGGTATTATTTATTTTTTGCCCAAATTTGATTCTTTATAGATTTGAGTTTGAGGAAATTAGATGTGTTTTGAATTCGTTATATTTAACACTGTTTAACTGTTTACAGTTCATTCACTTTTGTTTGCGACTGTGAATGTCACTCGATCGGTAAAACTCGTCTAATTGCTATATGTTCCTTTAGACGGGTTTTGCGAACGTGACATTCGCGTTGATGTTGTGTGCTTATTCTGTGATTGTGGTTGGGTAGTCATGATGGATAGCATATGATGAAATGTTAGTGGTACACTTTAAATTCATTTGTACATTTATTATTGCGGGGAGAGCGTCCGACATGTGGACTGCCGTTTTTGCCGGGTTGTATATTATTTTGGGATACGACTGGGCTGAGGTCGATGTCACCGTTTGTACATATTATTTTCTTTTTCTATACTAGGATTACCCCATGATGGAGTGCATGAATAACCGGGTTCTAGAAAGGCAGCAAGCCCGCATCTCATGGTGTTGAGACAGAGGGGGCTTCTTTCTCATGGTGTTGAGACAGAGGGGGCTTCATTCTAGAATTGGCGGGCTATTCGCCGCACTCGTAGGGGGTACAAGTTTTCATTGCACAGGCTATCCACACGACATGGAATGTCGGGTTTTATTTGTGGCTCAAATGAAACCCGGGGCTCCATGATTATCCACCATTCTGTATTGTTGGCTGAGATTCTGGGATGTTGTTTATTATCATGCCTGAGACGAATGTTGTATATACTTATATATAAATACTAGTAGATGTTGTATATGTTTTGCACCTGCGCTAGTCCAACCCCCGTTCTGTCGTTAGTTAAGTAACCTAACGGGTGATGACGGGGCCCAGTGGCGAATGCAGATGGTATATACGTACATCGTATTTTCGTTCTTTTCTGGTATGGTAGGTTACATTGATGGGACAACATTAATTTTTATTAATGCAATAAAATAAACCTAAAAGATGTTGTTGGAACCAAGTTTTAAAAACAGACATTACAGACGTTCTCTTTTGCTTTGCACAGTGGTATTCAGTTTGGAATATCCAGCACCTCATTCAATGAGGAAAGGGCCGAGATCCCTTCATCGGGACTGACCCCTTAAGTAAAAGTTTGCGTCAACGTAATAACTTCACTATAGTCGATTATTCTTGCTTTGCATTATGGTATTCAGTTTGGAATATCCTGCACCTCATTCGACGAGGATAGAGCCGAGATCCTTTCATAGGGAGTGACCTCTTTAGCAAAAGTTTTCGCCACTATATTTTTAAAAAAAAGGCAATCGGGTTCCTTCAACGATATCAAGTTCATTACGTTAATGGGTTTTTTGCCAAAACCCCAGCCGTAACCCTCCGTCATTTCAGAATAGTAATATTTAGTATTCGTGCTGCGTTTGTTGACCTAGTCAAGGCGTAATGAACGGTAGCTAAGTGATATTTTTCTGTGCATTGCAAATGCGATTGGTTAGGACAGTCGTGCAGTCTTGTTGACCTAGTCAAGGGCACGTACTGGCGGGTTTAATTCAATCAAGATAATGACGGATAGGACTTGACTGGCGGTTTACGGTTTGTTGACCTAGTCAAGGTCATAAACCGTTAGGGGCAGAAACCATATCGGGAGTTTCAAACATACTGGAAACTTGCAGATTTAGCATACCTTCTGGAGTGTGGTGACTAGAGTGGATTCCATCTAAGTCATCACACAATGATAGTTGGATCCCGATTCCACTGATGAGTTGGATTACTCTCGGGAGATTATTTCACTTAACAATCAATGCTATAAACCAAGTAGGTGTCTAGAACGGTGTTAGCGGGGCTACGCCTCCAGGGAAAAGAAGTTATGTAATTAAGGAATTTCGCGAAAGCGTTGTAAAATCTCCCTCGAAGTACCAATACTAGCCTGGCTGAAAGGTTAAGCAAGTATTGTGATGTGCAATCAATCCTGACTACTTTTCTTTTAAGGTTTGAAGAAAAATTTGAGAAAACAGTGGGATCCATCCTGATTAGATAAATTAATAAACCAATCTAGTCTTGCAAGAGCGCACGCTGGGTGTTTTCTTTCTCTCTCCAGGTAGCAACCATTTCACGCCCTAATTAAGATAATAAAATGTATCGCTTGACCGATCCGAATTCTTATTCTGCGCTGGGTAACGTCGGTTCGGCTCTTACTTACGACAACAGTCATAAGTATGAGCAGGTGAAAGAGATTGTATGGATTCCAAGAAGACCCAAGTGAAGAAGAAGCATGCTATTGCATCTACTTCAGGTATTCTTGTAATTGAGAACTGCTTTTCGGTCAGCTCTATCTCCTGGGTACTTGATACCGGATCAGGATCTCATATCTGTAATTTATTGCAGGGACTGAGAAAAAATAGGATAGTTGCACCTGGTGATACGTCCCCCATGGTAGGGAACGGAGTACAAGTTAATGCTGCAGCCGTCGGTGGATATCACCTTGTGTTGCCAAATGGCAATACTATGATTTTGAATAATTGCTACTATATACCTTCCATGGTTTGCAACATCATATCAGTTTCTTTACTTGATAAAGATGGATATAACTTTGTTCTTGATAGAAATATCATAAACATTTACCTTGATAAGGTACTGGTTGCTAAAGGCATACTGTGTAATGGTATCTATGTTCCAAATCAGAATACAGTTCTCAATATACAAAACACACGCATGAGGAAGACTTCATATATGAACGAATCCTACTTGTGGCATTGTAGACTTGGTCATATCGGAGAGAAAAGACTAAGTAAGTTACATAAAGATGGATTCTTGAATACGTTCGAATTTTCATCTTATGAAACTTATCAGTCTTGTCTCAAAGGAAAGATGACCAAATCTCCGTTCGCCAGACATGGAGAAAGAGCAGCAGAGCTCTTAGGACTCATACACAGTGATGTATGTGGTCCGATGTCTATACATGCAAGGGGAGGGTTCTCGTACTTCATCACATTCACTGATGATCTCTCTAGGTCCGGATATGTGTATATCATGAAACATAAATCTGAAGCTTTTAAGAAATTCAAGGAATTCAGAAACGAAGTAGAGAATTAGGTTGGAAAAAGTATCAAGATCCTCCTGTCTGATAGGGGAGGGGAGTACTTTGTAGGGTTCCTAGGCACACTCAAGAGGTCTCACAAGGTATCAACCATGCCAAATTCAAAATTTTCCGGTGCCAAGAAACCCTAATACGGATAGTTAACTAGAGAATAGGCGAAACTACAAGCTAGTAAACAACTTTACTGCTAAGTGAAAGAGACTACAACCTTTGTAGATCCGGTCCTCCACTTCCTTAGCTCCGTGATGATGTCCCTCCACTGCGATCATCGGATCCCGGACTCTAGCGATGGTTTCGTCGAAGAAATGATCGGGCTAGGTCGTCGACTTCGATGCCGAAGATGATCTACGTCGAGGCAACTCAAGATCAAGCTCCAACTTCACCAAGTCATGAAACTTGTGAAGAAAACATGATATACTACATGGAAAGTGGTAGAGGATGAAGAAATAGGAAGTGGGTTCACTTTTGATTTGGATTTCTCACTTGGAATCATCACTTAGAAATTTCAAGCAAAGGTTTTTCTTTTTCTCTTCATGAAGAAGATGAAGAAGAAGAATAAAAAAAGAATTATCAATAATAGAAAAACAAGTGATGGTTATCATAATGCAACCATGGTTAAGTGTAGAGAATAAACTAGGGTTAGGTGAATGGTTAAGTTAAGCAAAAGAAACAAAAATGGTTGAACTTTTCAAAGCTTCATTAAGCTTCAAAGTAAATCCAAAAGAAGCAACCATTTCTTTTCTTTCTATAAAGAATAAATAAAATAAATAATCAGGAGAAGATAATAAAACCCTAACCATTCACTTAAACATGGTTTAAAGTAAACACAAACCCAAGTTTGCATGTATCATCAAACATGATACAAACAAGTGCACAAAAATATATCACATATACAACTTGTGCATTTCAAGTGAGAAAATTAATCTTGAGTGAACCAATACTAGTTAATGCAAAGTAATATATCAAATATATAATTATACATTAAATCATTAAATCAACACTTGATTTAATGATCCGGTCATACTGCATATAACCGACTAATATCATGTGTATCAATGTATCGAATCAACATTTGATTCGGTAACCCGGCTATATCACATATAACCGTCCCATGATACATATCGTGAGAATAGAATACAGTATCACATACTGGTATTATTCTTGGTCCCGCACATATCTCATATGCGCTCCTATTTCGTTTCGCTTGAGCCAGGAAACCTCTGTGTAGGACTCTAAAGACTCGTCAATACGCCGGAAGCAGGTGATGATCATATCAAACACCCACAAGCCGCAAGTGGTCTGCTAAACGTAACGGCCATCCGGGTATTGAGCGATCAGAAGATCGACGAGCAAGCCCGCTCACACTCCTGTGAATCCAACCAGTAACACTTACCGTACAGTCCGGTCTGTTCGTCTGATATGTCGCACATCACGCCTATGGGTGGTAAACGTCAAACCCCAGCAGCTCGATAAGTCATGTCGATATGAGGTCTATAACAGTTCGAGAAACTACTGATAACACTTACCAGTAAATCTCAGCAACCTTGGCCAGGGATTTCCGGTTAAAGCCAATCGAACATAGAGCAACATCAACTCCCTATACCGGGAGAGACGAATCCCCTCCTATCGCTCATTGCCTCCTTGTGATTCGGGACTGTACCCAAAAACTACCATTTTGCATGCCCTCTTGGACATGGTAAGGTTGAAATCAAAGAACAGTGGGAATCACACAAGACTCTATGACGATCTCGGGTCAACAGACTACTCTGTACCAGTGTCACCAGAGAACTGCCATCTAACGTGAGGTATAATACCATCTGGGAGTTCTCGGCGAGTCCGTCCAGTGTACCCAGTCTCCACTGAGCACCCGTATATCATCTCTGATGTCAAACACCAATGGATATGGGATCATCCATCGCCCATCTGTATGGGTCGAGAAGGTACATGCTAGTCTACTTTGGTATATCGTTGCCCTGTCTCGATACACCCACAACTAGGGACTTTGCAGGATGTACTTATGGACTACTATGTCCCCACTAGTATGATCCGCATCATAGTCCAGGTAGTCAAGTACACATCCTAAGGGCTTTACCAACATGTAACAGAGAGACAATCAGTGTACACGTTAAAGTAAAGAGTAACCAGATAGCATACTATCATATCGAGCAAGAAAGGCATCCCTATATATGTCCATGCATCCACTACAATATACATCCTATGTATAGTAATGGCCTCTAGGGCATACATATAACTAACAATCTCCCACTTGCACTAGGGCCATCTGATAGCAGTGGTTGTAGTATCTCATACTCAACCATCCCATAAAAGTCTCTCTCTAGGAAAAGGCCTTCGTGAGTGGATCCACCGTGTTGTCCTCTGAGTCTACTTTCCTAATCTCGATCCCCTGGAGATCAACCATCTCCATGATCAGGTGATACTGCCTCAGAATATGTCTGGATCACTGATGGGACAGGCGTTCCTAGGCATAAGCCACAACTCTATTGTCTCACAATGGGAGGAACGATGTTCCTCTCATGAACTAATATACATCCAGACTGCCTCTTTGGTACCATCTTAAGTAGCGATGTATCCAGCCTGTATCGTCTAGTTAGCCACGGTATTTAGCTTGGAACTCTTCCAACATACCGTCCCTTTACTAAGGGTAAAGACAATGCTTGTGACTGACATTCAGTCGTCCTTATCACCCTGGAACCTTTCCAGTGATTCTCCCCAGGATCGATTGATACCATCTCACTACAACTAGTGAGAATCCTAACATCCAATTAGATCTATCTCATAGGTCCAAAACCCAGGATTTAGGAGGTATCACTTTCATCCTATATGGAGAATCCTTGTGATAAGCAGAGATTGACTGAGCGTAGCATAGGAAACACCTTCCCTATCAAGAGTATGTCATCCACGTACTCTACGAGGATCACCACCATACTCCTTACTACCCTTTTTGTATATACAAGGTTCATCTACCATTTTGATGAAGTCAAACTCTTTGACTACCACATCAAAACAGACGTTCCAACTCCGCGATGCCTGCTTTATCCTATAAAGCAACTTATGCACGTTTCCACTGCTCCCACTGTCTACGAAGCCCTCTGGCTGTGTACTTATAGACGCCCTCTTCTAAAATATCATTTAGAAGAGCAGTCATGACACCCAACCGCCAGATATCGTAGTCATAGTATGTAGCCGTGGCAAGTAGGATCCGGATGGACATAAGCATAGCCACTGGAAAAGGTTTCATCATTATCCACGCCTGGTTGATGACGAAAACCTTTAACAAGTCTAGCTTTGAAAGTCTCAACTTTTCCATCTACACCAAGTAATCTTCTCAAGACATACTTGCTCCTGATGGGGATTTAACCCTTCAGATATAGCAACCAAAGTCCATACTTTGTTGGTGTACATGGATTCCATCTCAGATCACTAAGGATCCAGCCATTCTTACAGAGTCCCTACTCTCGATGGCCTGCTCGAAACTAGTTGGGTCATCATCTCATGATGCAATCCTCGCTCCCATTGTCATAGAGAAACCAAAGCATCTCTCAGGTGGGTGAGGAACCCTACTAGATCGGTGGAGAGGCTGAGGTTCGTTGGTTACTATTGAATCCTTCGGTTCTACCAAATCATCTGCTGTAGTTTGTATAGCTGGAACTGCTTCCAGTTCTACATAACAGACCTTACCTTGAGCTTGTCCGGATTTTGCTTTTAGACATAGTCCGGACAACCCCCAAATCTTAACCAACTTAAGATATGGGCTCTTACCTTTCCATATCACATATGAAGTGGTAGGCAACTGATTTGATTTGAACCCTATTCAATAGGTATGCAGCTTCTCAAGTGCATAACTCCCAAAAGGAAAATAGGAAACTCAGTAGTACTCATCATAGAGCGCACCATATCGAATAGGGTGCAATTGCTCCGTCCCGATATACCATCGTGCTATGGTGTATACGGAGGAGTAATGGTGAGAGAGAATCTCATTCTCCTTAAGAATAGTCCAGGAATTCTATGCACAAGTATTCTCCTCCTTGATCTCATCAAAGGACATAATACTTATACCCGTATTGGTTCTCTACTTCTAACTTATATTCTGTGAATATCTCAAAAGGTTCGGACTTGTGTTTCAACAAGAACATATGTCTGAATCTAAAGAGATCATCAGAGAATGTAATGAAGTACAAAGAACCGGTCTTGGCATATGTAGACAGGGGACCTTCATACATCAGTATGTATCAATCCCAAGAGTTCACTAACTCTTTCTCTGCTTCCAATAAACAGAGCTGTGGTCAACTTATCTTTGTGACATGATCGGCAAGTTTTCGCAAGATATAAATTCAAACAGATTTAAATATGCATCTATGTGCAACATAGCTAGTCAGGTCGTATTGATATGACCTAGTCTACAATACCTCAAGAAGGATCCGTTCATTTTTGAACTCTTCCTCTTGTGTGTGTTCTGTATACTAGGAACTGTAGTTTGATTTAGAACATCAATGCTTTTAGATAACGTGCCTGAACCGATCAACTTTTGATATAGGAAATGTTCAAAACATTATCCAACAATACAAAATTATATCCTTCTTTACTAATAAAGAGACTGATATGATTTTGTATATCAGGTTCGGTATCTAATAACATTCGTTCAGAATCAATGTATTCAGGTAATACAGGGTGACAGTGACCAACAGACCTGGCTGCAACACTTGCACCGTTTTCTGCCTCATGAAACTTATCATCCGTTCTCAGTTCTCTACCTTTCTGTAACCCTATGTAATAGATTACATATCTGAGATCCAGATTCGGTATCAAATACCCAGGACGTAGAGGATACAGAAAAATAGTTCTATGTAATGAACACACCCGAAAAAGATGCATCAGCATGCACTTTCTTCGTTTGGACGGCATGGGAATCCTGGTATTCCCCTATTTCCTGCTCTGTCTTATAACAATTATAAGTTGGAGCGGGACCAACATTCCCCAGCTCAGTATAACAAGCGGGTTCGGTCAATACATCCGTATTATTATCTTGATTAAGGAGTGATATGGTCGCTACCTGGAGAGAGAGAGAGAAGAAAACACTCAGCGTATGCTCTTGCAAGATCAGATTAGTTATTTATTTTATCTAATCAGGATGGCTCCCACTGTTTTTATCAAATCTTCCTTCAAACCCTAAAAGGAAAGACTAGCCGGGATTAATTACACGCTACAAGTTCGCCAATCTTTCAGCCAGGCCAGTGTCGGTACTTTGGGGGAGGTCCCCCGTGCTTTCGCACGAACCTAATTAATGAAAACCTCGTTTTCCCAAAGGCGTAACCTCGTTAACACCTTTCTAGACACCTACTTGATCGGCTAATTGTAATGTGTAAAACTCTCCCAGGAGTAAATGTTACTCGCAGCGGGTATCGGGATCCAACTATCTCATAGAAGGTATGCAATCTCATTGCAAATTTCAACACTTGAAATTCCCGATAATTTTGCCCCAAGCCTCCTATGACCTTGACAAAGGCCAACAAATCATAGGCTGCTAGTCAAGTTCAACCCGTCATTTCTTGATTGAAATAAACCCACCCGCATGGCCCATGACAAAGGCCAACAAGGTCGCACGACTACCCTAATCCAATCTGCATCATATGCATAAGCAGATAAGTACTAGTCAGCTACCGCACACTACGCCTTGACAAAGGCCAACAAACGCAGCACGAATAATAACTACTACTTATTTGAAATAACTGAGGGCTACGACAGGTTTTTCCGAAAACCTATTGCGTAATGAACTTGATATCGTTGTATAATCAAATGATTTTGAAATGGAGTGTTTTTGAGGCTTTTCTAGTTTTGCTAAAGGGGTCACTCCCGGTGAAGGGATCGTCGACCCTTTCCTCGTCGAATGAGGTGCGGGACATATCATATATATCACTGTGCAAAGCAAGAACTATAGAAGCAATCAAAAGACAAACCGAGGGGTGTAGCATCTGCCAATTATTGCTAAAGGGGTCACTCCCGGTGAAGGGATCGTCGGCCCTTTCCTCATCGAATAAGGTGCAGGATATATCATATATACCGCCGTGCAAAGCAAGAACTGTAGCTACCTGTTTTATTTTTGAAATTCGATTCCACAACATCTTAGGTTTCTTTTTCTTTCATTAATCATATTAATGAAGTCCCATCATTTAAGTCCACCTAAACATCACAGATAAATATAACGTACGCTTATGCCATCCGCATTAGCCTCGATATCCCGTCTGCACCGTTAGGTTAGGTAACTAACGCCAGAGCGAGGCAGGGCTAGCGCGGGTGTAAAACATAAGCAACGTCCATATAATATATCATCTATACTATATATAATATCTATCTGAACATATCATATGATCACATCACAGATAACGCAGCAGAAAATATCATATGAAATATTGGATATACTAGGACGTCCGTGTTTTATTTTGAGCCAATATAAAACACGGATTCCACGGTCGTGATGAATAGCCAATCCCACACCCCTAGACCCCTACGAGAGCGGTAAGCAACCCTACCAGTTCTAGAGTTAGGAGACCCGGACTCGACTCCTCGAGATGGTCTCCCACTAGACCCTAGAACCCGGTTACTTGTGCTTCCCTCCTTGGGTCTATCCTAATGCGGAAAAGTAAATAATATACAAAAGGTGACATCTTCCGCAACCTGGAAGTGCCCCAATAAAAGAATATTACATACAAGTTTTTACATGAATGAAAAATGAAAAACACTCATCTCACATAAAAAAAACCCCGGCTATTCAAACACGACGATCCAATATAACATATCCAGCAACACATAACATCACATGTCATCAACGTAAGTAAATATGCGCATCCCAATTGTCGTTGACATATAGCAACGAAACCGGCGATATCACATATTACACTTACGGTCACAGAAAAGAAAGTGTAAAACTACAACAGTTGGAATCCGCAAACTCTTTAGACATCGCATGCCTAATCAAGTGAATTCCTTAGACATCGCATGCCTAACAATTATAAACCCCGCATTTTAGTCTCATTTATCAAAAACTCTTTTCAATATCTAGTCGGGCAATTCAACAAGATTCCCGGCATCCTGACCGAATGCTCGTCGCAAACTTTAGTAGACGGCCGCACCCCCGATACCATCGACGAAGTGCACCAAGGCGGAACACCGCTACCGCGAGCACCCGAACGGATACTTTCGGCGACGGGGTTCTCCTACAGTCACTTGGTCGGGGCTATGGGGCATGGCTATCTATTAAGTTTACCGGCGAGTATCCGCGTACGCTACGTGATTGCGACGGACTTTTGATCGCATCAAAATTCCGTGGCAATCGATCAAGTGAGACTTAAAGTGCTGTGTTTATAACATTCATTCAGTTATCTCATAACTATTTGTGAATTCCAATTATTGTATAACATTTCAGATAAATAGAAAATGTTAAACTTTCCGATCGAACAATCAAACACCCAAGTTTTCCTGAAACAGCTCAACACTTGAAATAAGTTTAAAAACATCCACTTCATGCCTCAGTACCAACGGTCCAGCCATAGAAGGGTCAAGCCAACGCCTCACATGTGGTACGCCGTACTGCCCCAAACCCTAAGGTTCAAAGGGCAGTTCAAGACGGTCACATAATCGAGTTAAGGTTTGTTGTCTTCTAGAGGTTCCATCACGTTACTTGCACTACTTAGAACATTCTTAAACTACGGAAAAATCCAACACTTGGAAATTTCCCGGCAGGGGAAAAAGTGGGTATTTATATCCGGTCGAACTTTTTAACAGTTTCTAAAATATCCGGAAAAACATAAACGAAGTTAAATTATCCGATCAAATTAACGAGTCCCCAATAAAACCGTAGAAAACTCAACACTTGAGTGGAATTAAAAAATTCCCATAAAAAATTGCCAAGAAAGGACCTAAGAATAAATATATGAAATTTCAGGGACTAAGTCCAAATTTTGGCCGCGGAACCGCCGCTAAACCCATGGTTTCGCCGAGGTTCCGCGGTCAAATTATTGACCTAGTGGACCGTACTTCACAGTAATTCTTAGTTTTTCCTGATTGTTTTTCTGAGAATTTTTAATTCACAAAAATCCACTGTTTTGAAAAATGTACAGAGAAGGGTTTTGTCGGGGTTTACGGGTTCGATCGGACTTCTAACTTCGTCTACACTTCGCCTAAAACTCTAGATAGGCTCTGATACCACTGTAGGGTTTCTAGGCACACTCAAGAGGTCTCATAAGACATCAACCATGCCAAATTCAAAATTTACCGGTGTCGAGAAACCCTAATACGGATCGTTAACTAGAGAATAGGCGAAACTACAAGCTAGTAAACAACTTTACTGCTAAGTGAAAGAGACTACAACCTTTGTAGATCCGGTCCTCCACTTCCTTAGCTCCGTGATGATGTCCCTCTGCTGCGATCATCGGATCCCGGACTCTAGCGATGGTTTCGTCGAAGAAATGATCGAGCTAGGTCGTCGACCTCGATGCCGACGATGATCTACGTCGAGGCAACTCAAGATCAAGCTCCAACTTTACCAAGTCATGAAACTTGTGAAGAAAACACCCTATACTACATGGCAAGTGGTAGAGGATGAAGAAATAGGAAGTGGGTTCACTTTTGATTTGGATTTCTCACTTGGAATCATCACTTCGAAATTTCAAGCAAAGGTTTTTCTTTTTCTCTTCATGAAGAAGATGAAGAAGAAGAATAAAAAAAGAATTATCAATAATAGAAAAAATAGTGATGGATATCATAATGCAACCATGGTTAAGTGTAGAGAATAAACTAGGGTCAGGTGAATGGTTAGGTTAAGCAAAAGAAACAAAAATGGTTGAACTTTTCAAAGCTTCATGAAGCTTCAAAGTAAATCCAAAAGAAGCAACCATTTCTTTTCTTGCTATAAAGAATAAATAAAATAAATAATCAAGAGAAGATAATAAAACCCTAACCATTCACTTAAACATGATTTAAAGTAAACACAAACCCAAGTTTGCATGTATCATCAAACATGATACAAACAAGTGCACAAAAATATATCACATATACAACTTGTGCATTTCAAGTGAGAAAATTAATCTTGAGTGAACCAATACTAGTTAATGCAAAGTAATATATCAAATATATAATTATACATTAAATCATTAAATCAACACTTGATTTAATGATCCGGTCATACTGCATATAACCGACTAATATCATGTGTATCAATGTATCGAATCAATATTTGATTCGGTAACCCGGCTATATCACATATAACCGTCCCATGATACATATCGCGAGAATAGAATACAGTATCACATACTGGTATTATTATCGGTCCCGCACATATCTCATATGCGCTCCTATTTCGTTTCGCTTGAGCCAGAAAACCTCTATGTAGGACTCTAAAGACTCGTCAATACGCCGGAAGCAGGTGATGATCATATCAAACAACCACAAGCCGCAAGCGGTCTGCTAAACGTAACGGCCATCCGGGTATTGAGCGATCAGAAGATCGACGAGCAAGCCCACTCACACTCCTGTGAATCCAACCAGTAACACTTACCGTACAGTCCGTCTGTTCGTCTGATATGTCGCATATCTCGCCTAGGGGTGGTAAACGTCAGACCCCAGCAGCTCGATAAGTCGTGTCGATATGAGGTCTATAACAGTTTGAGAAACTACTGATAACATTTTCCAGTAAATCTCAGCAACCCTGGCCAGGGATTTCCGGTTATAGCCAATCGAACACAGTGCAACATCAACTCCCTATACCGGGAGAGACGAATCCCCTCCTATCGCTCATTGCCTCCATGTGATTCGGGACTGTACCCAAAAACCACCGTTTTGCACACCCTCTTGTACGTGGTAAGGTTGAAATCAAAGCACAGTAGGAATCACACAAGTCTCTATGACGATCTCGGGTCAACAGACTACTCTGTACCAGTGTCACCAGAGAACTGCCATCTGACGTTAGGTATAATACCATCTGGGAGTTCTCGGCGAGTCCGTCCAGTGTACCCAGTCTCCACTGAGCACCCGTATATCATCTCTGATGTCAAACACCAATGGATATGGGATCATCCATCGCCCATCTGTATAGGTCGAGAAGGTACACGCTAGTCTACTCTGGTATATCGATGCCCCGTCTCGATACACCCACGACTAGAGACTTTGAAGGATGTACTTATAGACTACCATGTCCCCACTAGTATGATCCGCATCATAGTCCAGGTAGTCAAGTACACATCCTAAGGGCTTTACCAACATGTAACAGAGAGACAATCAGTGTATACGTTAAAGTAAAGAGTAACCAAATAGCATACTATCATATCGAGCAAGAAAGTCATCCCTATATATGTCCAAGCATCCACTACAATATACATCCTATGTATTGTAATGGCCTTTAGGGTATACATATAACTAACATACTTAAGCACGGAATTCCTGGATTACTTAAAAGAGAATGGAATTCTCTCTCAGCTTACTCCTCCTTACACACCACAGCACAACAGTGTATTAGAGCAGAGGAACCGTACCCTGTTGGATATGGTGCGCTCCTTGATGAGTAGTGCTGAGTTACCTTTTCATTTTCGGGACATGCGCTTTTGACATCGGCATATCTATTGAATGATGTTCCTTCCAAATCAGCGCCTAAGACACCATTCGAGATATGGAATGGAAAAAGGCCATATCTTAAAAGATTTAAGTTATGCGGTTGTCCGTCTTATGTTAAAGAGCATAAATCAGATAAACTGGAGGCACGGTCAGTTTTATGTAAGTTTATGGGATATCCAAAGAATGGTTATGGATATATGTTCTACCACACCGAGGAACAGAAAGTGTTTGTTGCTCAGCATGCCGTTTTCTTAGAAACGGAGTTACTTTCAAAAGAAATTAATGGGAGTACGGTAGAACTGGAACAAATTCAGCGACCAAAAACTGAAACTGAAGATTTGGCAGAACCTCAAGATTCAATAACCCCAGACAAATCTCAGCCACTCCACAGATCTGGTAGGATTTCTCATCCGCCCGAAAGATACTACGGTTTTCTCATAGACGGGGATCGAGAGGATTGCATCTTGGAAGAAGATGACTCTACCAGTTTCAGTCATGCCATTATCAGTAGGGGCTCTGATAAGTGGCTGGATGCTATGCAATCCGAAATAGAGTCTATGTACACCAATAAAGTGTGGACCTTGGATATTGCTCCACCTGGGATAAAACCCGTTGGATGCAAATGGATCTATAAAAAGAAACTTGGTGTAGATAGGCAGGTGGAAACCTATAAGGCTAGACTCGTTGCAAAATGTTTTCATCAAAGACCTGGTGTGGACTATGACGAAACTTTTTCTCCAGTGGCTATGCTCAAATCCATTCGAATCCTACTTGCCATTGCTGCCTTCCATGACTATGAGATCTGGCATATGGACGTAAAAACGGCTTTTCTAAATGGCGGTTTGGAAGAGTGCATTTATATGGATTAGCCAGAAGGTTTTGTAGATAGTAGGAGCAGCGGGAAGGTGTGCAAATTGCTTAAATCCATTTATGGATTAAAACAGGCATCGCGGAGCTGGAACATCTGTTTTGATGAAGCAATCAAGGAATTTAATTTCATCAAGAACGAAGATGAGCCTTGTATTTATAAAAAGATTGTAGGACGAACTGTCGTGTTCCTAGTCTTGTACGTGAACGACATTCTTTTGATAGGAAATGATATTCCTATGCTACAATCGGTCAAGCTATTCTTGTCACGACGGTTATCCATGAAGGACCTGGGTGATGCCTCGTGCATACCGGGGATCAAGATCAACAGAGATAGATCCAAGCGATTACTGGGACTTTCACAGTCGAGTTACATAGAGACCGTACTAAAGAGATTTAGTATGGAAGATTCTAAGCGCGGTTATATACCCGCATTGCATGGAATCACCCTCTCCAAGAAGATGTCTCCCAAGACCGACGAGGAAAGGGTTCGCATGAGCATTATACCCTACGCTTCGGCGGTAGAATCTATAATGTATGCGATGCTATGTACAAGACCAGATGTAGATTACGCACTAAGCGTGGTGAGCCGGTATCAGTCAGACCCAGGTGAGAACCAATGGACAGCAGTGAAGAACATTCTCAAGTACCTGAGAAGGACTAAGGAGATGTTCCTGGTTTATGGTAATGGAGATCTCGGGGTCGAGTCCTTTACCGATTCAAGCTTCCAGAGTGACAAGGACGACAGCAAGTCTGTCTCGGGTTTTCTGTTTACCCTCGACAGAAGGGCGGTGTGTTAGAGGAGTTCCAAACAGGATACCATCGCAGACTCGACGATGGAGGCTGAATACATTGCTGCAAGCGATGACGAAAAAGAGGCGGTCTGGATGAAGAAGTTCATTAGTGAACTTCAGGTAGTCCGTCCATTGTTGACCCAATACCTTTGTATTGCGATAACAATAGGGCTATAGCTTTAGCGAAGGAACCAAGGTCCCATCAGAAGTCCAGACACATCTTAAGGCGGTATCACCTGATCAGGGAGATCATTGATCACCAGGAGATCGAGGTATGGAGAGTGGACAGTAAAGACAATATGGCGGATCCATTCACAAAGGCCCTCCCTCAAACACAGTTCGAGCAACTTTTTGAGCTATTGGGTATGCGGTACGCAAGCAGTTGGCCATAGAGCAGACATTGGGTATGCGGTACACCAATTACTGGCCTTCAGTGCAAGTGGGAGATTGTTGGATATGTATGCCCTAGAGACCATTATTGTATAGTACTAGTTTGTATAATACATTTTGGAATCTTGGGATATATACACAAGTTTACGACATTCTTGCTCAATATAGTAGTATGCTACTTGGTTTGTATCTATTTTAATATGTTTATATGTTTCTTTTAACATATCGTTAATACATATTGATGGAGCCCTTAGGATCTTTGCTTAACTACCGGCGTTGTGATGGCGATCACACTAGTGGGAGCTGGGTAGTCTATAAGCACATCCTCATACAGATCCCTAGTCATAGGATTATAGAGATAGGGCATCGATACTCCAGAGTAGACCGGTGCATACGCTTCTCATCCCAGTAGGGGAGATGGTCTGTCCCACAGCCATTAGTACGTCGTACTGGAGATAGAATGCAGGTACTCGTTAGGTTACGAGTACACCGCACAGGACTCGTTGGGAACTGCTTGTTGGTACTATACCTATCGTTAGATAGCAGTTCCCAGGTGATATGAGTACAGCTTAGTCCGTCGACTTGACACTGCCACTTCGCCTCGAGTGTGTTCCTACTGTACTTTGATTACTACCCTACCACGGCTCAAAGGTGTCGTGCAAACAGGTAGTAGTTGGGTGCAGTCCCGAAGCACTTGGAGGCAATGGCGGTTAGACAGGATTCATCTCTCCGGTATTGGGGGTTGATATCGCGCTGTGTCTGGAGAGCCATTACACAAAGTCCCTGGCCTGGGCAAGCGAGATTTACTGGTAGGTGTTCCAGTAGCTTCTCAAGGTGTTCTGGGCTACACTCCGACATGACTTATACCGCTATTAGGTGTCTGAAATTTATCGCCGCCCTAGGCCCGATATGCGATACTCTTAGACGAACAGACCGGACTGTACGGAGATTGTCACACTCAGGCTCAGTAGGAGTTTGGATGGGTTTCTCTCATCGGCCTTCTTATTAACATCTACCTGGGGACCGTTACGTACAGCTAGTACCTCTTGCGTCAAGTGGTTAAACCCACTGCCAGCGTAGTGTCGAGTCTTTAGTGTCCCACACAGAGAGTTTCCCTGCACTGGGCAAAAGGTGCAGAGGCCGTATGGTTTTACGGCAGGGCTTCGATCACTTACGTGCACTTGTGCGCGTATGATGTTCGGGCGGATGATACTGGTGGGATTTGGTTTAAGCCGGATCCTAATATTGTATAGATGAATCAATTTTGTCTCTTGGTATTCGTATTCTGCGAAATATGGATGCGGGTGTGTATGCACGGTTGTGAGGAACGAAGAAGGAGATGCCTCATTCGAGTTTTGACCATTGACTTGATTAGAACCATTATGAGGTGGTGGAAAATGTTTACTAATCCTTTTTAGTGATAATTGTGTCATAGCTAATTAGTGATTGACCATTTGACTTGTTGACTTATGTTGACCTAGATATTTTTGCTAAGCATAAGATATTTTCTTTCTTAGCATTAAATGAGACATGATAGTGGTCAAATGAACTTAGCCATCATAATTATCATAATAAAAGATTAGTTTTTATTTTTCCATGGCTCATTATCTCATTTGCATACTCTCTCTTCATTTTGGTGCTCTCATATGCTCTCCTTCTTCTTCCTCACTACAAATCCCTCAAGCACTCATGTGTTGAGAAAATTAGGGATCAAATAGACAAACAACACCATCACAATACTCTATATCACCTAGGATAGCATACTTGTTGCCCTAGTTACCTCGGTTCTTGAGGTAGAGCTTGGACTATAGACTCTCGAATGGGTCATCTTCGACTCAAGGAGGCCGGAGTTCAAGCACGATCCATACTGCCATCGAGGAGCTTAAGGAGAGGATCGAAGACCCGAAGGACTTGGTTTCTTTAGGTATAACTTCTATCATAGTAGATAGAACTCTATTGTGTGCTAACCAGGTTTATGGTTAAGATCCGAATAGGGTTTTATTCTAGCGCCAAGTTTGTGATCGCTTTAAATTTTTGTTCTGCATTTGGCCACGGAAGTTGGCCGGGGCACTAGTGTAACCCTTCATATATTCTAGTGTTATCCAGGTTTTCGATCGGACGGTTGATGCTTGCGGGCTTATGATTAAGCTGGTTTGTTTAATCAGATATTGATTTAATGCTAGTATTATATTAGTAGTATTATTCTATTTCTTGGGTATTCGTATTTTGGTACGAATACGGCTATGTATATACGGTAGAAAGTATTTTTTATTTATACAAAATACCTTCTAGAAGATGACACCTCATCATACATTTTTTTTTGTTAAAAATAGAAAATGAGGTGGAAAAGGGTGAGATGGCATGAAGCATGGTTTTGGTATTTATTGCAAATACTATTGAAGTATGGTTGGTTTTTTAATGAAAAAAATATATATACTTCATATCACAAAAAGGAAAAGACTTAGCCATTTTTTAAATGATAGCCATTCTTATTCTCATTATGCTTCTTGACTAGCCATTCTCTCCTCTCTTCTTCTTGAGTTCACTCTCTTCAAATCCTTCCCATTCTCATGTATTGAGAACCAAAGTATTTGAGATAGAAAACTACTACTAAATATCCCGACAATATCTAAGCAAACTAGATTAGCAAACCAGTTTGCTTAGTTTGCTTCTTTTGAAGTAGAAGCTTGAATCAAGAACCTTCAGGTGGATCATCTAGGACCGAGAAGGTCAGCCATTAACGTTGATCTAGGAGACCTCAAGGAGTTTAAGAAGAGGAGTGAAGACCTGAAGGGCACGTGTCATTAGATATATCGCTTTTTCATAGTATCTAGACTCCTCTAGTTTTCTAGTTTTAATATTTGGTAAGATTCTAGGATGTGTTTTCTTGCGCCAAGTTTTACAAAGTGAAAGTTTTTCTTTTCGCAACGGCCGTGGTAGGAGGCCAGGACGCTAGGAATCCCAACAAAGACGTCTTTTCTAAACGGTATTTTAGAACAGAATGTCTATATGACACAGCCAGATGGTTTCGAAGTCAGTAGGAGAAGTGGTAAAGCGTATACGTTGTTTAAGTCCATGGAATAAACCAAGCATCTAGGAGTTAATACATCTGTTTTGATGAAGCAATCAAACGGTTTGATTTCATAAAAAATGATGATGAAACACATCTTTATAAAAAGGTTGTAGAAAGTAATGCCATGTTCCTCATATTGTATATGGACGACATACTTTTAATCGGCAATGATGTGCCAATATTGCAATCAGTTAAGATCTGGCTATCACAAAAGTTGTTAATGAAAGATTTAGATGAAGTATCTTACATACTGAGTATAAAGATCTATAGAGATAGATCTAAAAGGATGGTTGGGTTATCCCATTCCATGTACATAGATGACATAATGAAAAGGTTCAGTATGGAACATACCAAAATGACCAAGCGAGGTAATGTACCTACTACGTATTTTATATCTCTCTCCAAGGAAATGTCTTCCAAGACAGAAAAGGAGAGAAAACGCATGGATAAGACGCCATATGCCTCGGCAATTGGGTCTATCATGTATGTGATACTATATACTAGACCTGATATAGCTTATGCACTAGGTGTAGTAAGTAGATATCAGTCTAATCCTGGAGAACAACACTGGATTGCTCTGAAGGCTATACTCAAGTATTTGAGAAATACTAAGGAGTTGTACATTATATTCGGTAAAGGTGACCTTAAGATTGAGGCGTTTACTGATTGCAGTTTTCAGAGTGATATCGATATATTGAGAGTTGATACGAAAGATAACATAGTGGATCCATTCACTAAGTCTCTTTCTCAATCACAGTTTGAGAGACTCATTAAGATGTTGGTTATGCGATACTACAATAATTGACCCTAAGTGCAAGTGGAAGATTGTTAGATGTAGGTGCCCTTAGAGGCAATTAGTTATAATTGTGACCTACATGTGTTGAACTTTCTCGTTCGTAGTACTAGTATGCTATTTGGTTTTTTTATTGGTATATCTTCTATTTATAATACTTTGTTTATTATTGATTACCTATAAAGTCCATAGAATAATACTAGACTATAGGATTGTGATGTAGATCATAATAATGAGACCTGACTAGTCGATAAATATATTCTTAAATGTAACTAGTCGTAGGAGTATCGAGACAGGACATTGATACTCCGGAAGACTAGTGTATACTACAGTTATTCATTAGAGAGTAATAATTGTTCTCATAGTCATCTGGTGTGGTGACATCAAAGTATCGTATGCAGATGCTTATAGATGATAAGTACACCGAAAGATTCACTTTGAAATTCTAGTTGTTAATTATACAAACTGTTTGATGGAAATTCATATAGTGACAACTTGTATGACTTAGTCTCCATACTTGAGACCCGCCATAGTACCTTTCATGTGCTAGAAATTACTTTAGTTACTACCCAACCACAGATCTATTGATACTGTGTATAACGGTATTAGTTGGGTATGATTGAATACATATGAAGGTTGAGGAGTTAATATGGGATTCATCTTCCGGTATATAGAGAACAGCGTTCTGCACTGTGCGATATATCAGTGACCTAAAATCTCTGGCCAAAGTATTAGAGATCAAATGATAAGTGGTTATTAGTTTGATCTTAGGATAACATGATAATATCAACACAATAGTTATTTGAGTTATTAGGGTTTGACAGTACAACTAATCTCTAGACCAAACAAGGAGCACAAGTAGATGAAGAGACCGAACCGTACGATAGTTCTCACTGATAGGTATTGATTTGCTTGGATAGCATTTTCCTATTCCAATCTAGTCATCGATAGTTCATCCACATAGTCTAAATATGTAGCTATCGTCCCTATAGACTTGTGGATTTTACTGTTCACAGAATTAGTTCGAATTGTTCGAATTAATTATCTCCTTCTGAGTAAACATCGAGCCTCCGGAATTACATGTAGTTGAACTCATACTTGCCAAACATAGAAGTACAAATAAAGAAGAGATTGTATATATTTGATATACAAAAGAATTTAATTAAATAAGTATATTTAATATACTATTGAAATATAATTAAATATGGGTAAAATCGTCAAATGTGATCTGACATACTACTCAAGATAATATATGATATTAAATAAGTAAATATTACATGCCCATATATATATATATATATATATATATATATATATATATATATATATATATATATATATATATATATATATATATATATATATTTATATATTTATATATATTAATTATATTACGAATATAATATGTGTGTGTGTATTTATAAATATATAAATATATATGTTGATATGTATAAATATTTATAAAATAATATTGTTGTGGATTTGATGTGTATCAAATATTATATGCATATGTATATGTGTGGGCTAATATGTATTAAGTTGTAACTAATTAGTTTGTTTAAGTAATTAAATAAATTAATTAATTGAGATGGTTTGAATTAGATCTCTATATATAGGATTCTATTATTCCTCTCTTCCTCTCAAAAGTTTCGGCCCCCCATGCTCTCTTGGCTAAAATCCCTTTGTTGGAAATAAATTAAAATTGTTTTAATTTATTTTATTTAAATTAAGGCTTCTCTCTGATTAATTAAATTATCTAGTTATTTAATCAGAGCTCATTGATCTTCGAGATTCGTGTGGAGGCAAGAAAGGAGATCATCAAGATGTAATCAAGTCGCCTTGATTAGATAGGAATTTCTAGCGCAGTGAACAGAACGCAAATCTGAATTAGTGCAAAGGTATAACCTTTTCTTGAATCAATTAATTGTTAATTGATTTCGTTTATTAAATTAGCATAATTTATAAACCCTTTTTGGTGTCAATGTACAAATTTTAATTTTCTCTTCCGCTGCATTTACACCAAATTTACCAACACTTGGTCCCATAAGATATCTTGAAAAATTCTAAGGTCGGTATCGTTTGATTCGGGAAATAGTTGATCTCCGCAAGATTAAGATAAAAGAGAGAAGAAATTAGAGACATTGTAGCTGATCCACAAATTAAGGATGTTTCTCAAATACGGTTTGCGTAAATGGTATTAAAGAAGTTGGGTATGTGATACTGCAATAATTGGCCTTAAGTGCAAGTGGGAGATTGTTGGATATAAGTGCCATGAAAACAATTATTATAATGTACATGGATAAATATGTTAGGTCCTTAGTGCTCGCGCCGCAAGACTCGCAGCGAAGGCAGAAGTAAAAAGAAAAACTTTAAAGAAAGCAGTAGCAACCAAAACCCTATTATTGATTCCAAACACTAAACTAAATATCATAACATACAAGGTTATAAGGCTAGCTACCTTTGTAGTATGTCTATGCAATTGCGGAAGACCACTACACCACTCCATAAACTCTATCTTGGCTCCATAGCCGTCGGGAACATGCTTGCAAACCGATCATCTTCATCGAAGATGATCCACCCGAGAGAATCCGAAACAAGCTATATCTTTACATCAAAGAACTCAAGTGAAGAAACTCACAAACAAAACTTGATAGGAATTTAATGTGAGAGATGTAGTCTAGAAATTTCAAGCTTTTTCTCTTTGCAAATTTTCCTCTCAAAAAATGGAAGCTCTAAACAGAAGAAGAAGAGAGAGAAGAGAGTGATTGTGTAGGATAAATCCTTAGCCATAAATCCCTCTCACACTTTATCTTATCCTTATGTAAGACTCACCTCATGACTCACCTCATGAGTGATGAGACTACACACTTCAAGAAGCTTCCAAATAGAAAAGAAAGAAGTGTGTATTAATACACACACATACATATATACATACACCCATATATTCATACACCCATATATGTTACAAATATATATACACGTATTCATATCAAAATACGAATACCGTATTCATATAAAGATACGAATACTAGTACTCGTATAAAGATAAAAATACTCGTATTCGTATCGAGATAAAAATAACCGTATTCGTATCGAGATACAAATCCCCTTATTTATACAAATACTCGTATTCGTATAAATACCGTATTTATATCAAAATACAAATACTCAAAAGAAAGAAAATGAGAGATATAATACTGTTGGGGTCAAAATTTGCACCCCGGTTGACCGAGTCAAAGTCAAGGTCAACCCCAAGCCAGGTGGGCCTAAGCCCAGGTCAAGCGGGCCCATGCCCAAGTCGAGCCCGCGGCCAGCCTCCCCATGCCAAAATAATAAATCATGTAACAAATAATTTTGATGTAATTTTTTGTGCATGAATGTAAGAAAAATGGGCATAAAGCCAAATTTTTGTAAAGCCCATGGCTTATATGCAAAAAAAATGGCAAATGAGCCATGGGATGGGCAAAATGCCATTTTGTAAAGCCCAATGGGCTATGTTTAAATGTGTAAGCTTATAAAAGGCAACATGATGAAAATATCTAATACACAATTCATTCACCCCAAAAAAAATTAAGGTTCTTGTGCCTCCTTCTCCTTCCTCAAGGTTCTAAACCTTCTTCTTTCTTTTGAATTAAATCAAGAGTTTTACTCTTCCTTTTCCAAAACTAAATAGTTTTTCACCACAAAACCCACAAAGGGGAGCTTGGATCTTCCATTAGATCTCAAAAAGAGGAGATTCTTAAATCTCACCCCTTTTCTCTATGATCCGGCCAAACACAGGAGGAAGAAGGAGACCCATCTCCAGAAACCCCACTTTGGAGAAGATCCAGGGCTCAAGGGGAGAAGCCACTTCATCAGCCTCAAAATATCCTAGGAGTTTAACTCCTCATATATATACATATATACAAAATAGTAAATGCTCCTTTCTGGGAGTACAACTCCTATTACAGGGACCAAGTCTCTTTTTCCTCACGAGCGCCCACGTGCCTGGAATGTGAGGCACTAGCGCCCAAAGCGCTAGCGCCCTTGAGCTCAGATCGCTAGTGTTCAAAGCACTAGCGCCCGAGCGCCGACGTGCCTGGCACGTGGGGCGCTAGCGCTCGGATCGCTAGCGCTCTTGCGCTCAAAGCGCTAGCGCCCAAAGCACTAGCGCCTGAGCGCCCACGTGCCTGGCACGTGGGGCGCTAGTGCCCAAAGTGCTAGCGCCCTTGCGCTCAAAGCGCTAGCATCCAAAGCGCTGGCGCTTTTTCCCACACATCTTTTGGATGCCCTTTCCCTTTTTTTAATATTTTTATATATATGTATATATACATACACACACACATACTCCACACTAAAAAAAACCTCCCCCGTTAAAAAAAATTTCTAACGGAGCGCTGCCCCGCACCCCGCAAGGTGACTGCTAGCCCCCTTGACCCCCAGCCCACTATTTGGGTAGCAGGACCCCTATAAAAACTCTGCGGGGCCCCCGATAAATCCGAAACCCCTTTTAAAACATAACACACGCACACTGCACATTGAGTTCACATGACCAGTTTAACCCGTTAATCGGAGGTTCCCTCGCTCCAATGGCGAGGGGTAATTAACGGAAGCTTAGTCCGCGGCTGCCGGAGATTCGGATCCCACAATCAATAAATCCCAGCCTACCCAAGGGGGAATCTGTAATGCGCCTGACAAACGCGCGTATTCCCATGTCAATGGGGTGACGAAAAACTCCCTACAGATTCTAGCACGCCCGGTGGGACCAATCTCTCCTTCCATATTTCGGGTTAAACGTTCATGCGAACTTAATCAATATACATTTCTATATGTATACTAAAATAATGCTTTTTCATGCAGGTTTTCAAGCAATCACTTCTCAACAATGTCTCCAAAGATGAACTCTGCTCCCATCTCCTACACGATGAAGATGGACGCCAGGACGGTCCTTCCGGCCAGTCTCGGGCGACAATGGGAAGAGCCACCGCTACCATTCGGCTATATTCTGTTCGTGTCAGCTAACGCCATCCCAACTCCTCAAGCCCCGGTGACAGGCAAACCGGTCTCGAAAGGAAAGAGGCCAAATGTGGTGGTCTCGAAGGCGCCCCAACTCAAGCACAAGTCGGTGATTGAATGACTCTCCTTGGCCCCAGCTGGGGGCAAGGCCATCAACACCAACAAAACAACAAGGCGTCTCAAGCAAGCTCTGGCGGTGCCCCTGACAACTGCTTGATCGGGTGTCTTCTCTAAGCTCCCCGCTAATCGACTCACGGTGGATTCCCAGGAAACAGATGCCCGCCAATCCCTTAAAATTGAGAAGCTAAGGCAGAAAAGGCTCAGATATAGAGACAACCAAAAGGCTAGGGTTCCTGCTAGGCTGAACCTCATAAGGTTCGAAGAACAGGGTTACCCCGCCGAAGATGAGGAAATGGCTGGATATGTAGTCCACACTGTCTACACGGTGGGCACGCGCAGTAAGAGCAAGGACGGGGCCACCACATCTCAAATCCAATCTGGCTTGAATGTGGTTGCTGCTTCCCAAAAACAGCCACCTCCGCTGGGTGATGAAAACCCTCTCGATGAGGATGATAGGCAGAAAGACCCTTCGGTCCATAAGGAGTCGGTCTCGAAAAGCGAAGATGACCCAATCTTCCAACCCAAGAACGCAGAGCTACAACTTCTCCAAGAGCTCCGAAAATAGCTCAGAAGTAAAGACAAGGAGATAGCCAAGCTCTACTCAAAAATTGACGACTTGACGAATGTCGTCCTGCAGCTCACAGCCCGACTTGCCTCTCAGCTACCAAATCAAGCACAGGGCTCTGCTCATGAACCGTGAAACGGTGTCCCAGGGCAGCCGATGCCTATTCCCCCAAATCCAAAGGTGGGCGGACCGCATGAAAGTCAGTCGCATTCTATCTCGGGAAATGTCTTGGCTACTGATGACAGCAGCCTGCTAACTCAAGATCAAATCATGGATTTGGTTGCCAACAAAGTCAAATCATTGGTAGCTAAAGCCAAAGCGCAAAAAGATGTTAGCAGCAGTAGGAGACCGTATCCTGCTCAGTATGATCTGGTAGAATTTCCCAGCGGCTATGTCATCCCTAAATTTGGAAGATTTGATGGGACGGGAAATGCGAATCAGCACATCGCCCACTTCAAAGCCTCATACGGGAATACTGGGGGCAATGATGCACTTCTCCTCCGCCAGTTCGTTAATAGCCTGACCGATGTCGCTTTCGACTGGTACGCGAGTATACCGGATGGCTCCATCACAACTTTCTTCTAAATGGAGTTTTTGTTTCGACAAAGATTCATGAGTATCAGCGATAAGATCATCATCGCCGACCTCGTGAGGACCAAGCCAAAGAACAATGAAAGCGGCATAGATTTTATAACTTGATGGCGCATTCTCTCCGTCAAGTGTGAACCGCCGATAGAGCAGGACCAATCTGTCAGTCTCCTTGTCGGAAATCTCAACAATTGGATGACCCATTTCTATACACCGCAGGTCTCAAAACATTCCAAGAGCTGACCAGGAAAGTTCAGATGTTGGAACGCTCAAAGCAGGAGTCCTCTTCGGATTCCTAAAATAACAATAGGTCCTGGAGAAACTGAAAGGACGATAATCGCAAAGGCGGAAATTCTGAAGATTCTGAATCTTTCAATGCCATGGCTAACTGAAATAAGCTAGGGATGAGCGGGCCTAGTGGCAACCAGCCTCGGAAGCCAGTGCTCGGAGAGGGAGGAGAATCTCCTCTCAGAGAGAAGCTAGATAAGGTCTATTCCTTCACAAGGGACAAAATTCGTAAAATATTCAAAGACGCCCTGAAGAACGGTCTACAACTGCCAGAGTCAAAAAGACCGCAGGAAGCGAATATCACCGACGACCCCAAATACTGCCCCTATCACAGAGTGATAGGTCATGCCATTGAGGAATGCTTCGTCTTCAAAGATTGGGTCGAAAAGAAATACAAGGCAGGAGAGATAGAACTGTCTAAAGGCGTGTTAATAAACAGTCCATCTGTGACCGCCAATTTCATACAAATGGAGACCAAAGTTCTTCATGAAACTGATTCTCTCAGACATCTGCCTTTCTGTAAAAACAATCGACCTCTAAGTCGTTAAACTGGGAATGTAAAAAAAATATGTAAATAAACAAAAAAATATGTAAATAAAAGAAAAATAAAAGCCGAAATGATGGGGCAACTCGCAATAAAAATCATCGAGCAAAATAAAGATGAAAATAAAGCCGAAATGATGGGGCAACCGCAAATAAAAGCCGAAATGAAAGGGCAATCACGATCTTCGCAATAAGAAAAGCTGAAATGATAGAGTAATCGCGGTAAACCAAAAAAAAACAAGAAAAACAAAAACAAAACAAAACACCAAAAAAAACGGCGAATGATGGGTCGCTCCTGGTACCATATTCCAGTGCAGCGATGCAGACGCCAACCAAAATCCAACTTCTTAAAATTCTTTCGGCCCTACGGTTGGTCCCTAAGTTGACTACCGTATACAATCCACGGGCTTAAATAATTCTCATCACACTCATTCCCCACTGCAATCACCAGTCCAGTGGCCGGTCTTCGCCCTTAGAATTATACTCCATTTAGGAAGACCCACTCATGTGTCCTCACGATATGTGAGGAGAAAATCCCGGCGTGAGATCCTTACGGCTCACAAAGGAAAAACACACTTGGGGGCCCTCACGACTTCTAAGGAGAAAATGCACCTACGGGATCCTTACGACTCGTAGGGAGAAAATGCTTTTATGGGACCCTTACGGCCCATAAAATTGAAGAGCCTTAGATGATAGGGATCTGCACCTGTCTCATAAGCCATCGCTTCCCAATAGGCAATGGCGAATGATGAGTCGCTCCTGGTACCATATTCCAGTGCAGCGATGCAGATGCCGGCCAAAATCCAAACCCCCAAGTGGCGAATGATGAGTTGCTCCTGGTACCATATTCCAATGCAGCGATGCAGACGCCAACAAAGTCCCGAAATGTTCTGGCCCTATGGTCTGGATCATACATCCTGCAAAACCGTATACAATCCACGGGCATAAAATGATCCCAATCTCTCCTAAGTCCTACCGGCGAGACGACATTCAAAGTCCCACCGGCGATGAAGATTAAAAAAAGGGAGGGTATTTCCACAAGCAAAATGGGCACGGATGAAAACCCGAAAGGGCTCCGTAAGTAAAAACAGCAGGACTGCCGGCAAGTTTGTGAAAACCCGAATGGGCACAACCTCGTGAAAAAAAGATGAATTGCACTCGCAAAGTCCTCTCGACTTTGTGAGGAGAAAATTCCCGTGTGAGATCCTTACGACTCACAAAGGAGCAATACACTTAGGTGTCCCCACGACTCCTAAGGAGAAAATACACCTACGGGATCCTTTCGATTCGTAGGGAGAAAATGCTTTTATGGGACCCTTACAACGCATAAAATTGAAAAGCCTTAGGTGATAGGGATTTAAACCTGTCTCCTAAGCCATCAATTCCCAAATCCTACCGGGGCAGATGATAAGTTACTCCTGGCATTATTCCAGTGCAGCAATGCAGATGCCGACCAAAACCAAAATCCCCAAATCCTCTCATGGAAAATGATGAGTCGCTTCTGGTACCATATTCCAGTATAGCGATGCTGATGTCAACCCAAATTAAATCAAACTAATAACCTCTACGGAGGAATCATGCTCCATCCAAGAACCTACCCCATGTCAAAATCATGCTTCGCCTCGGGATATCTACCTTCCCTGCCGGAATTATGCTCCGCCTCGGAATCAAATCAACCAACCAGCTCTGCGTCGGAGTCATACTTCGTCTAAGAGTGTACCCCGCATCGAAATAAAGGTTCACCTAGGTGTATCTGCCTTCCCTGTAGGAATTATGCTTCGGCTTGGAATCAACAAACGATCTCCTCATCAGAATTATGCTCCGCCTCGGAATCAAGTCAACCAGCAAGCTCTGCGCTGGAATCATGCTTCGTTTTAGAGTGTACCCCGTGTCGAAATCTTGCTTCGCCTCGGCGTATCTGCCTTCCTTGTCGAAATTATGCTTCGTGTCGGAATCAAGTCAGCCAACAAACTCTGTGCCGGAATCATGCTTCGTCTCAGAGTGTAACCCGCATCGAAATCAAGCTTCGCCTCAGAGTATCTGCCTTCCCTGTCGGAATTATACTTTGCCTGGGAATCAACCTCTGCATCGAAATTATGCTTCGGTCAGAATGTCCGCCGCCCTTCGGAATGATGCTCTGATCTCTGGAATCATGCTCCGCTCTTCGGAATGATGCTCCGATCTCTGGAATCATGCTCCGCCCTTCGGAATGATGCTCTGATCCCTGGAATCATGCTCCGCTCTTCGGAATGATGCTCTAAACACTGGAATCATGCTCCGTTCTTCGGAATGATGCTCTGTCCCTTGGAATCATGCTCCGCTCTTCGGAATGATGCTCCGATCCTTGGAATCAAGCTCTGCCCGTCGGAATGATGCTTCGATCCCTTGAATTATGCTCTGCAAATTGGAATTATGCTCCGACTCTTCGGAATGATGCTCCGATCCCTGGAATCATGCTCCGCTATTCAGAATGATGCTCCGCCCTTCGGAATCATGCTCCGCCCTTCGGAATGATGTTCCGATCCCTGGAATTATGCTCTGTAAATTGGAATTATGCTCCGACTCTTCAGAATGATACCCCGCCCCCGGAATTATGCTCTGATCCCCGGAATTATGCTCCTGGGATGATGCTCCACCCCTAAAATGATGTTCTACCTCGAAATCGTACTTCAAGATCCATCAATTTCATGCACACGACTTAAATATGCGGTGTGCATTTATTGATTGGGGGCACTTTGTTGGGGTCAAAATTTGCACCCTGCTTGACCGAGTCAAAGTCAAGGTCAACCCCAAACCAGGTGGGCCCAAGCCCAGGTCAAGCGGGCACATGCCCAAGTCGAGCCCGCGGCCGGCCTCCCCATGCCAAAATAAAAAATCATGTAACAAATAATTTTGATGTAATTTTTTGTGCATGAATGTAAGCAAAATGGGCATAAAGCCAATTTTTTGTAAAGCCCATGGCTTATGTACAAAAAGAAATAGCACATGAGCCATGGGATAGGCAAAATGCCATTTTGTAAAGCCCAAGGGGCTAAGTGTAAATGTGTAAGCCTATAAGAGGCAACATGACGAAAATATCTAATACCCAATTCATTAGTCCCAAAAAAAACTAGGGTTCTTGTGCCTCCTTCTCCTTCCTCAAGATTCTAAACCTTCTTCTTTCTTTTGAATTAAATCAAGAGTTTTACTCTTCCTTTTCCAAAACTAAATAGTTTTTCACCACAAACCCCACAAAGGGGAGATTGGATATTCCTTTAGATCTCAAAAAGGCGAGATTTTTAAATCTCACCCCCTTTCTCCAAGATCCGGCCAAATGACAGGAAGAAGAAGGAGACCCATCTCCAGAAACCCCACTTTGTAGAAGATCCAGGGCTCAAGGGGAGAAGCCCCTTCATCAGCCTCAAAATATCTAAGGAGTTTAACTCCTCATATATATACATATATACAAAATAATAAGTGCTCCTTTCTGGGAGTACAACTCCTATTGCAGGGACCAAGTCCCTTTTGCCTCCCGAGCGCCCACATGCCTGGCACGTGAGGCGCTAGCGCCCAAAGTGCTAGCACTCGAGCGCCCACATGCCTGGCACGTGGGGCGCTAGTGTTGGGTTACTAGGCACTCTCACAAGGTTCTACAAGGCATCAACAATGCCTGATTTAAATTTTAGACGTGCCAAACAACCCTAACCAAGATCTTAAACTAGAGATTACGCGAAACAAAGCAAGTAAACAACTTTACTTCTAAGAGTTTGGGATTACAACCTTTGTAGTCCGGTCCTTCACTTCTAAAGCTCCATGTTGAGGTCCCTTCGCTGCGATCATCGAGTATCCGGACTCTAGAGAGGCTCTACAAAAGAAAGATGCAAGCTTGCTTCCGATCATCGAGAACTAAGATGATCTACCTTGAAGAAACTCAAGCCCAAGGTTTTGCTTCACTAATCAAGTATTAGCAAAGCAAACACCCTAATCTAAGTGGCTAGAATAGATTAGGATGATGAAGTAGGAATTTAGCTCTCATTTGTTTTCATTAACTCACTCATTTTCATCACTTCATAAAAAGCTAGAAAGCTTTTCATGCAAAGAAAAAAGAAGGAAGAAGAAGATCAATCTCTTTTGTGATGAATAATGAAATCTATGTGAGGTTAGAAATGCAACCATGTTTCAAGTGAGAAGACTTAACCCTTGTAGAGATTTAACCAGGGTTAAACAAATATCTATGCAAAATATCAACACATAATATCTTTGCAAGAAACAAAATAAAAGCTTCTAGAAGCTTGTAGAAAAATTAACCCAAATCAAACCGTAACCATGTTTAATCTCCACTAATTATGTTGCATTTATAACCATAGCATGTTACAATATTATATATCACATATACAATATTTATTGTAACAAAATAAAATAATACAATTAACATATATCGCATATATACCAATGTATTACCCGAGTGAGAAAAAGAATGTTTTAGTGAACTTATATTAGTTAATGTAATTTAATATATCAAATATATAATTATACATTAAATTATCGAATCAACACTTGATCCGATAATCCGGCTATTTCACAAATAACCGACTAATCTGTATCAGTTCATCGAATTAACACTTGATCCGATGACCCGGCTATATCACATATACCTGGCCGATATCTCATATCGTGAGAATCTAATACGGTATCATATACACGTATTGTTCTCGATGTCGCATATATCATATACGTGCTCCTACTCCGTTTTTCCTGAGCCAGGAAATCTCTGTGTAGGACTCTAAAGAATCGTCAATACGCCGGCAGTAAGTGATGATCATATCAAACACCCACAAGCTGCAAGCAGTCAGCTAAACGTAACAACCACCGAGGTATTGAGCGATCCGAAGATCAATAAGCAAGCCTGTACATTCTCCTGCGAATCCAATCAGTAACACTCCCGTACAGTCCGGTCTCTTCGTCTGATATGTCGCATATCTCGCCTAGGGGTGGAAAACGTCAGACCCCGGTAGCTTGATAAGTCGTGTCGATATGAGACCTATAACAGTTCGAGAAACTACTGATAACACTTACCAGTAAATCTCAGCAACCCTGGACAGGGATTTCCAGTTATAGCCAATCGAACACAGCGCAACATCAACTCCCTATACCGGGAGAGATGAATCCCCTCCTATCACTCATTGCCACCATGTGATTCGGGACTGTACCCAAAAGCCACCTTTTTGCACGCCCTCTTGGACGTGGTATGATGGAAATCAAAGCACAGTGGGAATCACACAAGACTCTATGACGATCTCGGGTGTACAGACTAACCTGTACCGGTGTCACCAGAGAACTGCCATCTGACGTGAGGTATAATACCATCTGGGAGTTCACGGCGAGTCCGTCCAGTGTACCCAGTCTCCACTGAGCACCCGCATACCTTTTCTGATGTCAAACACCAATGGATATGGGATCATCCATTTCCCATCATATGGGTCGAGAAGCATATACGCTAGTCTACTCTGGTATATCAATGCCCTGTCTCGATACACCCTCGACTAGGAACAAATGAAGAATATACTTATCGACTACTCTGTCCCCACTAGTATGATCTGCATCATAGTCCTTGTAGTCAAGTACTCATCCTAAGGGCTTTATCAACATGTAACATAGAGACAATCAGAGTACATGTTAAGATAAAGTGTAACCAGATAGCATAGTATCATGTCGAGCAAGAAAGTCCTCCCTATATATGTCCAAGCATCCGCTACAATGTACATCGTATGTACAGTACTGGCCTCTAGGGCATACATATAACTAACAATCTCCCACTTGCACTAGGGCCGTCTGTTGTGGTATCGCATGCCCAACAATTAGCTGTGGTTGAAGTATCTCATACTCAACCATCCCATAAAAGTCTCTACTGGGAAAAAGGTCTTTGTGAGTGGATCCGCATTGTTGTCCTCTGTGTCTACTCTCCTAACCTCGATCTCCCTAGAGATCAACCATCTCCATGATCAGGTGATACTGCCTAAGAATTATATCTGGATTTCTAATAGGACGGGGGTTCCTAGGCCAAAGCCATAACTCCATTGTCACACAATGGTTGGAACGAAGTTCATCTTATGAACTAAAATATATCCAGACTGCCTCTTTGGTAGCATCTTTGGTAATGATGTATCTTGCCTTTAATTGTCTAGTATGTCACGGTATTTAGCTTGGAACTCTTCCAACATACCGTCCCTCCACTGAGGGTAAAGACAATGCCTGCGACTGACATTCAGTCGTCCTTATCACCCTGGAACCTTTCCAGTGATTCTCCCCAGGATCAATTGATACCATCTCACTACAACTAGTGAGAATCCTAACATCCAATTAGATCTATCTCATAGATCCATAACCCAGGATTTAGGAGGTATCACCTTGATCCTATATGGAGAATCATTGTGATAAGAGGAGATTGACCGAGCGTAGCATAGGAAACTCCTTCCCTATCAAGAGTATGTCATCCACGTACTATACGAGGATCACCACCATACTCCCTACCACCTTTTTGTATATACTTAGTTCATCTACCATTTTGATGAAGTCAAACTCTTTGACTTCCACATCAAAACGGATGTTCCAACTCCGCGATGCCTGATTTATCATATAAAACATCTTGCACACGTTTCCGCTGCTCCCTCTGTCTACGAAGCTATCTGGTTGTGTACTTTTAGACGCTCTCTTCCAAATCATCATTTAGAAAAGCAGTCATGACACCCAACCACCAGATATCGTAGTCATGGTATGTAGCAGTGGCAAGTAGGATCTAGATGGACTTAAGCATAGCTTCGAAAGTCTCAACTTTTACATGTACACCAAGTAATCTTCTCAAGATATACTTGCTCCTGATGGGGATTTAACCCTTCAGATAAAGCAACCAAAGTCCATACTTTGTTGTTGTATAAGGATTCCATCTCAGATCACTAAGCATCCAGCCATTCTCACAGAGTCCCACTCCTGATGGCCAGCTCGAAACTAGTTGGGTCATCATCTCATGATGCAATCCTCGCTCCTATTGTTATAAAGAAAACCGAATTATCTCTCAGGTGGGTAAGGAACCCTACTAGGTCGGCGGAGAGGCTGAGGTTCGTTGGAAACTATTGAATCCTTTGCTTCTACCAAATCATCAGCTGCAGTTTGTATAGCTGGAACTCTTTCCAGTTCTACCTCATGATCACTAATTTTTTCACAAGAAATTCCCTTTCACAAAGGTGGCATGCTGAGAAACAAAACACTTTTGTTTCTCGGTTTGGTAGAAGATATTCCATTGCAAATGCTTGGGACATCCAATAAACTTTCACAGAACTGACTTTGCCTCGAGCTTGTCTGAATTATGCTTTTGGACATAGGCTAGACAACCCCAAATCTTAACATACTTAAGATATGGGCTCTTCCCATTCCATATCACATATGAAGTGGTAAGCAACTGATTTGATTAGAACCCTATTCAATAGGTATGCAGCTTCTCAAGTGCATAACTCCCAAAAGGAAATAGGAAACTTAGTAGTACTCATCATAGAGTGCACCATATCTAATAGGGTGTGAATGCTCCGGCCCGATACACCGACGTGCTGTGGTGTATACGGAGGAGTAATGCTCAGAGAGAATCTCATTCTCCTTTAGAATAGTCCAGGAATCACGTGCTCAAGTATTCTCCTCTCTGATCACATCAAAGGACATAATACTTATACCCGTTTTTGGTTCTCTACTTCTAACTTATATTCTGTGAATATCTTAAAAGGTTCGGATATGTGTTTCAACAGGAACATATGTCTGAATCTTGAGAGATCATCAGAGAATGTAATGAAGTACAAAGAACCGGTCTTGACATGTGTAGACAGGGGACCTTCCATACATCATCATGTATTAATCCCAAGAGTTCAGTAACTATTTCTCTGTTTCCAATAAAAAGAGCTGTGGCCATCTTATCTTTGTGACATGACCGGCATGTTTCACAACATGTAAATTCAAATAGATTTAAATATGTATCTAAATGTAACTTAACTAGTCGGGTTGCATTGATATGACCTAGTCTACATTGCCTCTAGTAGGATTCGTTCATTTCTGAACTCTTCCTCTTGTGTGTGTTCTGTATACTAAGAACTGTAATTTGATTTAGAACGTCTATACTTTTAGATAACGTGCCTGAACCGATCAACTCTTGATATAGGAAATGTTCAAAACATTATCCAACAATACAAAATTATATCCTTCTTTACTAATAAAGAGACTGATTTGATGTTGTATATCAGGTTCGGTATCTAATAGCATTCGTTCAGAATCAATATATTTTTTAATATAGGGTGATAACTACCAACAGACTTGGCTGCAACACTTGCACCGTTTTTATCTCATGAAATTTATCACATGTTCTCAGTTCTCTACCTATCTGTAGCCCATGTAACAAATTACATATATGGGATCCTGATCCGGTATCAAATACCTAGGACGTAAAAGATATTGAGAAATAGTTCTCGGTAATGAACACACCTGAAGAAGATGCATCAGGATACACTTTCTTCGTTTGGGCGGCACGGGAATTCTGGTAATCCCCAATTTCCTGCTCTGTCTTATAACATTTATAAGTTGGAGCGGGACTAACGTTCCCTAGCGCAGTATAACAAGCGGGTTCGGTCAATACATCCGTATTATTATCTTGATTAAGGTGTGACATAGTCGCAACCAGGAGAGAGAGAGAAGAAAACACTCAGCGTATGCTCTTGCAAGATTAGATTGGTTATTAATATATTTAATCAGGATGTCTCCCACTGTTTTAGTCAAATCTTCCTTCAAACCCTAAAAGGAAAGACTAGCCGGGATTAATTACACTCTACAAGTTCGCCAATCTTTCAGCCAGGCCAGTGCCGGTACTTTGAGGGAGGTTTCCTGTGCTTTCGCATGGATATAATTAAAGTAAACCTCGTTTTCCCAGGGGCATAACCCCGTTGACACCTTTCTAGACACCTACTTGCTCGGCTAATTGTAATGTGAAAAACTCTCCCAGGAGTAACTCTTACTCGCAGCGGGTATCGGGATCCAACTATCTCATAGAAGGTATGCAATCTCATTGCAAATTTCAACACTTGAAATTCCCAATAATATTTTACCCCTAGTGACTTATGACCTTAACTATGGTTAACAAATCATAAGCACTAGTCAAGTTCTACCCGTCATTTCTTGATCAAATAGACCCACCCACATGACCCTTAATTAAGGTCAACAAAGTCACATGACTGTCCTAACTAATCGCATCATATGCTATATAGAAAGACATCACTTAGCTACCGTACACTGTGCCTTAACTAAGGTCAACAAACACAGCATGAATACTAAGTACTCTACTTCCTAAAATGACGGAGGGTTACGATAGGTTTTTGTTAGTTATATGTATGCCCTAGAGGCCATTACTGTACTATATTGTAGTGGATGCTGGGACATATATAGGGAAAACTTTCTTGCTCGACATGATAGTATGCTATCTGGTCACTCTTTACCTTAACGTGTATACTGATTGTCTCTCTGTTACATGTTGGTAAAGCCCTTAGGATCTGTACTTGACTACCTGGACTGTGATGCGGATCATACTAGTGGGGACATGGTAGTCTAAAAGTATATCCTTCAAAGTCCCTAGTCGTGGGTGTATCGAGACGGGGCATCGATATACCAGAGTAGACTAGCGTATACCTTCTCGACCCATACAGATGGGCGATGGATGATCCCATATCCATCGGTGTTTGACATCAGAGATGATATACGGGTGCTCAGTAGAGACTGGGTACACTGGATGGACTCGCCGAGAACTCCCAGATGGTATTATACCTCACGTCAGATGGCAGTTCTCTGGTGACACTGGTACAGAGTAGTCTGTTGACCCGAGATCGTCATAGAGTCTTGTGTGGTTCCCACTGTGCTTTGATTTCCATCTTACCACGTCCAAGAGGGCGTGCAAAACGGTGGTTTTTGGGTACAGTCCCGAGTCACATGGAGGCAATGAGCGATAGGAGGGGATTCGTCTCTCCCGGTATAGGGGGTTGATGTTGCGCTGTGTTCGATTGGCTATAACAGAAAATCCCTGGCCAGGGTTGCTAAGATTTGCTGGTAAGTGTTACCAGTAGTTTCTCGAATTGTTATAGACATCATACCGACACGACTTATCGAGCTATTTGGGTCTGACGTTTACCACCCCTAGGCGAGATATGCGACATATCAGACGATCAGACCGGACTGTACGGTAGTGTTACTGGTTGGATTCACTGGAGTGTGAGCGGGCTTGCTCATCGATCTTCAGATCGCTCAATACCTGGGTGGCCGTTACGTTTAGCAGACCGCTTGCGGCTTGTGGGTGTTTGATATGATCATCACCTGCTGCCGGCGTATTGACGAGTCTTTAGAGTCCTACACAGAGGTTTCCTGGCTCAAGCGAAACGAAATAGGAGCGCATATGAGATATGTGCGGGACCGAGAATAATGCGTGTATGTGATACCGTATTTCATTCTCGCGATGAATGTGTCGAATGGTTATATGCGATATAACCTAGTTATCGAATCGAGGGTTGATTCGATAAGCCGATACATTAGATACTAGTCGGTTATATGCGATATGACCGGATCGTTAAATCAAGTGTTGATTTAATGATTTAATGCATAATTATATATTTGATATATTACTTTGCGTTAACTAGTATCGGTTCACTTAAGATGGATTTTCTCACTCGGATGTGCGCATTGTATATGCGATATACTT